>CM051458.1:53422224-53473129 GCA_028274465.1 Plantago ovata
TTCATCCCCACTCCATTGATGATGCGCTGGATGTCGTGTTCCAACGAGAATCAAATAAATTTGTTATTTAGCCAAAGGCAATTCACAACCACAACGAAAACCGTAGTGTAGCAGTAGAATAACCTCGAGTGTCGATCTGTAAGGACTATAACTAGCTTTATCAAATCTAATTTTAGAATATAAAACCAGCAGACGATATAGCAAAGGTTTTTCTTAACAGATAATGGAGATTGGTGATAGTATGGTCCTTCAAAGCATAACGGGTTAATAATCATGCGTAAATTCCTCGGTTTTGCATGGAGATCTTTGATCAATAATTGTCCTGTTGTAATTATCAAACACTACGAAGATATAGATAGGTCAAAGACTAATGAATTGTCCAATTGTGTTCCGTAATTATTCAACACTACGAAGATATAGATATAGATAGGTCAAGTCTATGAATTGTCCAGTTGTGTGCAATAATTAATCAACATACCAAGATATAGATCCCGATAGATCAAAGAAATAAAGCAATAACACGGAGTATAATGCGCGATATAGGCATTAGCATAATTATCAACCCTTCGCTAAGAATTCACATAATATCACCAACGAAAAGTTTAGCTACTCATAGTTGTCATGCAATCAACAAAAATCATAGAAGAAAACATGTTGAAAGATATATAAAAATAAGTAGAAAAACTGTAAGATACAATGTTACCGAAGGTTGTCAGTCTCCGAAGAATCGCGATCTTATAAGCTCCAAACTGCTATGAAAAAGTATGTCCTAAGCTACGAACTCCCAGAACAGGCTCTGGGAAGTTCCTACCTAAAACTACAGAGAAAGGTGAGAGAATAGGTCTGGAAAAGTATGAAATTCGGAGAAAAACTGAGCAACTATATATAGTGTTCGAATTTGTGAGGGGCGAAGGGCCCCACACACCGGGCGAGTCGCCTGGTGTGGGGCGATTCGCCCGGGAGATTTTTTCGGGATTTTGCGCGTTTTTGGATTTCTTCCCCTTTTCGGACTCGGTTTCTGACTTCTAGTGGCCTTCTAACCTCCAGATTCGACCCCTAGACTCCAAATCCTATCCGGAAACCTTCAGATACTCCAAATAGGCTTCTGGAACACCAATTCCTTATCAACTTCAATATAATTGCCCGGAAATCCTCGTTTTTCAACCAAAACCTGTAAAATAAAAATTAAAGGGAAACGTGACACTATTCTAATAAAATGCACTAGAATATAGCTAAATTAACATAGAGGATAGCTAAAATAGGTGAAAAAGACTCAAATGAAAGTGTAAAATACACATTCATCAAACTCCCCAAAACGAACCTTTGCTTGTCCTCAAGCAACTAAACTAGACTCTAATGCAAAAAACAATGCAAAACATAAAGTGGAGTCTCATGCCAAATAAAATGAACTAATCTACTGAATCTATCAAAAAACATATGAACAAAAACCATATAAATCAAACATGAATATAGGTTGAAGAATGCCTCGATTGACTCATACACATCCACATAAGCACTTATGTCAAGATAAGATAGTCTCTCGTAACATTCTCTACCTGGACCTAGTCAGTGACGACGTAATGAAACATGTTAAGATACGGATGGTTGTCCCGTGCCTATGAAACTGAGGACTTACTGCTGTTCACCAAGTTTAAGACTTTCCCTCAAAGAGGTCGAACCAGTACTGGTTCTCATCAAACGAAGGAGGTTCCCTATAAAAGATAACACTCCCCTATTCTACCCATCTCTGAAGTAAAGTCTTAAGCTATTCACCACTTCGTGAATGGCAGGACGAGGGTGGTCTAGAACAGATGACACTAAAAAACAAAAGACAAAAAATAGAAAATTACAACACGATTACGAACATTACAAAATTGGAAAATGAGACACAATACTGCTTTTTGGCTTTTCCTTTTTGGACCCTTCTTTGCTTTTCTGGGGTCTTTTCTCTCTTTTTTTTTTCCTTTTTTTCTTTCCAGTTCCTTTTTTTCTTTTTTTTTCTTTTTTCCTGGAATTTTTCTTTCTTGTTTTTCAATTTTTTTTTAGCCAGCAGTAGCACCACTAAAAAGAAACAAAATGAATTACAAACGACTTCCCCAAACCTATTTGAGAGAATAGGTTGGAGTACAAAATTTACGAGAAAGGAAAAATAAACTCATAATACGGAAATGAAAAACGAAAAACAAGTCTAATGATGGCGTGACCCCCTCCCCAAACCTATTCGGAAGAATAGGTTATAAACAAAGGATCACACAACCTCACACTACCTCCTTCCTAGGCATTTAGCAATCTCAAATCATGGTGAAGACTTGTTGCCTCTTAGGTACATAATTACTCAGGAAAACAACCATAAGACCCTAACATGCATCATCCTATTATAAAGGCCTTCGTGAACCGCAGTAGAGAAAACACCACTAAGTGATGTCGAGACTACCAAGCTTAACTAAGTGCAATACATAAATGTGACAAGCCAAGCCAGAAAAACCTCAAACAAATTCATAGAGATGAAGCATACGATTAATGGCATAGTTAGATAATCTACCCAATAAAAAAGTTCAAAAAATTCGGCAATAAACTCCATATAAAACATGCAAGACTATCCTAGGATGAATGCAGTGAATGCAACCTAAAAAACTAAGAAAGCAGTAAATGTGCAAATGCAAATGCAAACAAAGAACAAGATACTAATCAACACAAAGCCAAACAATACTTACCATCACGGTTCACATCCCATCCCCCTTACGATTCTTAAGCTAGCCCCTAGCAAAAGAGAATGAGTAATAAGAAGTGATATTAGATGTTACCGAACGGTTTGGCCTCGGTTGGCTGAGAGTGGACATGTGAAAAGACTAATCATCGGGATCGTAATCCCCATAAAAGTCCCTCCACATGTCAGACAGGAGATCATTTGACTGCTGTAGAGCCTCTGTTGCTGCTGGATGAGCTGTTGTTGCTCCCACCTCTGTTGGCTATCTTCTCGGCGATGCTCCTCGAATGTCTCCCAATCGCGGTTGCGCTGGGCAATGTGCCCGTCGATGTCCTGTCGCAAGGCCGCGGTACTGGCATCAATTCTATTGAAACGACCATCGAGGTAGGTCCGGAATTCAGAGAAGTCAAATCCTCTAGACCCATGTGGTGCTCGAGGCGGCGCATGCGGTGCTCTATGGACAAATGGGATATCCGGGATAGGGGCTTGGCCATCATCAGCCTCCATAGCATCCTCATAATCATTCTCATTATCAGAATCGCTCGGTTGGAAGGGTGCTTCCACATCAGCAGCGACAGCCGTGGGGTTCTTCAACTGATACCTAGCAAGTTGCACCTCAATAGTCGAGGGTGAAAGGGAAGCGACCTCGCAATCCCTCGTCAATGTCCTCGACCCCATGATATTTGCAGTAGGCAGTGATGAAGCTCGGAAAGATGAAGGGCTTCTTCTTCTTTTCCCAGTGGCGCTCATATTCTTCATACATGATGTGCCCGATGTCGATCCGATGTCTGTCTATCAAGCAGTAAAGGAGCTCGGCGTAGTTTGGCTGTATCCAAGTGTCATTCTTCTAGGGGTCAAGTTAAAGATGCAAAATTTCATCATCACCTTAGCTTCAATGCTAAGGTCGCTCTGACGGATCCGTGCAGGTTCTCCCCCGATTTCTGGATATCTGTACTCCCTGTTGCAGATCACGTCCGTAATATATCTTCCTATCCCCCTAGAGGCCCTCGAATATAGGTAGGCATGGTCGCTCCCTGTGAACTCCTGCTGCCCAAAATGGATGAATGAAGAAATGGACTCTGGTGTCCATGGTATTATCAGGCCTCGAACTAGTACCCCATTCTTCTCCTCGAGATCAGTGTATCCAGTGTAGAACTCTTGGAGGAGGCTCACGTCGTACCCCTTGAACCTGTTGGAACTATACCAAACCCAATTCCTTCTTTATGCCAATCGGTAGAGCGTCCTATACCCCGCCGTTCCAGCTGCTGCCTCCGGAATATCAATCCTCCTGTCTGGAATGATCGATCTTCCCCCTTCGGCCATCTCCGCTTCGAGCCTTTGTCGGACATCTATCGCAGCTAAAGACATCTCGTACATGTTGTGAGAAGGTTGGGAGCTTGATGCTACTCCCTTCCCCTTCTTGCTCGAGCCAGCTCTCCTCGATCCTCTTGGAGCCATGATTCCTACAAACAGCAATTAGTATCTTGTATGACGCAAAACAGACTTATGCAAATGTAAATGTACAAGCGAGCAAACGAGCAATATCTACAACAATCCAACTCCTCAAAAACCCAATGTCTAGTCTAGCTACTTCATCACGCAACATATCAATGTAACTACTACAATAACATATCACATTATGCCCTTGCTAAACAACAAATGCCTTGAATCACAAGGTTCAATCCATACTATAGTAACAAAAATCTAACAACATAAATCCTTAATTTCATCAATCATGCATTCTATCATTACATCCATCATTATCATATCAACAAACACATGTTTAAGCATGGAATGAAGGTAAAAGATACATTTCCTAACAAGATATATCATCTAATAGCAAAAAATCTCAAACCAACAAACCAAGCCTAATTGAACATGCAATTGATAATGAATAACGTTTCTAATCACATAAATCATCAACCCATATATCATACAAGCTTAATTGAAGCATAAATCAAAAAACCCCCAAATTTGAAAAATTAGGGTTCATGTGAGATTACCTCAAATCCGAAGATTGAATGAACTAGGAAGAGATTTGTTCGGATGAAAAGAAAGAGCACGTAACGGGCTTCGATTGAAGCTAAAGAACACACAATTTGATGGAAATATGAAGAAGTTATGAAAGTTTGAAGTTATTTTGAAAATGGAGGAGTTTTTGGAGTTTAGATGATGAAGATGGAGAAAAATGAGGAAATGGGGAAGAATTGATGAATGTGTATTTTACACTTTCATTTGAGTCTTTTTCACCTATTTTAGCTATCCTCTATGTTAATTTAGCTATATTTTAGTGCATTTTATTAGAATAGTGTCACGTTTCCCTTTAGATTTTATTTTACAGGTTTTGGTTGAAAATCGAGGATTTCCGGGCAATTATATTGAAGTTGACAAGGAATTGGTGTTCCAGAAGCCTATTTGGAGTATCTGAAGGTTTCCGGATAGGATTTGGAGTCTAGGGGTCGAATCTGGAGGTAAAGGCCACTAAAAGACAGAAACCGAGTCCGAAAAGGAGAAGAAATCCAAAAACGCGTTGAAAATGCGGAATTCCGCGAAAAACACTCCCAGGCGAACCGCCCGGGACGTGGGGCGACTCGCCCACACCGGGCGAACCGCCCGGTGTGTGGGGCAAACCGCCCCACAGTATTTCAGGGCCTATATAGTTGCTCAGATTTTCTCCGAAATTCATACTTTTCCAGACCTATTCTCCCACCTTTCTCTGTAGTTTTAGGTAGGAACTTCCCAGAGCCTGTTCTGGGGGTTCGTAGCTTAGGGGACACTTTTTCATAGCAGTTTGGAGCTTGTAGGATCGCAATTCTTCGGAGATTGACAACCTTCGGTAACATTGTATCTTATAGTTTATTCTACTTATTTTTTATATATCTTTCAACATGTTTTCTTCTATGATTTCTGTTGATTGCATGCCTATTATGAGTATCTAAACTTATCGTTGGTGGTAGTATGTGAATTCTTAGCGAAGGGAAGATAATCATGCTAATGCCTATATCGCGCATTATACTCCGTGTTATTGCTTTATTTCGTTGATCAGGCTTAGCCTAAATTCTCGTATGTTGTATTAATTATTATGCACAATTGGACCCTCGTCGACCTATACGAATGTATATCTTCGTAGTGTTGAATAATTACGGAACACAATAGGACAATAGAGATTGACTTGTCAGTATCATTATCTTCGTAGTGCTTAATAATTGCAACAGGACATTAGATTGATCAAAGATCTCCATGCAAGACCGAGGAATTTACGCATGATTATCGACCCGTTATGCTTTGAAGGATCATACTATCACCAATCTCCATTATCTGTTAGAAAAACCCTTTGCTTTTACGTCTGCTGTTTTTATATTCTCTAGTTAAATAGATAAAGCTAGTTATAGTCCTGAGAGAACGACACTCGAGGTCATTCTACTACTACACTACGGTTTTCGTTGTAGTTGTGAATTGCCTTTGGCTAAATAACAAATTTATTTGCTGAATCGGGACCCGACAAATCCCCGTTCATCAAATTGGCGCCGTTGCCGGGGACTATACTCCTTTTTTCTTTTTAATTTGTTTATATTTTCAGCTTTCGATTCCTAATTCTATTAGTTTTAGTTTTCTTTTTTAATCTCTATGATACTGCTTTCCTAGTCTGTTATAGATAGTGTATGCCACATACACGATCTAGGGGAACACCGCTTGCTGATTCAATTGCTGAGATCGACAGAGTCTACCACCAAAGAAGGCGACTACTTCAAAGACGTGCACTAGAGGAAATAGAGGATACCGATTTCTCTGAATCTCTACACAGTCTTTTCAAGGAAATCGACGGAATGGCAGAAGCTAGACCACTGAAAGCATTGGTTCAACCCACCAAGGATCGTATGAGGGGACCGGCGATCGTTCTTTCGTCTGCAACCCGAGATCTGGAAATCAAGAACCACGCATTCCAACAACTTCCGAGGTTCTATGGCTTATCAAGGGAAGATGTGATGGGGTACTTGCACGATATCGATGATTTCGTCAACCAACTCCCACGACCCGGAGCTGAAATAACCACGGATGAGTTGAGGATGAAGGTTTTTGCTATGGGACTTGGCGACAGAGCCAAGTCATGGTTGAGTTCTCTACCAGCAGGCTCGTTGGACACTTGGGAGAAGGTTTTTTCAGCTTTCATGGAGAAATACTTCCCTCACACCTTGACTACCGCGCTAAAGGCGCAAATCACTGGATTCAAGCAGGACTATGATGAGACCATCTACACCGCGTTTGAGAGGTTCCAAGATCTCACAAACAAGTGCCGTCACCATGGTTTTGAACTTTCTGACCTAGTCCAACACTTCTACAATGGACTAACCTTCGAGAACCAACAAGTGGTGGATTTCCAATGCCGAGGCAATATTTGGGAGGAAACCGCAGAAGCCGTCTGGGCAGTTTTCGAAAGGCTTGCTAAGGGTTCCCAGTTCAAGGACCCAAGATCAATGGTTAGGAGACGTGGACCTGAAGCTCCACCGACTCAAGAAGCCCTTATGTATAGGGGGAATGGGGATCAATTCGAGTGCTTTACCAACGAATTGAAGCAAGTCCTCAAGAGCGCCACCGGAACAACTGTTTCGAACGAAGTATGCCGAATACGCAAGAACTATGGGCATGGGGCTCATATGTGTAGATCGGAGCTTGCGTATGATGATGGAAACTGGGCTCGAGGAGGCGAAGAGGAAGCCTTTTCTACGGAGTTTGGTACTCAAGAAGTTAGCTACGGACAAGACGGCAGGAATCCTCGGTGGATTTGGAGAAGAGGATTCCGAAACAATCAAGGATATGCACCGGCTAACCAGACTTATGGCCCTTACCAAGACCGTAGTAGGCTAAACTATGGTAATAATCACTGCGAAACCCCGCTCCAAAAGAGCCACCGAAGTTGAAGTCGGCTCAACTGATGGAGAACTTACAGAAGATGGTTGATCACACCCAAAGTTTTCTCAAACGTTATGAAGAAGATTCTGAGAAGACTAGGGCAAGGCTTGATAGGTTGGAAGAGAGCACTAGGCTTGCCCATCAAAAGATGCAAGAGTTGATCGACCGAGGAGCAAGTAGGGAGCAAGGCAAGCTGCCTAGCAACACTGAGAAGTCGATGTCCATTACCTTGGTCGGTGATCTACCTGTTCAAATCACCATCAAGAAGGTTGCTAAGTGCGATAGTTGCAAGAGAGAAATGCGCCCACAGGTCGAGGAAGAAGAGAAGGACCTTGGTACTGATAAGAGTGAAGAGGAACAAGAGGATCCCGAGTCACTCTCTCAAAGTTTCGATGTTAAGATCGGGATTGGGGAACTTGAAGATGTCCGTGCCACACTAGACACGGGATCCTACTCTAATGTGCTCCCTTTGAATGTTTTCGAGAAAAGTAACCTTGGAAAACTAGTTGTGCATAAGGCTATTGTGCAACTGGCGGATAGATCCCTTGTGAAACCCGAAGGCGTTGTGAAGAATGTATTGGTCAAGATTGGTGAAACTTCTGTATAAACCTATTTTGTAGTTATGCCGGCATCTACACCTGGGACAGGGGATGTCATTCTCTTGGGACGAACGTTCTTGACTAAGCTACGCTCCGTGATGGACATCTACCAAGAACTTGCACTATTGAAGTGGATGGCAAGCAACATGTGTTGCAAGCCATATCTGATCCACCTGATCCACCTGATACTTCTAACACTATTGACTACAGTGGTCTTAATGTCTATGTTCATTCTTATTCACAGGTTGGAGGTATGGGAAGGAGATCCGTGAAGGGGAAGTCTAGTACCCTCAAGAAGAAAAGCTAGGCAAAGACAGGAGTCGAGTCAAAGACTTTAAACAATGGCGCTATCCGGGAGGCAACCCGGGGTTTTTATCGCTTTCTTTACTGCTTTATTGCATGCATTCATACTTGAACAATTTGCTTCTCATATGTGAATTTGTTCATCTCTGCGTCGTATGTGCTTATGTTATGTTCGAGTGCGATTTTTCGAGTGATTTTTTGAGAAAAATGGTTTCGGGGATTAAAAACCGCATTTTATTTCGAAACGATCGTCTCCCCACCTCAGGAGGTGGGGGGCAAATCGCCCCACGTCCAGAGCGCGCGCGCGCGCTCCGGACGTGCGGGGCGTTTCGCCCCAGGCGTGGGGCGAATCGTCCCACGGCCTCCAGAAGTTAAAAAACGGGGATTCATCCCCAATCTCTCATTTTTCTCCATTTTCATCTTCTTAACTCCAAAATTTCCTCCATTTTCAAAACACCTTCAAACCTTCATAACTTCTTCATCTTTCCATCAATTTGTGTGTTCTTTAGCTTCAATCGAAGCCCGTTACATGCTCTATCTTTCCATCCGAACAAATTTCTTCTTAGTTCATTCAATCTCCGGATTTGAGGTATTATCACATGAACCCTAATTTTTAAAATTTGGGGGTTTTTTGATTTATGCTTCAATTAAGCTTGTATGATGCATGGTTGATGTTTTATGTGATTAGATTCGTTATTCATTATCAATTGCATGTTCAATTAGGCTTGGTTTGTTGATTTGAGATTTTTGCTATTAGATGATATATCTTGTTAGGAAATGTATCTCTTACTATCATTCCATGCTTAAACATGTGTTTGTTGATATGATAATGATGGATGTATTGGTAGAATGCATGATTGATGGAGTTGAGGATTTATGTTAGATTTTTGATTATTATGGTATGAATTAAACCTTGTGATTCAAGGCATTTGTAGTTAGCAAGAGCATAATGTGATATGTTATTGTAGTAGTTACATTGATATGTTGCGTAATGAAATAGCTAGACTAGACTTTGGGTTTTTGAGGAGTTGGATTTTTGAAGATATTGCTCGTTTGTTCGCTCGTATATTTACATATGCATAGGTCTGTTTTGCATCGTACAAGATACTAATTGCTGTTTGTAGGAATCATGGCACGGAGATCAAGGAGAGCCGGCTCGAGCAAAAAAAGGAAGGGAGTAGCATCGAGCTCCCAACCATCTCACCACATGTACGAGTTGTCTGTAGCTGCGATAGAGGTGCGTCAAAGGCTAGAAGCGGAGCTGGCCGACGGAGGGAGATCGATCATCCCAGACAAGAGGATTGATGTTCCAGAATCGGCAGTTGATACAGCGGGGTATAGGACGCTATCACGATTGGGGTCACGAAGGAATTGGGTATGGTACAGTTCCAACAGGTTCAAGGGGTACGACGAGAGCCTCCTCCAAGAGTTCTACACTGGATACACAGATCTCGAGGAGAAGAATGGGGTACTAGTCTGAGGCCTGATAATACCGTGGACACCAGAGCACATTTCTTCATTCATCCATTTTGGGCATCAGGAATTCACAGGGAGCGACCATGCCTACCTGTATTCGAGGGCCTCTAGGGGGATAGGAAGACATATCACAGACGTGATCTGCAACAGGGAGTACCGATATCCAGAAATCGGGGGAGAACCTACACGGATCAGTCAGAACGACCTTAGCATTGAAGCTAAGGTGATGATGAAATTCTGCATCTTCAACTTGATCCCTAGGAAGAATGACTCGTGGATTCAGCCCTACTACGCCGAGCTCCTCTACTGCCTGATAGACAGACATCGGATCGACATAGGGCACATCATGTATGAGGAGTACGAGCGCCACTGGGAAAATAAGAGGAAGCCCTTCATCTTCCCAAGCTTCATCACAGCCTACTGCAAATATCATGGGGTCGATGACATTGAGGAGGGGGATTGCGAGGTCGCTGCCCTTTCACCCTCAACCATTGAGGTGCAGCTCAATAGGTATCAGTTGAAGACCCCACGGCTGCCGCTGCTGATGTAGGAGCACCCTTCCAGCCGAGTGATTCCGATCATGAGGATGCTATGGAGGTCGATGTTGGCCAAGCCCCTATCCCAGATATCCCGTTTGTCCATAGAGCACCGCATGCAGCGCCTCGAGCACCACAGAGGTCTAGAGGATTTGACTTCTCTGAATTCCGTACCTACCTCGACGGCCGCTTCGATAGAATTGATGCCAACAACGCGGCCATGCGACAGGACCTCGACAGGCACATTGTCAAGCACAACCGCGATTGGGAGACACTCGAGGAGCATCGCCGAAAGGATAGGCAACAAAGGTGGGAGCAGCAACAGCTCATCCAGCAGCAGCAGGAGGCTCTACGTCAGTCCAATGAGCTCATGAATGACATGTGGAGGGACTTTTATGGGGACTACCATCCCGATGATTAGTCCTTTCACATGTCCACTCTCAGCCAACCGAGGCCAAACCGTTCGGTAACATCTAGTATCACTTCTTATTACTCATTCTCTTTTGCTAGGGGCTAGCTTAAGAATCGTAAGGGGGATGGGATGTGAACCATGATGTTAAGTATTGTTTGGCTTTGTGTTGATTAGTATCTTGTTCTTTGTTTACATTTGCATTTGCACGTTTACTGCTTTCTTAGATTTTTTAGGTTGCATTCACTACATTCATCCTAGGATAGTCTTGCATGTTTTATATGGATTTTATTGCCGAATGTTTTGAACTTTTTTATTGGGTAGATCAACCAACTATGCCATTAATCGTATGCTTCATCTCTATGAATTTGTTTGAGGTTTTTCTCGCTTGGCTTGTCACATTTATGTATTGCACTTAGTTAAGCTTGGTAGTCTCGACATCACTTAGTGGTGTTTTCTCTACTTCGGTTCACGAAGGCCTTTATAATAGGATGATGCATGTTAGGGTCTTATGGTTGTTTTCCCGAATAATTATGTACCTAAGAGGCAACAAGTCTTCACCATGCTTTGAGATTGCTAAATGCCTAGGAAGGAGGTAGTGTGAGGTTGTGTGATCCTTTGTTTATAACCTATTCTTCCGAATAGGTTTGGGGAGGGGGTTACACCATCATTAGACTTGTTTTCGTCTTTCATTTCCGTATCGTGAGTTTATTTTTCTTTTTCCGTAAATTATGTACTCCAACCTATTCTTTCAAATAGGTTTGGGGAAGTCGTGTGAGTTTTTTTCTTTCTTTTTGTTTGCTACTGCTGGCTAAAAAAAAAATCGAAAAAAAAGGAAGAAAGAAAGTTCCAGGAAAAAAGAAAAAAAAAGAAAAAGAAAAAAGAATCTGGAAAGAAAAAAAAAGAGAAAAGACCCCAAAAAAGCAAAGAAGGGTCCAAAAAAAAGAAAGTCAAATAGCAGTTTAGAAAAGTGTTGTGTCTCATTTTTCAATTCTTGTAATGTTCGTAATTGTGTTGTAATTTTCTATTTTTTATCTTTTTTGTCTTGAGTGTCATCTGTTCTAGACCACCCTCGTCCTGCCATTCAGGAAGTGGTGAATAGCTTAAGACTTTACTTGAGAGATGGGTAGAATAGGGGAGTGTTATCTTTTATAGGGAACCCTCCTTCGTTTGATGAGAGCCAGTACTGGTTCGACCTCTTTTGAGGAAAAGTCTTAACATGGTGGAACAGCAGTAAGTCCTCAGTTTCATAGGCACGGGACAACCATTCGTATCTTAGCATGCTTCATTACGTCGTCACTGACTAGGTCCAGGTAGAGAATGTTACGAGAGACTATCCTTTCTTGACATAAGTGCTTATGTGGATGTGTATAAGTCAATCAAGGTATTCTTCAACCTATATTCATGCTTTGATTTATATGGTTCTTGTTCATATGTTTTTTGATAGATTCAGTAGATTAGTTCATTTTATTTGCCATGAGACTCCATTTTGTGTCTTGCATTGTTTTTTGCATTAGAGTCTAGCTTAGTTGCTTGAGGACAAGCAAAGGTTCGGTTTGGGGAGTTTGATGAATCTGTATTTTACACTTTCATTTGAGTCTTTTTCACCTATTTTAGCTATCCTCTATGTTAATTTAGCTATATTTTAGTGCATTTTATTAGAATAGTGTCACGTTTCCCTTTAGATTTTATTTTACAGGTTTTCGTTGAAAATAATCGAGGATTCCAGGCAATTATATTGAAGTTGACAAGTAATTGGTGTTCCAGAAGCCTATTTGGAGTATCTGAAGGTTTCCGGATAGGATTTGGAGTCTAGGGGTCGAATCTGGAGGTTAGAAGGCCACTAGAATACAGAAACCGAGTCCGAAAAGGGGAAGAAATCCAAAAACGCGTCGAAAACGCGGAATTCCGCGAAAAACACTCCCAGGCGAACCGCCCGAGACGTGGGGCGACTCGCCCCACACCGGGCGAACCGCCCGGTGTGTGGGGCGAACCGCCCCACAGTATTTCAAGGCCTATATATAGTTGCTCAGATTTTCTCCGAAATTCATACTTTTCCAGACCTATTCTCCCACCTTTCTCTGTAGTTTTAGGTAGGAACTTCCCAGAGCCTATTCTGGGGGTTCGTAGCTTAGGGGACACTTTTTCATAGCAGTTTGGAGCTTGTAGGATCGCAATTCTTCGGAGATTGACAACCTTCGGTAACATTGTATCTTACAGTTTATTCTACTTATTTTTTATATATCTTTCAACATGTTTTCTTCTATGATTTCTGTTGATTGCATGCCTATTATGAGTAGCTAACCTTATCGTTGGTGGTAGTATGTGAATTCTTAGCGAAGGGAAGATAATCATGCTAATGGCTATATCGCGCATTATACTCCGTGTTATTGCTTTATTTCGTTGATCAGGCTCAGCCTAAATTCTCGTATGTTGTATTAATTATTATGCACAATTGGACCCTCGTCGACCTATACGCATGTATATCTTCGTAGTGTTGAATAATTACGGAACACAATAGGACAATAGAGATTGACTTGTCAGTATCATTATCTTCGTAGTGCTTAATAATTGCAACAGGACATTAGATTGATCAAAGATCTCCATGCAAGACCGAGGAATTTACGCATGATTATCGACCCGTTATGCTTTGAAGGATCATACTATCACCAATCTCCATTATCTGTTAGAAAAACCCTTTGCTTTTACGTCTTCTGTTTTTGTATTCTCTAGTTAAATAGATAAAGCTAGTTATAGTCCTGAGAGAACGACACTCGAGGTCATTCTACTGCTACACTATGGTTTTCGTTGTAGTTGTGAATTGCCTTTGGCTAAATAACAAATTTATTTGCTGAATCGGGACCCTGACAAATCCCCGTTCATCAAGAATCCCCGTTTTTAGCTTCTGCAGGTCGTGGGGCGATTCGCTGAAATTTATTTGCTGAATCGGAAATCCTCGTTTTTCAACCAAAACCTGTAAAATAAAAACTAAAGAGAAACGTGACACTATTCTAATAAAATGCACTAAAATATAGCTAAATTAACGTAGAGGATAGCTAAAATAGGTGAAAAAGACTGAAATGAAAGTGTAAAATACACATTCATCATCCATCTTCGAACCTCGGTATCCTTCTCACTACAGAACTCGTTACCTCATACCCCGACAACTCTTCTTCCAAGTATATAGCTGACCCTTTCTTGACTTGCGAAAATGTAGGTGTTAAGCGAGCTTTTAAGGTCATCATACCTGGAAATCTGGAACAGGCGTAACTCAAAACTAAAAATTAGTCTCGTTAGAAATCTCGAAGATTAAGCAAATTTCTAGAAATCACTATAAAATCGAAAACTACTAAGACTAGGAAAGGAGTATCAGAGAGAGACTAAATAGGAAAACTAAAAACTACTAGAACTAGGAATTGAATGCTGAAAATATAAAAAAGCTAAACAGAAAAAGGAGTATAGTCCCCGGCAACGGCGCCAATTTGATGAACGGGAATTTGTCAGATTCTAATTAATCAAATAAATTTTGTATTTAGCCAAAGACAATTCACAACTACAACGAAAACCGTAGTGTAGCAGTAGAATAACCTCGAGTGTCGATTTCTAAGGACTATAACTAGCTTTATCTAATCTAACTTAAGAATATAAAATCAACACGCGACTTAGCAAAGGTTTTTCTTAACAGATAATGGAGATTGGTGATAGTATGGTTATTCAAAGCATAGCAGGTTAATAATCATGCATGAAGTCCCCGATTTTGCGTAGAGATCTTTGATCAATGAATTGTCCAATTGTGTTCCGTAATTATTCAACACTACGAAGATAGAGGTTTTAGATAGATCAAAGAAATAAAGCAATAACTCAAAGTATAATGCGCGATATAGCCATTAGCATAATTATTAACCCTTCGCTAAGAAATCACATACTATCACCAACGAGAAGTTTAGCTACTCATAGATGTCATGCAATTAACAGAAATCATAGCATGATTGAATGAAAACATGTTGAAAGATATATAAATATAAATAGAAAAACTGTAAGATACAATGTTACCGAAGGTTGTCAATCTCCGGAGAATCACGATCTTACAAGCTCCAAAACGCTAAGAAAAAGTATCTCCTAAGCTAAGAATCCCAAGAACAGGCTCTGGAGAATTCCTACCTAAAACTAATGAGAAAGGTGAGAGAAAAGGTTTGAGAAAGTATGAAAAACGGAGAAAACTGAGCAACTATCTATAGTGATTCGGCAGGTGTGGGGCGAGTCGCCCCACACACCGGGCGATTCGCCTGGTGTGGGGCGATTCGCCCCACGTCCCGGGCGACTCGCCCAGGAGGTTTTTTCGGATGAAATGCGTTTTCGACGCGTTTTTGGATATTTTTTCCTTTTCGGACTCGGTTTTTGCCTTCTAGTGACCTTTTAGCCTTCAGATTCGACCCCTAGACTTCAAATCCTATCCAGAATCTTCTGGATACTCCAATTAGGCCTTCGGAACACCAATTCCTTGTCTACTTCAATATAATTGCCCGGAAAACCTCGTTTTTCACTCAAAACCTGTAAAATACAAACTAAAGGGAAACGTGACACTATTCTAATAAAATGCACTAAAATATAGCTAAATTAACATAGAGGATAGCTAAATTGGTGAAAAAAGACTCAAATGAAAGTGTAAAATACACATTCATCAATAGGGTCGCCCTACTAGCACGCCGAGAGGAACAAGATTGGTGCCCTTCTGACCTACTAGCACAGATAGTCGAACGAGTGTCCTTCCGCCCTACTACCACAAGTGGTCGGAGATAACTCCTTACGTCAAGGAAGAATTAACATGTCCTAAGAAAAAGGTGGTCCTCGGACCTTAGAAGCTCGGCAGTCGCCCTACTACCCTGTCCTCGGACGGTACTAGGGCGACACCCGCCCTAGGAGCACTTTGGTACCAAGGATGACCATTTTACCCCTATCATCCCTAGTGGAAGATCTGGGCCAAAGCCCATGGGTCACTCCGAATGGGCCTAAGCCCATGGAAGACTCAATCATGGCCGCACTTGTCACGATCCTAAGTGCTCAAGCAATATTCTATTGCTAGTATAAATATGGGCTCACTCCAATCAAGGTAATCGATCAGTCATTCAATCATCACACTGCTTCCTCACTCTACATTTACTAGGGAAGCCTACCAACTCCCAACACGTAAAGTTGTCCCTCCGGCTTGATCATTGACAAGCCGAGCTTGTGGCACTAATCTCCCCCCCTCTTGCTAAGTTATACTTCAGATCCAAGGTACAATACGGAAGGCACTTGAAGTGCGAAGGACGTTCTAGAACCTTCGCCCTACGACGCTCCAGAGGAAAGTAGGACCACGCTCCAGAGGAAAGCACTAATTACCTATCAACATTTGGCGCCGTCTGTGGGAAACGATCAAAAGGTTACCCTCGCCCTACTAGCACGGTCCGAATGATGGTTAATCCCCAAAGAAGTACCCGCCTTGCGACCGCTGTCGCCGGACCCCCACGTGCTCGTCCTCGGGGTCGTCCCCCGTTGGGCGGCAGAGGTAGAGGAAGGGGGCGAGGCAATGATGGTAGGGCAGTTAGAAATGATAATGTTGATGATTACCCATACGGTACTTGATCGACGGAGCAATGGCGAGCGTAACTGCTCCCGAGGAAGGAGTTGCCGAAAATGCGCCTCAAGGGATTCCCGCCGGATCCGGTTTTGGCGCATTAAGGAATTCCGCTCAACCGGTCTCAAGGCAAACTCAGTCGGTCCCAAGACAAGATCAACCAGCAGCAATGAACTTCACTCTTCCCAACGGACGAGTAGTCCGTCCCGCGGACTTTGGCTTCACGGAGGCGCAATACGGATTGTTCCTCCTGACCATCCAAGGATGCCTAGGAGAAAATGAGGCAGCAAGAGTAGAGGAAGAAATAAGGGCCCAAAGGCAGCCCCAAGTGCAAGAACCCGCACCCATTCTAGCAAGAGCACATCCCGCTCAAGATTTAGCTCAATCTCGAACGAGTCCTAGGCCAATTCACGCAAGGCTGGGACCCCAAGCCGTACAATCAAGGCTAGGGCCCCAAGGCATGTGATGAACGTATTTTTGACGCGTTCATCTTGTCTTTTTTACCTTCTTTTTCTACCTTTTAACCTTGTTTTTTGATTAGTTTTGTAGAATAGTGTCACGTTTTGTGTTTTCTGCATTTTCAGGCACTTAGGAACGAAATGGCGTTTTTGGAGCTAAAAACGAGCTTTTTTGATAGAAAATGGCCCCGTTGAAGTTTCTTGATCTCCACGGCTTGTTCGTGAGTGCTTGAGCATCAATAAGCATTGAGAAGGACGAGTCCAAGGCACCCGAGGGCCGTACGAGGACAAAAGGATTGAGTTGCAAGACAAAAATCTGCCCAGGAGCCAAGCTAAGCGCCTGGAATAGTGAAGCGGAGCGCTTCAAATTCCAGGGGCAATGGTACAGCAGACCAAGCGAAGCAATTAGAGGCCCCAAGCGCTCCGCTTGGCAGTAGTTACAAATCGGGATTTTCCTTCTTTAATCGGATTTTCAGTTACTTTTTCCAGACTTTTGAACATTGGCTTCGTTTTGGCAGAGCTCCTAAGCCCCAAAACTGGGAGAAAATTCAGATTACATTGTATTTTAGATTGGATTAATGGTTTTGGCATAGGATTGCATCCATTGTTTCATCTACGGAGAGGTTTTCATCAATACCCACCGATTAGTGACAGCTTGGTGGTAACATTGTATCATTATCTCTTGTCTAGTAGTTTGATTTGATGTATTCTATTTACAATTCATATGATTTGATGTCTATGTTGATGAATATGAGTAGCTAAATCCTTTGTGTTGGTGGTAGAATGTAGAATATGCATGCTATGGGTTATGTTTATGCTTACATGAGATTGTGATTCAATCTTGCTGCAAATTCCTTCATATGATTCTTAGTTGCCTATAAAATATATTCGAATTGAGTATAGTGACAAACTCTTGGTCAATGAAAGCTATAGGATTGTATGTTAGAGATTTGCAGCATGCTAGATAAATGGTGTTGGTGACAAGCACCTCTAAAGTATTGATAGTGGTCTTTTATGATGTGTGTCTTGAAAGTTACCTAGACGAGTTGCTTTGCTGACTTTATCGAAGGTTTTACGCACTGAACTTGTGAGAATATTCGTAACCCATGCATGTGTATTTGATTTCTACCACCAACCGTTTTCCAAACTTGATTACAACAATCTGATTTCTCGTTGCTTTGTTCTAAGAAAACAATTCTATAAACACTTGAACTCGTTGTCTGAAATAACTAGCAAAAACCACAAACAAAGCCACGTTAGGTCCCGAGAGAACGACACTCGGGGACAACTTGCCATTGCACTCTAGTTTGTGTAGTGATAAGTGTTCTTTGGCTATTAAACAAATTTAAGTGGTGAAAAACGACATCATCAATTTCATCAATTTGGCGCCGTTTCCGGGGACTAAACTCCTATGGTTTAGTGTTTAACTTTTGTTTCTTACCAACTTCACTTTCTTATGTCATTTCTTTTCCCCTATTTCTTTGTTACTTTGTGTGCTTGTGCTCTTGGTTGAGTTTTGTATATATCATAGTATAGCTTTTTGCTTTTGTTGCGGAACTACTCCTTTTGGGCTTGTCTTTGTGTGTGTAGGATTTCATGAATGACTTGCATTGTGAAGCTGGTGGGGACAATGATGGAGATGCTTATAGGAAGCATTTGTTCCAGTTGTTGTATGAAAAACCTGGAAGGTCTTGTATAGCCTTGGATAAAGATTGCAAGAATTTTTATGTCGACCCTTCGTACTACTCCATCCTTCCCACATACGATGGATTTGGGAATCCTAGAGAATTCTTGGAGACATTTGAGGTCGGTGTGTTGAGGCTTCCTTGTATGAATGAGGAGAGAATTCTTCTATTACCTGAACAGATTTGCATATGCACGTTTGGTGGAGCTATGAGAGGAATGGCTAAGGAATGGCTTACGTATCACCTAGAAGGATCATTGAGAGCCTGGAACGAAATAGCTAATAGTTTTCTGCGTTGGAATTCTATGCGTTTCATGCCATGGACGTCTCGCTTCGCCACCCCACCACCGGAAGTTTCCATAGTTGATAAAGATGAATGTGGCGAAGAGTATATTGATGAATCCTCTTCAGATTCAAGCGTTGTTTGCACACCATTACTTGAAGATGGACTGATTCCGGAACTAACCGGCTTGGATATTTCTGAGATGGTTTGCGCGGGAGAAGAGACATACACGTTCATCCTAGAGAGGACTTGCATAGAAAGCTACTTCCGGAGTTTTGATCCACTTTTTTCTTTTTACTTTCCCTCTAATTCCTTTAGTTATTTCTTAGATTTTGATTTTGTTAATTTAGTTGATTTTTATTTTCAGGGAATCATGGATTTGCTTGAGGACTTGAGGAGAGGAGCAAAAGATGGTTCCCAAGATGCAAGGAGTAATGGAACGAATGCACGAGATTCGTTCCCATTTGATAATGGATAACCTTTGTGGTATTTCTTTGCATGTAGTTTAGTTAGCTTTCTTTGTGTTTGTAGTTGTGACCTGTGTGCCTTTTGTCGTGATTAGTATAGTCTAGTTTTTGTCTTGGTGCCTTAGGTGATTTAAGATAGGCAAAAACGTTGAAAATCTAGAAACAGAGCCAAGCGAAGCGCTTGGAAGGGCCAAGCGGCCCACTTGAATTTTCAGAAAGTTACAAAACTTTCTGGAAATTCAAGCGGAGCGCTTGGAACCTCCCAAGCACTCCGCTTACCAAGCGGACCGCTTGGCTGCTTGGCTCCAGCCAAGCGGTCCGCCTGGACCCTGTACCCAGATTTTTCTCGTTTTTTCCATTCTTCTCACCTTTGCGCACCCGTTTTCACTTGTTTCTTGAGTCTTTTCAGGTACTACTCTTCTATAGGAGTTGGACACGAACCTTATTCAGGGAAGTGTACTCTCAATCCAATTTTTTCTTTCTAAATCAACTTTTCTTTGCTCGAGGACGAGCAAAAGTTTAGGTTTGGGGGAGGGGGTATTGGATTTTCAGTACTATATGCTTGTGTGGTTCGTATATGCCTGATTTTACTCAAGTTCATGTGATTTGTCGTGTTTTTTCAAATTTTTGCATGCATATCATCCATAGATTAGTTGTTGCACGTTGTTGTGTAGAGTTTATTGCCAAGTCTTTTGAACTTTTTTATTGAGTAGACTAAGTGTTTATGACCATTGATCATATGTTGCATCACTTTGCAAGTAGTTTGAGGCTTGTCTCGCTTGGTTTGTCACATTCGCATGTGCACTAGTTAAGCTTAGTAGTCTCTACATCACCTTGAGTGGTGTTTCTTCTGCTGCGGTTCAAGATGGCCTTATAAAATGATGCATGTTAGAATCTATGGTTGTAACCCGTGTAATTATGTACGTAAGAGGCGACAAGTTCTTCACCTCGATTAGAGATTGCCAAATGCCTAGGAAGGAGGTAGTGTGAGGTGTGCGATTCCTTGTAATTAAACCTATTCTATCGAATAGGTTTGGGGAGGGGGTTGCTTCGTTATACTTGTCTTTCGTCTTTGAGTCGTTGTAAAGTTTTCTTTTTCTTTTTCTTTTTGTTTTGTGTCCCAACCTATTCTTTCGAATAGGTTTGGGGAGGTGTCTTTGTAAAAGAGTCTTTCCTTTTTCTTTTTCGTCTTTGTGCTCAAACCTATTATTTCGAATAGGTTTGGGGAGGTGTTTTTGACACTTAGTACTGCTGCTTGCCCCTATAAAAAAAAAGAGAAAGAGAAAAAAAAAGAGAAAAGAAAAAAAAAAAAAGGGGAAATAAAGAATAAGACCCAAAAAGCAAAAGAAGGGTCGTTGCAAGCCAAAAGCAGTCTAGTAGTGTCAAGTGTCATGTAAATATTTGTTTTTGTGAAGTTATCGAGTTGTAAATTCTATCTTTCGGTTCGTGTCGCCTTTGTCCAAGGCCTGTTCTTGACCACCCTCGTCTTGCTATTCAAGAAATGGTTGAAAGAGGCTCATTCTTGAGAGTCTGGGTAGAATAGGGGAGTGTTATCTTTCTAAGGGAACCCTCCTTCGTTTGATGAGAGCCAGTATTGGTTCGCCCTCTCTTGAGGAAAAGTCTCGCTTGGTGAACAGTAGTAAGCCCTCGGTTTCATAGGCACGGGGCAATTGTAGTATGATAACATGCATCATTGTGTCGTCACTGACCAGGTCCAGGTAGAAGATGTTACGAGAGACTCCTTTGTTTAACCAAGTGCACATGAGAATGTGTATATTCGCAATCGAGGCATTCTTCAACCTACTTGCATGACATGCTCAATTGGTTTTGTTCATAAGAATTTGGTAGATTCAATAGATTAGTTCACTTTACTTGGCATGAGACTCCTTTTGTGTTGCATTTAGGATAGTTTGTTGCTTGAGGACAAGCAAAGGTTTGGTTTGGGGAGTTTGATGAACGTATTTTTGACGCGTTCATCTTGTCTTTTTACCTTCTTTTGCTACCTTTTAGCCTTGTTTTTTGGTTAGTTTTGTAGAATAGTGTCACTTTTTGTGTTTTCTGCATTTTCAGGCACTTAGGAACGAAATGGCGTTTTTGGAGCTAAAAACGAGCTTTTTTGATAGAAAATGGCCCCGTTGAAGTTTCTTGATCTCCACGGCTTGTTCGTGAGTGCTTGAGCATCAATAAGCATTGAGAAGGATGAGTCCAAGGCACCCGAGGGCCGTACGAAGACAAAAGGATTGAGTTGCAAGACAAAAATCTGCCCAGGAGCCAAGCTAAGCGCCTGGAATAGTGAAGCGGAGCGCTTCAAATTCCAGGGGCAATGGTACAACAGACCAAGCGAAGCGCTTGGAGGCCCCAAGCGCTCCGCTTGGCAGCCCCAAGCGGTCCGCTTGGCAGCAGTTACAAATCGGGATTTTCCTTCTTTAATCGGATTTTCAGTTACTTTTTCCAAACTTTTGAACATTGGCTTCGTTTTGGCAGAGCTCCTAAGCCCCAAAACTGGGAGAAAATTCAGATTACATTGTATTTTAGATTGGATTAAAGGTTTTGGCATAGGATTGCATCCATTGTTTCATCTACGGAGAGGTTTTCATCAATACCCACCGATTAGTGACAGCTTGGTGGTAACATTGTATCATTATCTCTTGTCTAGTAGTTTGATTTGATGTATTCTGTTTACAATTCATATGATTTGATGTCTATGTTGATGAATATGAGTAGCTAAATCCTTTGTGTTGGTGGTAGAATGTAGAATATGCATGCTATGGGTTATGTTTATGCTTACATGAGATTGTGATTCAATCTTGCTGCAAATTCCTTCATATGATTCTTAGTTGCCTATAAAATATATTCGAATTGAGTATAGTGACAAACTCTTGGTCAATGAAAGCTATAGGATTGTATGTTAGAGATTCGCAGCATGCTAGATAAATGGTGTTGGTGACAAGCACCTCTAAAGTATTGATAGTGGTCTTTTATGATGTGTGTCTTGAAAGTTACCTAGACGAGTTGCTTAGCAGACTTGATCGAAGGTTTTACGCACTGAACTTGTGAGCATATTCGTAACCCATACATGTGTATTTGATTTCTACCACCAACCGTTTTCCAAACTTGATTACAACAATTTGATTTCTCGTTGCTTTGTTCTAAGAAAACAATTCTATAAACACTTGAACTCGTTGTCTGAAATAACTAGCAAAAACCACAAACAAAGCCACGTTAGGTCCCGAGAGAACGACACTAGGGGACAACTTGCCATTGCACTCTAGTTTGTGTAGTGATAAGTGTTCTTTGGCTATTAAAAAAATTTAATTGGTGAAAAACGACATCATCAGCATGCAATCAAGGTTAGGTCCCCAAGGATCCCCAAGAGACTTGAGAGAAATAATCGACCGAAGGGTAAGGGCCTCGCAAGGAACCAATAACCCGCATCCCCCGGACCATCTCCAAGTTCCCCCGGACCAACTTTAACTACAAGTCATTAATCCGCCAACTCTTCCAAATCAAATCACTCCTCAGAACCGTCCGGAAACAATGGCAGAATAATGGCGGTAGGACAGTGGCACAAGTCACTCCAATGTTAGGCTTCAACCCCATGACCGGGAGGAGGCTAAACCTTGAAGAGCTGAAAGCCCAAAGAAAAGTCATTGAAGCACAAATAGATGCGTTGAAAACAAGTGTCCAAGAGCAAGAAAAAGACATGGAGCCAAGCGCACTATGCGACGCCATAAGAACTCATGTGGTGAAGACCGATAGAGGATTCCCAACTTTGGAAAATTATGATCGTACCAGCTGTCCGAAGAACCATCTTGTAAGGTTTGGCACAAAGATGGAAGCCCATGGGCATGATCCCAACACCAAGGCATTGATCTTCCCCTCGACACTTTGTGGAGAGGCAATGGTTTGGTGGTCTAACTTAGACAATGGTTCCATCACATCCTACAAAGAACTCACATCTCAATTCATAAAAAGATTTGAGAAAGTGATTCGGAAGAAAAGGGGAGTCAAGTACTTAGCCGAAATCGTTCAAAGACCGTCGGAAGACTTGAGGGAATTCTTAACAGGGTTCCATGAAGTGGCATACCAAGTAGAGACTCACGGAGCCAAGGAGTGAAATGAATACTTGTATGGAAATACCACCAACGAGAAGTTTCGGGATGAACTCGCAATGTCCCATGTGGAAACTGAGAAAGACCTAGAGCAAGTATGCGAGAACTTTTTAGCGGCAGAGGAGTTCCGAAGAACCGTCTCAGTGAGAACTGTCCGTCCGACCGCTCCGAAGGAAAAGGAACAACAAAGGTAAGGTCGGAATAATCTCCCGAAACAAAAGAGGCAAGACCAAAGGAATGAGAGAAACACCATCCAAAAGGAGCAACACCATAGAAACGACTTCAGGGACAAGAGAACCCCTCCAAGAAGATCTCCCCCGAGGAGGTACGAGAAGTACACCGAGCTTAATACGCCAAGATCTGAAATCTTGAGCACTATTATAACAAGAAGCATGGATGTTGATTGGCCCGAGCCTATGCCGGAGTCCCGAAAGCATAGAAATTCAGACAAGTTTTGCTACTTCCACAAAGGAAAAGGGCACACCATCGATGAATGTATTAACCTCAAGACTAAAATTGAGAAATTAGTGCGCCGAGGGAAATTGGTCAACTACGTTCGTCGGGAGGAACCGGTTCACCAATGCATTCATCACATCGCCCCCGAACCATGAAGGGAGCCTTCAGCTTTGCCACCTCCAGCACCTCCTCCTCTGGAGGGAGAGCGACATTGTGATTTTGTAAGAGAAGCGAACTTTGAGAATAGACCTATCCATGGGAGAATTCTTACTATTTCCGGAGGACCAGCGGGAGGAGATAGTCGCAAAGCAAGAGAAAGGACCGCAAGCGACCTCACCGCAAGAGACCCCAAGTATGGAAAAGTTGCCCCGAAAGGAACCAACATGATCTCTTTCGATGATAGTGAACTTCCTCTGAGACATGCCGGAGGAGGGGACACTCAAGACCCAAGTGTTCCTCTGGTAGTGTCGCTCGACATTTTTTGCTTTGAGGTCCCAAAGATACTAGTAGACACCGGGAACTCAGCCAATCTCATCTTTACAAGTACTCTCAAAAGATGAAAATTGACCCGAAGGAAGGATTGAAAGAGGCATTGAGCGCCCTACTAGGGTTCGGAGGACAACTGATAATGCCCCTTGGAAGTATGATCCTACCAATGTCCATGGGCAAGGATCCTTGCAGAGTAACAAAGTCGGTTACATTCTTGGTAGTTGACATTCCTTTCGACTATTATGTGGTGATAGGGCGACCCGCCTTATCTCAATTCAAGGCTGTTGTTTCAACCGTCCACAACCGCATGAAGTTTCCTTGCGACGACGGAGCCATAGGGCAAGTAATCGGGAACATAAGAGAGGCGTGGGAGTGTTATACTCTTTCCGCAACTGTGACCTCGAGTGCACGTTTCGCCCTAGGAGACAGAGATCCGGAAGCAGGAGAAAATGCTTTTTACTCCATTCGAGCGACCCGGACTCGAATGAAGTCTAAAAAACCTAGTCCGGCAGTAAGGCGAAGAAAAGCGGTCCAGAGGAAAGAACAAAGTTTAGAAGTGGCAGAGGTAAAAGAGCTCGAAGAGTACAAAGTAATTCCTCCCATCCCTCCGACGTCGAAGAAAAAAGCATTTTTTGAGGAGAACAAAATTGAAGCGAAAGAAGTTTTGGAAGAAATTTAAGTGGTAGAAGGGTCCCCCGACAAGGTCACAAGGATAGGGACAGAGATGACCGCAGAGGTACGAATGAAGGTCATCCACTGCCTCAAGGACAACAATGACGTCTTCGCATGGAGTACGGAGGATCTCAAAGGAATCGACCCTAGGGTCACGGTTCACCATCTGAACATAGATCCCAAAATCACCCATATTCGCGAGAAGCGAAGAGATTTCTGTCTGGAGGATAATGCCATCATTGAAGCCGAGGTCCAGAGGCTCTTGAAGGCAAGACACATCAAAGAAGTAAGATACTCAGATTGGGTTTGCAATGTGGTCCGAGTAGAAAAAAGCAAAGGGAAATGGAGAATGTGCAACAACTTCACTCGCCTCAACAAGTTTTCTCCGAAGGATCCTTATCCCCTTCCTAGGATTGATTAACTTGTGGATTCCACCGCCGGATGTGCACTACTTAGCTTCATGGACGCCTACCAAGGCTTTTATCAAATCAAGATGGCAAGGGACGACATGCCAAAGACAGCCTTCTTTGCTAATGGCAATGTCTACTGCTTCAACGTCATGCCCTTCAGACTCAAAAACGCAGGGGCGACCTACCAACGCCTAGTGAACAAGATGTTCAAAGATGAGATAGGCAAAACCATGGAAGTTTATGTCGACGACATGCTAGTTAAAAGCAAGAAGGAAAACCAACACGTCGAGCACCTTAATAAGTGCTTCGCGGTCCTGAGGAAATATGGCATGAAGCTTAATCCGACAAAGTGCACATTTGGTGTCAAGGGAGGCAAGTTCATTGGTTACGTAGTGACCGAAAGGGGAATTGAAGCAAATCCAAAAAAGATCAAAGCCATCATTGACCTTCCGCAGCCAAAGACACTCAATGAAGTACAACAATTGGTTGGGAAATCCATCGCCCTAAGCCGTTTTATTTCAAGGTCGACCGAGAAGAATCTTCCTTTCTTCAAGGTACTAAGGAAGTGTAATCAGTTTGGATGGATGAAGGAATGCGAAGAAGCTTTTGAGAAACTGAAGCAATACTTGTTGTCGCCACCTTTGCTATCCAAGCCGGTCGACGGAGAACCATTATATATCTACCTTGCAACCACTCCGGAGGCAATAAGTTCTGTCCTGGTACGGATCCAAGGGAATGATCATATGCCGATTTATTATTTGAGCAAGGCACTCACCGGTGCGGAGACGAGATACTTGGACATTGAAAGATTGTCATTTGCCTTGGTCTACACCGCAAGGAGGCTCAAACCATACTTTGGTGCACATAAAGTGATTGTCTTAACAAGCCAACCTCTCAAGCAAGTCCTAGGGCGACCTGAAATGAGCGGAAGACTAGCAAGATGGGCGATCGAGCTTAGTGAGTTCGACATCCACTACCAAGCTCCATTAGCCAAAAAAGCTCAAGTCCTAGCGATTTCTTGGCCGAGTATCCCGCCAAGGACCCTATGGACGTCAACCCAAAGGAAGCACAATCTGATTCAGCCATGATGATTGACTCCCAAGGACCACAAGTCAGTGAAAATTTCAAAGCTCTAGAAGCGGCATTGAAGGGATTCAAGGAACTAGCCCAAGCTAGTAGAGAGATTGATATGTCCAATGCCGAAGACGCCATGCCTTATCGCCCTGAGACCAATGACCAAAGGAAAGAGTACACCCCCAGCCACATGTTCCTTCTCAACGATGTGGCAATGGAAGAAGCAAATTCTCAGATCTTCGTCCCAGGACCAAAATCCGGAGAAAAAGGTCCGGAGGAAACAGAAAAAGGTCCGGAGGAAACAGAAAAAGATCCGAAGGAACCAGTCCGAGAAATAATGCTCTCCGAACCAAAAGATCCAAAATATCATGGAGATGTTTGGATTTTACAAGTAGATGGTTCGTCTTGCGGGAGGTCCGGAGGAATTGGAATTTACCTCAGGAGTCCCGGAGGAGCCGAGCTGGAATACGCTGTGACCTTAGGCTTTTCGGTCTCAAACAATGAAGATGAATATGAAGCGATTCTGATCGGTCTTCGGATGGCCAAAGCACTTCAAGTAAAGAAAATCAAACTTTTTACCGACTCACAATTGGCCGAGAGGCAGTTGGCCGGAGCATTCAAAGCAAAGAAGAGCTCCTTGCTAGAGTACAAGGACGCTATCAAACAAGAAATGACACAATTTGAAGAATGCCAAGTAGAGAAATTTGCAAGAGAACTCAATGGTAAGGCGGATGCCTTGTCCAAATATGCATCAGCGTCCGGAGGCGTAGACACTCGGAATGTGATACTTCTGAAGATGGAGCTTTCGTCCATCGCAAGTTCTTAAAAAAGTGCGCAAGGCATGTTCACTATCGATATGACCCCAAGTTGGATGCAACCTATCATGGCCTATTTGATGCATGGGATCCTCTCGAGGGACCGTGCGGAAGCAAGGAGGATCAAGGGAAGAGCAGTAAGATACTTTGTCCAAGGGACATATCTTTACAAGAGATCCTTCAGAGGCACATACCTTAGATGTGTTAGCAACAACGAAGTCCAAGCAATCTTGGAAGAAATGCACCAAGGGAGTTGTGGGGGAGGAAGAGCCTTAGCTCAGAAGATTATTCGCCAAGGATTTTATTGGCCAACGGTGCGAGAGGACGCCGCACAATTTGTGCGCAAGTGCGAAGAATGTCAATACTTTGCGACCCCTGATCATGCGCCCGCAAGACCGCTTATTCCCTCCAAGATCACATGCCCCTTCGACACATGGGGAATAGACATAGTCGGACCATTGCCCAAAGGAACCGGACAAAAGAAGTTCATCATTGTCGCGGTAGAATATTCAACAAATGGGCAGAGGCTGAAGTGGTTTCTGTGATCAGCGAGAAGAAGGTTATGGATTTTGTCTGGAGGAACATAGTATGTCGCTTTGGCTTGCCAAGGGTCCTTGTGTCCGACAACGGTTCTCAATTCTCCGGAGCCAAGTTCAACGCATGGTGCGACAGGACGAAGATCGATAGGCGCTTTACTTCAGTGGGATATCCCCAAGCTAATGGCCAAACCGAGTCCACCAACAAGACGCTCGTGAGGAGCTTGAAGAAAAGGTTTTCAGCGTACCAAGGAAGTTGGGTTGAGCAACTTGGTGGAGTCCTGTGGGCCTACCGCACCACTTCAAAGACAGCTACAAGGGAAACTCCATTCTTCCTTGTCTATGGTTCGGAGGCAGTTATCCCAGCCGAAATTGTGCAAGAGACATTGAGAATTCAAGGCTACCAACCAGAGGACAACCATGAAGCAAGGATGTTCGATCTAGAAATGCTCGAAGAGTCGAGGACTACAGCATTGGCAAACATCTTGCGTTATAAAGCCATCGTCGCAAAGGCCTACAACAAGCATGTCAAGGACAGAGACTTTCAAGTTGGAGACTTTGTACTCCGCAAGGCGGATATCCTAGGGAATCCGCACAAAATGGAACTCAAGTGGGAAGGACCTTACAAGATAGTGGAAGCCAACTCCAATGGAAGTTACCGCTTGGAAGACGCCGAAGGAAATGAGTTGAAGCACACTTGGAACACCACCAATCTCCAGAGGTTTTATGCCTAGAAGGCATTGGAGAATTATGCAATGTTTTGATGAGCTCCTGTGGAAGGCCCCCTTTCGCTAGTTTACGATTTCTAGTTCAGTTTTTGTTTCGCCCTTTGGCATGGCCTCGAAGCCCACCGTTGTAATTGAATTTCCTTCAAGTCAATGCAACTCTTTCAGTTTGAAATATTGTCTTGCTTACGCGAAAGGCAGATATAATGTTACGAAAGGCAACACAAAAATGCGAAACTAGGTAAAGAGCTCCGAAGGAAAGAAATAATGGTCGAAAGGCAAAAAATTAATCTTCTCGGTTTTTCAAGACAAGAAAAAGATGTCTCGGGAAAAGCTTCGAGAAATTTTCGAGTCAGAGGACGCACAAGGGTACGACGGCCTGCCCCTCGGCCAACCTTCAAAAGTTGTTTGAAGACCTTAACTATTTCGACGACCACAAGAAGTTTTTTCCTTGAATTTTTCGGAGAAAAAATTGTAAGGGAGAAAAGTGTGCTCGACGACACAATTAATTACCTAAGGGCCGACTACATTGTCAATTACTGTTGCTCGACTAACATTCGTTCGAAAGCGTCCAAAGGTATCAAGGGATTGGAGCGCCCGAGTAGCACGATTCCATACTTGGTGAAATTTTGTATGAGTTTTCCGAAAACACATAGCGGCCGACTAGCAAAGGTGGTCGACCTACGAGGCGCTCGACAGGCGAATTTCTATACTTAAGTGTTTCTTTCAAAGAAAAAGTTGTGAAGCGCGTGAATTGCTAAGTTGATAGCCTAAGTGGCCGACTAACCACTAAGTTGATCCAAATACGCGAAATTTGAGATACATTACAAGCGTCCGACGACGCATACTTAGAATGTTTTCTAAGTACAATGAATGAGAAACAAGTACCTGCAGAAGCATCTTATGAAAACTCGCATAATGCTTTGCGACATGCCAAAAGTAAAGACGAGAAGTGCAAGAAAGAAGAAATGAGCGATTAGCATAATGCCTCATCGGGCAAAAGGAGGAGCATAGTTGACTTACAAAAGGATATGCACCCAAATGAGTGGGGCATCAAAAAGAGCTCTCCCGAGCACGCCACAAAAGGCCGAATAAGTTAAAGAAGAAATGTAATTGTTCGACTAGCAAAATAAAAGACTTAGTTCAATTTTTACAAGTTTTACCGAGCATACTCGGCCTTCAACAAGAACGACTGCGGGACTGCTCAAGCGACTTGGGAGGAGATCTCTGAATGTCTTACCCTTCCCCGAACCGACTACCGCCCCCGGAAGCTTGACTTGCCCCCTCAGATCGACTAACTCCTGAGCCCGCGGCGCGCCTCTTTGCCTCAAGAGTCTCCTGAAATTTGATAACCTCGGGCTCCTCCAAAGTATAATCACGGTCGAGGACGAGACCAGGAAGAGAAAGCCACCTAGTGTTGCAGTGACCACACTTGTTGAACGGCTCGAGTATCCCGATGCGCAGCACCTCGGGCACCTAGGAAGGAAGCAGGCCGACCTTGGCAGGATAAGGTACTTCAGGGTTAGCCACCAAAGCACCAAACTCGCAAGCCTTGTGCTCGGCGTCGGACACCATCTAATCAGGGTAGTCGGCCAGATCACCGTTCTTGTTATCCATCAAGCCAGCAGCGTCGCTGTCAAAGTCCTCGGGCAAGAGACCCTTGGCCTTCAACTGGTCGACAGCCGAGTAGAAGCCCTCCTCGCGCCCCACCTCCTTGGTCTCCATCATCTTCAAACGGTACGAGGCGGACTCATAGAAAGCCTTAGCGCCCTCGTACTGAGTATCTTTGAGGTACCCGAGGACGACATCTTTGAAACGGGCCATTTTAATGGAAAGGTTATTCCATGCATCCTTCCAAGCCTTCATTTACCTCTGCACCTTAGCACTCTCGGCCTCCAAGCTTGCAAACTTGGCCTTCTCGACCTGCAGCTCCTCCTCAAGCGCCCGAGTACGGGTATTAGCTTCCGAAACCTGGAGGTGCAAGTTAGCACCTTCCTCCGGAGCACCCTTGTCGGCCGCGAGGTTTCCAATGGCGCCAACTATGGCGGCGAGCTGCAAAGGACAAAAAGAAAGGCCCGAGGACCGATGAAATTAGCAAGGCGCGAGAAGCAAATACTTAGCAGTTTTTGGAGTTAGAAACGAGATACTTAAAAGCATTACCTTGCGCGACACCTGACTCAGCTCATGCGCCCGATCAAGCTCGTCGAGCGCCATGATACGATTCACCTCGTCCGAGAGATCCTCGTCAGTCGTGATCTCCTTGCCCTTGCCCTTGTTCTTGCGGGCCTTCTTACCCGCTCGACCACCCTCGTCGTCGGAGCTCCTTTTACCCTTCTTGGACTTTTTATCGTCCTTAGCCTTGTCATCGGCCTTCTTGATCTGAGGAAGAGCCATCTTCATAGGAGGCTCACCTTCCCGCTCCCGACGAGCCATCTCGTCCTTGTGCACAGCAGTGTTCCGAGGAGGGTCGCAAGGAAGTTGCGAAGGCGAGTTCATCACTTTGTCCAATTTCTGCTGTTGGACGAGCTTGCGCTGTCTTCTCCCGGCCTCGAGCGTCTCAGACATGATCCACTTGAGCCAATAGTCTGCAAAGGAAGAAAGGGAGTTAGTACACAAATATACAAAGGTCCGAGGACCAAACAAAAACATAAAGGAGCGACAAGCAAAAGATGAGAAAATGGACTAAGTATGGAGAAGTATCTACAAATAGCCTACTCGGGCACACTTACTGAAATCCTTTTTGAAGCCACAATATAAGGGCTCATTCAAATTTTCCAAGTAAGGCAAAGGTTGAAGATTCAAAGCCCAGTACAAATATCTCTTGGGGTCCGGAAGCAAATTTTCTCTTTGGTATCGGATAGCCCAAGGAGCCATCTCGGCCGCGGGCAATTTACCAACCCAAGTCCCTCGGAAAAACTTATTTGGGACACCCCAATCCAACTGCTCGTCGATCATACCAGGTTGACGCACCTTGCGGACGTAGAAGAAGCGCGACCACCACCGACACCCGATTCACGATGGAGCCTCCTTTAAGAAAGCAAAACCGGGCCTGGTCAAGAAGAAGTAAAAGTGGGGTTTCCCCGGGCTGACCGAAACCCGGAAAAGCTGTATAAAGGTCGAGTAGTTCACTGGGATCCCTCGGATGTGGCAGAAAACCCCATAGCAAACTAACGTACCGAGCGAGCTCGGAATTATCTGGGCCGGAGCGAGGCCTAAGTCGTTGAAGAGACCACGGAAGGCATCACAAAAAGGCATACACCATCCTCGCTCAAAGGACATAGTATGAACTGACATGTACCCGGACGACGGGTTATAAAACGTCTGCTCGGGCGTCGGAAAGAAAATCTCAACCTTAGACTCAGGCAGAGAATAGATCCATATAAGGTGAGGAATCTCTTCCTCGTTAATTGATTATGTATATGCCGTATATATTTAAACACGTCAATTAGAAGACTAACCTTACTTCCAAAGCAGCTTCCAAGTCTTCGTAATAATCCGGTGTATCTTCTCCTTCGTCGAAGTCGAAGATATCTGCAATACTTTGATTATCTGCAAGACAATAAAAGTTAGTTTCCAGCTCCTAGAACCTCAACCTTGGTATCCACGGATGAACATCCTATCGGAAAGAATGCTAGGATATTCTTTGTGTGACCAAGAAGATGGGGCGGCGATTCCTCCGGCAGGTGGTGCGCGCGTGTGGCTTATAGAGGAGGGGAGAGCTTTTATTTTCTCTAAGAAAACTGGGTAGAATAATTTTCTAAGAATTTGATTCTTCAACTGTGTGAAAATCTATGTCAAAAGCTCTCTAATAGTCTACTATATATAGTAGTTAATAGAAGCCTAAAGCATAAGCAATTAGACTTGATAAAGGAATAAGAATCTAATTCTTATCGCACTAGGAAACCAATTTCAAGTCTAGATTCATTCCCAATCAAATTAAAACTCAATCAGGAAAATCTAACTTATCCCTTAGACTTCTAATAGAGGAAGGAGTCGAACTCCTTCCCCTACTCCATCTCGCGCGCGCGCGTGTCCTAAGGGTGTTAGGTGGGTCCCGATTTTGGGACCCACTTCTAAGGCAATTCAAACTCCAAGTAGATTTTGCCCATGTTCATATGTTAATTCTAAATTAACATATCCTTTCAAATCAAACCTCTATTATATTTCCAAAATATAATCTTTAATTGTATTTACATAAAATACAATTAATTAGCCAATTCAATTAATAATTCCAAATCATTAATTGAGCCACCAAATATTATAATTAATCCCAAATCAATTATAATCCATCAATCACAATTAATTCCAAATTAATTGCGATTCCATCTTCAAGGATATTCTGATAGGCTGAATCACCACATAGTGTGACCCATAGGGCCTCATCGTATTAAGCAAGTCCTAGACTAGGCAACATGGAATTCCTAGACGGTTCCATTTGCAATATTAATACATGAGGAAGTTTGAGAGGTTTCTCAAAGCTAACCCTTTCGTTGCGAAGTCTGTTGCGCTCAACGCGGCGATCGTAACGTCCCTTCATCTGACTTGCTCGAATGTATCTAGGATCGATGAAGTGTCTATTCCAATAATACATCCACGGGCGTCTTCAGTGAGTTGCATGGTGAATCCAATATCTATTATGACCATCATAATAATATTGATACGCTGGCCAGCGGTTTTACCATCACAACTATGAACGACTATGAGTAGTGCTCTCCTGTGCTACACATGAGAGATGAATCCTTCACAGAATCACTTATCATCCCCATTTGTATGTAGCCATAATCCTGGATCGTGTCTTAGGTCAACTGCTTATTCAGAGTTGACATCGACGGGTCCACCAAGGATATGGGGAAACAAATGTGATGATAAAGTCCTGTAAGTCCAAAGGACGACTGGCATCACTTCGACAACTCACCGGTTCCCATAGACACTTCGGTGTAGAGTATACATCGATGGGAGTGTCCGGTGGGTACTTCCATTGTTCAATAAAGCTTCTTCGAACAACTATGCGCAGTTATGGGAACGTTTCTCGATTGTCCAACAATCCGTTCCGTGGCCGTGGGATCGGCTCACACTTGCTCCAACAAGTATAACCTCCACGCATACTAGTCTTGTCTGGTTCATTCAGACCCCCACATTCGAGATGAACCTCGACTAGGGAGAGTTTGGGATAGATGATAACTCACATAGCTCCCACTATCTGCGTGATCGGTCATCTATCCGAGGAGACATGTTTAATATCAATACAGACAGTAATAAAGATATGACATGCTGCAGCCTGGTGTAATATAAATATGAAAGCGATAATCAATAGTAAAATGCAACAAACATATATTATATTACGTTGACCTGTGTAATAGTACATATATGCCCTCTATAAGGGCACCGTGCCCTTAGTAAGGACTGTCTCTAGGACATATACACTATCAATCTTCCACTTGGACTAGAGCCAGTCACCTTTATGCCTAATGCCCAAATTAGCATAATGTCTTAAGTGGACTTCCACTGATAAGACCTTGGTGAAAGGATCTGCCACGTTGTCCGTGGTAGAGACACGTTCTATACTAACTTCTCCTCTATCTATAATCTCACGTATAACGTGATATTTTCTAAGTACATGTACGTTCTTGTTTGTAGATCTAGGCTCCTTAGCTTGAGCGACGGCGCCCATATTGTTCCAATAAATCGTTATTGGACTAGGAGCAGGAACAACCCTCAATTCCTTCAAGAACTCTGAAATCCAGACAGCTTCTTTCGAAGCTTCTGATCCAGCAATGTACTCGGCTTTCTGTGGATGAGTCAGCAATCGTGGCTTGGTTAGAACTCTTCCAACAGATAGCTCCTCCGTTCAATTTGAATACGTATCCTGTTTGTGACTCAAAGTCATCAGGATCTGATTCAAATCCATCGTCGACATAACCAGACATCTTTAATTCTGGTTCTCCACCAAACACCAAGAACATTTCCTTAGTCCGTCGAAGGTACTTAAGAATGTTCTTTACAGCAGTCCAGTGAGGTACTCCTGGATTCTGTTGGTGTCGACAAGTGACACTAAGCGCATATGCCACATCGGGCCTTGTGCAATTCATTGCATACATTATAGACCCTACTGCCGAAGCATAGGGCACACGACTCATTGCTTTTCTTTCTTCATCAGTTTTAGGACCATCCTTAACAGATAAGACAATCCCATGCCTAGCTGGGAGAAAGCCTCTCTTTGAGCCGTCCATCTTATAACGCTTCAGTATTTTGTCGATGTAGGTGGACTGTGTCAATCCTAACATCCTCTTGGATCTATCTCTATAGATCTTGATCCCTAGGATGTTCACCCAAGTCCTTCATTGAGAAGGTACTTGATAACCAAACTTTAGTCTCTTCTAACATAGAGACATTGTTTCCCATGATCAAAATGTCATCAACATAGATGATCATGAAAATGACTCCCTTGTCGCTGTGCTTAGTGTAGACACAGGGATCTTCCTTGCTTCTGATGAAGTCAAACTATTTGACAGCTTCATCAAAGCGGATATTCCAGCTCCTAGACGCTTGCTTTATCCTATAGATGGATCTCTGTAATTTACATACAGCAGTCGGCCTGGTTTTACTAATAAAACCTTCCGGTTGTACCATATAGACCTCTTCCTCAAGGTTGCCATTGAGGAAGGCAGTCTTTACATCCATCTGCCAGATCACATAATCATAGTAGGCAGCTATTGCAAGTAGAATTCGAATGGACTTCAATTTTGCTATCGGTGAAAAGGTTTCATCGTAATCGATGCCATGCCTTTGCGTGTAGCCTTTCGCCACAAGCCTAGCTTTGTGCGTTTGTACCTTGCCATCGGCATCTGTCTTTCGTTTAAAGACCCATTTGCACCCAATAGGTCTAACCTCTTGGGGCAAGTCTACCAAGTTCCAAACTTGGTTCAGGTACATGGATTCCATCTCCAGTTCCATGGCCTCTTGCCATTTTTCTGAGTCAATATCAATTATTGCCTCTTTGTAGGTCTCGGGATCTTCCCGATCTGATAAGCCGACATCAAGTTCACTAATGTCTTATATCATAAGGCTTTGCTTCTGAGGTCCTTTTAGGATCCTCTTCGACCTACGGAGCTCGACATGTTCTGGTGCTTTTCTTTTCTGGCTTCGTGTAACACGAACATTATCAGTGGGCACTGATGCAGCTGGTCGCGCCCCGCAACCCTGTTCCCTAGCGGGAGACTGCTCTTGTGCAACTTGTTGCACAGTTTGATTGACAACAGGTTCTATTGGTGTGGTTTCTACTGTTGATCTAATCACAGGACTCCCACTGACTATGACATGCCTAGCAAGTGTCATATCATTACCCTTGTCTGCTTCGAAAGCTCCCACTGAACTTGAGTCCAAATCAGAAGATTTAGAGAACTCATGTTCGCGCGTGTCAAAGTCTTGAATTTCTTCAAGTTCTATCATGTCATCTAACCTCTCTTCCTCGAGGTATTCTGCTTCTAAAAACTTAACGTTTCTAGATACTATCACCTAGTGATCTTCAGCATGATAGAATTCATAGCCTCTCGTCTAACGAGGATAGCCTACGAAATATACTTTGACGCCCTTGGCATCTAACTTATCAGTGAGCATCAGTTTGACTATCGCAAGACAGCCCCAAGGTCAATGATAGCCCAGTGAGGGCTTCTTTCCCTTCCATAACTCATAAGGAGTTTTCTCCACTGATTTAGATGGTACACGGTTCAGAATGTAGATTGCAGTTTGTAGTGCATATCCCCATAGATGTTTTGGAAGAGTCGAGAATCCAATCATTGATCTCACCATGTCTAACAGGGTTCGATTCCTTCTCTCAGACACACCATTTAACTGTGGTGTTCTAGGAAGAGTCCATTGCGATTGAATTCCATTTTCCTTCAAGTAGTCGATAAATTCTTCACTAAGGCATTCACCTCCTCGATCTGATCGAAGAGTGACTATCCTTAGGTTCAATTCATTCTCGACCTCATTCCTAAACTCCTTGAATTTCCCAAAGGTCTCGGATTTATTCGTCATAAGATAAATATATCCATACCTTGAGAAATCGTCAGTAAAGGTAACGAAGTAAGGATAACCCCCACACGCATGGACTTTAAAAGGTCCACATACATCGGTATGTATGAGCTCTAAGCAGCGAGTGGCACGAACACCTTGTCCAACAAAAGGTTTGTTCGTCATCTTATCCTTAACACATGATTCGCATGTACCATATGATTCAAAATCAAATGGTTCTAAGTAGTCCAACTTCCTTAGTCTTTGAATCCGTGTTTCATTGATATGGCCTAGCCAACAATGCCATAGATAAGATGGATTATTCTTCCTACTTGAAGACGGTTGTTTGTTATGTATTTGAAATAAAGGTAGACTACTTTGCAAAATATATAAACCATTCACTAAGCAAGCCTTTCCATAATACTCGTCATTTAATGAAAAATAACAAGCATTAGGAAAAACCCAAATTGTCCAACAATGGAATGGAAATAATATTTCTGACAATGGATGGAACAAAATAAACGTTATCAAGTTCTAAACATTGTCCTGATGGTAAATCTATCTTGCAGCGTCCAACGCGTTTGGCTTCAACTGGATTGTTGTTCCCAACATGCAAGTTGATTTCACCTTACTTGACTAGCCTGTATTCAATGGCCCCTTGCACATTATTATAAATGTTCGAGCCACAGGCTGTATCTAATACCCAACCATTGGACTCAAAAGTAGTCATGTTCATTTCAATAACAAACATACCTGAGCTAGAAGTCGGTGGCTTCTTAGCTTGATCTGCCCTCAGCTTAGGGCAATCTTTCTTCCAATGTCCTTTCTGCTTACAGAAATGACATTCATCTGTGCGTACCGTTCCGCTTCTCTTGAACTTCCTTTTCTGGTTCAGACGCTTAGGCTTATCACTCGAAGTGTTAGCCTTGGCTCCCGACTTTCCCTTACCCTTAGCACCTTTGTTTCTCGGGTTTCGGTTAGACGGTTGCCCAACAAACATGATCGACTTTTCCTTCTTAGGAGGAGTTTGATCATATGTCTTCAGCAGATTATGGAGTTCGAGCAGTGTTACGTCCTTCGCATTCATGGTGGTTAACGATGAACTGCGAATACGAGCTCGACAATGATTGAAGGACAAAGATCACCATGATCTTATTCTTATCTTGAGAACATGTTCAGACATGTTCCCTCCTTCATTGAGCTTGCATCTGTGTATGACTTTGATCAAATCAAATTCAACACTTCTAGCTGTCGTCTCAAAGAGCGACTCAAGATGCTTTAGCATCTCATACGGCAACATGCTATCATGTTGTCTTTGCAGCTCATTGCTCATTGCCGCCAGCATAATACACTGCGCGGATCTAGCATCCTCATGATGCTTATCAGACCTTGCCTTGTTGGCTTGATTCCAAATCAGCAACTTGATCAGCAGTCTGATTCTCGGGACACACGGGATTAGCCTCGTCCAAGACGTACTCAATCCTTTCGTACTTCAGCACCAAACATATATTCCTGATCCAATCTAGGAAGTTTGGTCCGGTCAAAATTTGCTTCTCTAAGACAGCACGGAGCGAGATTCTCGCCATTTCGGTTTCCAGGAGAAATAATATAGAACGAAAATAATAAATCAACTATTGAAATATTATTTCTAAATACACAGTCAACATAACTAAACAACAAGGTCCTTTAGCTGTTTAGCTCCCACAATTTTCACATATGCTTGCCCCCACAACAAACATACGGGTAATGTCCAACAAGTTACCGTAGTGGCCAAGATCCAAATCCATACTATGCTATACTCCAACGGGGCTGGTCGCATAGCATAATATGACCGGTAGGACTAGTAAGACTATCCAATTGCGTCACGCAACTCTTGGTTGTTAAATCTAATTTAACCCGATGCCCTACATATTGTACCTATCGAGGTCGCTAGATACAATATGCAGTAAGTCATAACCATAGGCTTACTCTAATCTGACGATTACTGCGAGTCTGTAAGACGAGGTCGCCAATACAAGAAAACGCAATGAAAGTTCAGAATTAAAGCACCCTATGGAAAGCATCTCAGAAATACATACATATATATATTTCTGTACTTATATTGGTTGGGGCTTGTAGCTTGAGGGTTGTTATCAGTCATCTACAAACAAATAAGGGTGCCGCCTACCCATCATGCATGAGCGGTCTACACGTAATGGATGCCGCCTATCCATTCTAGTTCTAAACGCGGTCAAACACATAATGGGTGCCGCCTACCCATACATAAAATATGCGGTCCGACATATAAGAGGGCGCCGCCTACCCTCGCATGCATAGCGGTCGAACGGAAAGTAAAATACTTGGTATTTAAACATGCATTGTCAAACAATAGCATATCGAGCATACGAAACAATAGTAGCCTATGTGGATGCCAAATGACTTCATAATTTCATTATGAAAATTATAATCCCATAATTATAATCTCTATGAAATAATTGAAAATTTGGACCAGATTGAAAAATCGAAAATTATATTGACCAAGTAGCAATTTTCAAAAACCCGAAGGACTTAATTGTAATTTTAAAATCCTTGGAGGTGTTCAATCTAAAATTCAAAAGTAGAAGGACTAATTTGCAATAAACAATAAATTGATAAATTACAAATAAGCCATTTAACTTTATACTAATTAAATTTAACCCCTCTAGTTTAAAACAATTACAATTAAATCATATTTATATTTCAAATATAAAATTCAATCCTCAAAATTTTCAAAATTCGATTTTGGGTCCAACCCGAAAAATATATATATTTTAAAATAGGTCCCGTCCCCTACCGTGCCTGCGGCCGCGGGCCCCCGGCGCCCCAGGCGTCGTGTGCCTGCGGGTGCAGGCGCGGGTGCCCGCAGGCACCCGGGGCGCCGTGCGCCTGCGTCACGCAGGCGGCCCGGTCAATATATATATATTTAAATTTTTTTTTTTTTTGAAAAAATATAAATTCTAAATTTATATAAAAACAAAACTTTTGAAAATCGAATTAATCATAGAATCAATTGCATCCACATATCTACAAAATAATACAATATATATACGTATATACGTAATCAATTAACCTGGCTCTGATACCACTGTAAGAAAATACGGTCAGAGTTACCCCTAGGGTACGCAGCGGAATTTCAAAAAAAATTCTTAATATACAGGTTAATTGATTATGTATATGAAGTATATATTTAAACACGTCAATTAGAAGACTAACCTTACTTCCAAAGCAGCTTCCAAGTCTTCGTAATAATCCGGTGTATCTTCTCCTTCGTCGAAGTCGAAGATATCTGCAATACTTTGATTATCTGCAAGACAATAAAAGTTAGTTTCCAGCTCCTAGAACCTCAACCTTGGTATCCACGGATGAACAGCCTATCGGAAAGAATGCTAGGATATTCTTTGTGTGACCAAGAAGATGGGGCGGCGATTCCTCCGGCAGGTGGCGCGCGCGTGTGGCTTATAGAGGAGGGGAGAGCTTTTATTTTCTCTAAGAAAACTGGGTAGAATAATTCTCTAAGAATTTGATTCTTCAACTGTGTGAAAATCTATGTCAAAAGCTCTCTAATAGTCTACTATATATAGTAGTCAATAGAAGCCTAAAGCATAAGCAATTAGACTTCATAAAGGAAAAAGAATCTAATTCTTATCGCACTAGAAAACCAATTTCAAGTCTAGATTCATTCCCAATCAAATTAAAACTCAATCAGGAAAATCTAATTTATCTCTTAGACTTCTAATAGAGGAAGGAGTCGAACTCCTTCCCCTACTCCATCTCGCGCGCGCGCGCGCGTGTCCTAAGGGTGTTAGGTGGGTCCCGATTTTGGGACCCACTTATAGTTCTAAGGCAATTCAAACTCCAAGTAGATTTTTCCCATGTGCATATGTTAATTCTAAATTAACATATCCTTTCAAAGCAAACCTCTATTATATTTCCAAAATATAATATTTAATTGTATTTACATAAAACACAATTAATTAGTCAATTCAATTAATAATTCCAAATCATTAATTGAGCCACCAAGTATTATAATTAATCCCAAATCAATTATAATCTATCAATCACAATTAATTCCAAATTAATTGCAATCCCATCTTCAAGGATATTCTGATAGGCTGAATCATCACATAGTGTGACCCATAGGGCCTCATCGTATTAAGCAAGTCCTAGACTAGGCAACATGGAATTCCTAGACAGTTCCATTTGCAATATTAATACATGAGGACGTTTGAGAGGTTTCTCAAAGCTAACCCTTTCGTTGTGAAGTCTGTTGCGCTCAACGCGGCGATGGTAACGTCCCTTCATCTGACTTGCTCGAATGTATCTAGGATCGATGAAGTGTCTATCCCAATAATACATCCACGGGCGTCTTCAGTTAGTTGCATGGTGAATGCAATATCTATTATGACCACATAATAATATTGATACGCTGGCCAGCGGTTTTACCATCACAACTATGAACGACTATGAGTAGTGCTCTCCTGTGCTACACGTGAGATATGAATCCTTCACAGAATCACTTATCATCCCCATTTGTATGTAGCCATAATCCTGGATCGTGTCTTAGGTCAACTGCTTATTCAGAGCTGACATCGACGGGTCCACCAAGGATATGGGGCAACAAATGTGATGATAAAGTCCTGTAAGTCCAAAGGATGACTGGCATCACTTCGACAACTCACCGGTTCCCATAGACACTTCGGTGTAGAGTATACATCGATGGGAGTGTCCGGTGGGTACTTCCATTGTTCAATAAAGCTTGTTCGAACAACCATGCGCAGTTATGAGAACGTTTCTCGATTATCCAACAATTCGTTCCGTGGCCGTGGGATTGGCTCACACTTGCTCCAACAAGTATAACCTCCACGCATACTAGTCTTGTCTGGTTCATTCAGACCCCCACATCCGAGATGAACCTCGACTACGGAGAGTTTGGGATAAATGATAACTCACATAGCTCCCACTATCTGTGTGATCGGTCATCTATCCGAGGGGACATGTTTAATATCAATACAGACAGTAATAAAGATATGACATGCTGCAGCCTGGTGTAATATAAATATGAAAGCGATACTCAATAGTAAAATGCAACAAACATATATTATATTACGTTGACCTATGTAATAGTACATATATGCCCTCTATAAGGGCACCATGCCTTTAGTAAGGACTGTCTCTAGGACATATACACTATCAATTAAACATGTTCCCTCGGATAGATGACCGATCACACAGATAGTGGGAGCTATGTGAGTTATCATCTATCCCAAACTCTCCCTAGTCGAGGTTCATCTCGGATGTAGGGGTCTGAATGAACCAGCTGAGACTAGTATGCGTGGAGGTTAAACTTGTTGGAGCAAGTGTGAGCCGATCCCACGGCCACGGAATGAATTGTTGGACAATCAAGAAACGTTCCCATAACTGCGCATAGTTGTTCGAAGGATGATTACCGAACAATGGAAGTACCCACCGGACACTCCCATCGATGTATTCTCTACACTGAAGTGTCTATGGAAACCGGTAAGTTGTCGAAGTGATGTCAGTCGTCCTTTGGACTTACAGGACTTTATCATCATATTTGTTGCCCCATATCCTTGGTGGACCCGTCGATGTCAGCTCTGAATAAGCAGTTGACCTAAGACACGATCCAGGATTATGGCTACATAAAAATTGGGATGATAAGTGTTTCTTTGAAGGATTCATCTCTCATGTGTAGCACAGGAGAGTACTGCTCATAGTCTTCATAGTTGTGTTGGTAAAGTCACTGGTCAGTGCATTGATATATTATGATAGTCATAAGTATATCTTCGTAACCAAGCAACTCCCTGAGACGCCCGTGGATGTATTATTGGGATAGACACATCCTCGATCCTAGATGCATTCGAGTCAGCCAGATGAAGGGACGTTACCATCGCCGCGTTGAGCGCAACAGACTTCGCAACGAAAGGGTTTGCTTTGATAAAACTCTCAAACATCCTCATGTATTAATATTGCAAATGGAACCGTCTAGGAATTCCATTTTGCCTAGTCTAGGACTTGCTTAATACAATGAGGCCCTATGGGTCACACTATGTGGTGATTCAGCTTATCCGAATATCCTTGAAGATGGAATCGCAATTGATTTGGAATTAATTGTGATTGATGGATTATAATTGATTTGGAATTAATTATAATATTTAGTGGCTCAATTCATGATTTGGAATTACTAATTGAATTGGCTAATTAATTGTATTTTATGTAAATACAATTAAAAGATTATATTTTAGAAATATAATAGAGGTTTGATTTGAAAGGATATGTTAATTTAGAATTAACATATGCACATGGGCAAAATCTACTTGGAGTTTGAATTGCCTTAGAACTATAAGTGGGTCCCAAAATCGGGACCCACCTATCTCCCTTAGGACAGGCGCGCGTGCGAGAGCTGGAGTAAGGGAAGGAGTTCGACTCCTTCCTCTATTAGAAGTCCAACGGATAAGTTAGATTTTCTTGATTGAGTTTTAATTTGATTGGGAATGAATCTAGACTTGAAATTGGTTTCCTAGTGCGATAAGAATTAGATTCTTATTCCTTTACGAAGTCTAATTGCTTATGCTTTAGGCTTCTATTGACTACTATATATAGTAGACTATTAGAGAGCTTTTGATATAGATTTTCACACAGTTGAATAATCAAATTCTTAGAAAATTATTCTACCTTTCTTAGAGAAAACAAAAAGCTCTCCCCTTCCTCTATAAGCCACGCGCGCCGCCACCTACCGGAGGAAAACCGCCGCCCCATCTTCTTGGTCACACAAAGAATATCCTAGCATTCTTCCGATAGGCTGTTCATCCGTGGATACCAAGGTTGAGGTTCTAGGAGATGGAAACTAACTCTTATTGTCTTGCAGATAATCAGAGTATTGCAGATATCTTCGACTTCGACGAAGGAGAAGATACACCGGATTATTACGAAGACTTGGAAGCTGTGCTAGCTTTTGGAGTACGGTTAGTCTTCTAATTGACGTGTTTAAACATATACAGCATATACATAATCAATTAACCTGCATGTTAAGAAAATTTTTGAAATTCCGCTGCGTACCCTTGGGGTAACTCTGACCGTATTTTCTTACAGAAGCAGCACCCCTCGGACGACCATCCTTAGCAAATTTAGGAGGGATTGGCTCTCCTTTTCTTCTTCTCTTCCTCCTCGACGCAGAACGTGAAGTCCCTACGTCCTCGGACGCGGACACCTGATTAGCGGCGTCGCGCCCTTCGTCTTGCTCGCCCTCTTAAGTCTCGAGCGGCATATCCTCCTGCTCGCGACTCCTCTTAGAATGTCCCTCGGACACATCTGTTAGGAAACTTGTAATTTTGATGAGCAATTAACCATGCTAAATTAAGGAAAGTCCAGTAACTAGTACTCTTAAGGTCCATAGGAATTTAGAATTTTTATGACATTGTAAAAGAGGAACGTTTGCTGAAGACTTAGATTAGGTGTTAGTTAAGTTGGTTTTTACCGATTACGATGTATTTTATTTTCTGAAAAGAAAATAACTTATTGAAGCTCTAGCTTATGATGTATCTTATTTTCTGAAAAGAAAATAACCTATTGAAGCATTTGCTGACGATGTACTTTGTTTTTACAAACAAACTATTGAAGCTCTGAAGACTTGAAGAATTCGAAGATCTGAAGACTAAAGATTGCTGAACACTGGTATCTACAAAGGCACGTGTTGCTCAGAAAGTGGAAACTTCAGCAACAACATTGCATAAGTGAAAATCTGAAAGACAGAGTAGGTTGTGATTGCTGAAACTGAGACTGACCACTTGCTGATGGAACATATGTGACCTCTTGCTGAAAGTACTTGAATTTTCGCTCCATTGTTACTGTTTGAATTCTATTCAAATATGCATTAAATGCAAAGCTTACACGCAAAGGACATGAAGACTAGAAGACAAACAAGGACGCTGCTAAAAGTACAAAAGCAAGATAGTGACATCTTAAGGATCAAAAGCCTTGGAATTTAAAATTCAAACGGCTCCTTACTTGCACTATAAATAGAGGTCATCCGGCAAAGAGTTGAAGTGTGTCAACAACGTGATCAAACTCTCACTTGTGCTTAAACTCACATACCTTCAAACTCTCTATACTGCCTTTGATCCGTTCCAAGACTTAAAGCTTGAAAAAGCTACTTGTGAAGAAGTAGAACAAACTCGGCTAAGAAATTAGTTAAGTGTTCTTTCTTTCAAACAAGAACAAGTCTTGACACCAGAAACAATCAAACTTGTTTACTGCAAAGTATTCAAACTTGTGTTTCTTAGATTACTTGTTGTAACTGAATAAGTTATAATTAAGTTATCTCAACCCAAAACTCTCTAACTGAAAATACACCCTTTCAGGCGTGATATTCAGGGGGAACTTAATCGAGCATAGTTTTGTTGATTAAAAGTACCAAGTTTGGTGGAGAACAAGGTTACGTTCTCTAGATTAGGTTGGAGACAAAGCAAGTGTGCTTTGGTTTCTGTTGAATCGCTCTAGTTAGGAGATTGTAAGGAACCTCAATCATATGTTACTGTATTCAGTCCTAAGAAAGGACAAAGTGGATTAGTTGAGAGATTACGCCATTCTCAGATACCACTATAAAAGTGTTTGTGTGATTTACTTAATGTACTTAGTTTTCAGCAAATCATATCTGTCTGTACACAGTCACTCACATCACTTGCTGAAACCTTTACTTACTGAAAGAGCACTTATTGTATCAAAGACTTCCGCTCTCTGATTTTAAGTATCAGCAAACCAAGTTACTGAAAAGTAACTTACGCGTGCTGAGAAAGTTAAGTATCAGCAAACTCATTACTGAAAAGTAATAAGTACTTGCTGATAAAGTTTTAAACGACGAAAGTTTGAAAAGACTATTCACCCCCCCCCCTCTAGTCTTTTCTTGTTGTTTAAAGGGACCAACAAGTGGTATCAAAGCTGCAGGTTCTTTAACCTTCAGCACTGAACCTAGATCCCCTTAGGTGCTTTCCGTAAATCACTCTCACTTGATCAGTTTGGTAGTGCTTTTCTGACACGATGTCTTTAGGAGATGCTCCCTTGCTGAAGCTGGAAAATTATGAGAAATGCCGAAACAACATGATGCTACATCTTGAGGCCATTAGTGATGAGATGGTTACTGTCATTAATGATGGACCTATCAAGATCACTAAGATTGAGAAAAGCTTTCCTCACAAAACCACGGATCCTACTGGTAAGCAAACTATCTTAGGTGACCCGGTTGACACCGTCGTTCCAAAACCAAGAGAGGAATGGACTTCTGACGAAGCTAAGAGATTCCGTCTTGATGGCCAAGCAAGAAATATCATCATTCGATCAACTCCGGATACCATACAGTGCAAACTGTGGGGTGCTAAGACTGCAAAGGAAGCTTGGAAAATGGTTCAAGATCTTTGTGCTGGATCTGACGAAACCAAGGAAAACAAACTTGAAGTACTTAAATTAAAGTTTCAAAACTTTAAGCAAGGTACAAACGAGTCACTGGAAGACTTGGATTTCAGATTCACAACTCTTGTTAGTCAAATGGCAGCCTTGGGTGTTGGAAACCTTTACTCAGATTCTGAGAAAGTGAAAACTATCATCAGAAGTTTGAATCAAGAATGGATCCACACTCAAAATTTCTATTATAATCAAGGAATGCCAGACATTACACCAACAGAGTTGTTCTCTCATCTTGCTACTGTCAACTATGAGACAAAGCAAAGAGAAAATGTATTTGCTGAAAAATCGCAAAACATTGCTCTTGCTGCAAAGTCGTCATCCTCTGAAAAGAAGAATGAAAAAGAACCTACTGATGAAAACTCTTTGGTTGTCAAAAACATGAAGAAATTCATCAGGAAGGAACTTGAAAGGCGAAAAGCAAAAGAGAAGCTGAAAAAGCATCTTGGTAACAACTACCATAAGTACAAGAATGAGACTAGCTCGCTGAACAAGCAAGCTACTTCATCAGAAGAACCAGCAGTTGGAAATGATCTATGTTTTTATTGCAAAAAGCCTGGACATTTCAAAGCTAATTGCCCTTTGCTGAAAGGCAAATCTGCTGAAAAGAAGAAGAAGTTCAAAAGAGCTTTTATTGCTGAAGAAAAGAAGAAGCTTCAAGCAAAAATCGATGCATTGTGTATTGATACTAGCTCCGAAGACAGTGAGGATGAAAGTTCAGACACCGACGATGAAGAAGCCACTCTAGACGTGGAGATTGGCAAAGAAGTTTGTGGAATCGCTATGGAAGCTTATCCAGATGTGTCAAACTACGAATTCTGCCTCATGGCCGGTCAGGTAAACAACCCTACCTCTGACTCAGACTCATAAAGTGAAGACGAGATTGACCTTGACAAGATTCAAGGAGAAATCGAAAGATTTGAGAAACTCTGAGCAGACATCAAGAGAAACTACAATTTGCTGAAATTCTGACCAAGCAGACTACTGAAAAGTACGTCTTGCTGAAGGAAGAAACAGAAGAAAAGGATGCTGATATAAGGCGTCTTAAGAAGTTGATTGCTGAAGCTACAGAGAAGAATTCTCAAATGGCATTAGAATTGGAAGAATATCAGTCCTCAATTCTAAAGTTACTTGCTGAAATTCAAGAGATGAAAAAGATGAAAATCAATTTCAAATCTTATGTGCTACTGATAGTGGTCTCCCAGAAATCTATCAGTTTGGTCAATCTAAGGTTGCTGAAACAAGCAATCAAGTACCTATGACCATAAAGCCCGCTGTTGCTACTCAAAGTAACAAGACTTTAAAGGAAAACAGGTTACTGAGAAGCAAACTGGAAAGAAAAAGGATGTTGTGAAGCATCCCGCCAAACAAGTTGCTGAAAAGCAAGTTGTTAAGACTAAAGGCAAGATTACTAAAAGTAATCAGAAGTCCTTTGCTGACAAACCTGAATCAAGTAAGGTTGCTGACGCTAAAGCTCAGCATTCTCCGAAAAGTGGACTCGGTTTCAAAACCAAGCAAAGTCAACTCTTTCATGAGTATAAGCAAAGTCAACAAAGATACTTCAAAGAGATGAATAAAATCAAGCCTAAGAATTCTGAAAAGAATCTTAATGCTAGGGCTAGAAGGAACCTTGATAGAAAAGAACTTACTGAAAAGTATGTTCAGCAAAAAGGTCAACCGAGCAAGACACCACATCAGAAAGTGGATTTGACCAGCACGAATCAAAAGTCTTTCAGCTCAAAACCTCCTAGTTCCTCAGCAAGTAGAAAACAAGTCAAAGTTGAAAACTTAAGACTTGGGTTTCCACTGGACGCATTCTTGAACATGTTAATGGACATCCATTATTGGATAAGTAACTTGTTTGCTCTTGATTGTGCAGACTTCAGCCACGGAGACAAACGATGCAATCTGGCACTTTGATAGTGGTTGTGGAAAGCACATGACGGGCAACAAGAATAACCTTATAAACTATAGACGGTGGTCTAAAGGTCCAACAATAAGGTTTGCTGGTGGAGGCTCCGGTTCTATAAAAGGCTATGGTGATGTGAAGTTAGGATGCATAACCATTACTGGAGTTCTTTATGTCAAAAATCTTAAGTTTAACCTTTTCAGCATGAGTCAGTTTGCTGACAAAGATACTTCATCAAATTAAAAGTGATGAATGTAAACTTATAGATTTCGAGACTAAAAAGGTAATAATGATTGCAAGAAGATCAGGAGGCTTGTACACTGTTGATTGGTCTTCAGCAATTGTTGAAAAATGCCTTGTCTCAGATCATGATTGCCTTGCTGAAAAAGCATGGTTATGGCATAAACGAACAAGTCATCTAAACTTCAAGACGCTGAATAGGCTGTCTAAAAAGGCACTTGTAGTTGGATTACCTAGGGTTATTTTTAAGAAGGATGGTGTTTGCAATGCATGTCAGCAAGGAAAGCAAACCAAATATTCTTTCAAGAACAAGGCAGTACCGTCAACTACAAAACCTTTACAACTCTTGCACATGGACTTGTTTGAATCTTCTTCAACAAGCTATGCTGGTAAGAAGTATGGTCTAGTCGTGGTAGATGACTATTCAAGATTCACTTGGGTAGTATTCATCAAGCAGAAATCTGAAACCAAGACTGAAATACCTAACTTGCTGAATAAGCTTGAAGTCATGAAAAATGACAAGGTAAAAGTCATAAGGACAGACCATGGTACTGAGTTTGTAAACCAGTACATAACTGAATATTGTATCTCAAAAGGTATACAACATCAGTTATCCTGAGTAAGAACACCACAACAAAACGGTGTTGCTGAACGGAAGAATCGTACCCTGAAAGAAGCCGCAAGAACAATGCTTGCTAACACTGAAATAAGTGAGGCTTATTGGGTTGAAGCGATTAATACCGCCTGTTATACTCAAAACAAATGTTTGATTACTAAGGAATACAACAAAACTCCTTATGAATTGTTTGTTGGAAGACCTCCTAACATCACTCATCCAAGAGTATTTGGTTGCAAGTGTTTCGTTCTTAACAATGGTAGAGAATACCTAAGACCATTTCAACCAAAGGCAGACGAAGCGATATTTCTCGGCTACTCCTTGCATAGTAAAGCTTATAGAGTTTACAACAAAAAGGCACAAAAGATTGAAGAATCAGTGCATGTTGTATTCTACGAAAAGTCACAAGGTGTGCCTGCTGAAGAAGAAATATCAGAATGTATGAAAAAGCTAATCATACATGAGCAAAGAACTGAATCTGATGCTAGGCAAATCAAGTCAATTGAACTAAATGATGATTCTGACAATGACTCTCCTCCCCCTAGTCATGACAAGATAAATATAGTTCACGACAAAGAATTTCCAGCAAAAGATGCGGTTGCTCCGGAAGTTGCTGAAATTACGCAATCTCCAGTGCCTGCTGATGAACTACCTCAATCCAGCAATGCTGAACAAGCAGTTGCTGATGAACAAATCTCAGCAGAGACACAAATTCCCAGTAGTACTGAACAAGTACATACTGAAGAGTCACATGCTGATGAGCAAACATATCCTGATCCAACAAACAGAAAACCTGTTAATAAATGGATTAGAGATCATCCCTCTACGGATATGATTGGCGATATTAATAAACGCCAAGTGACTAGATCCAAAGCTACTCAGGACTTGCTGAAGAAGCAATTGTCGTAGAAGTAGAATCTTTTCTCTTGCTTTGTTTCAGAAATTGAACCTAAAACCATAGAAGAAGCTTTAAAGCATTCTGAATGGATAAAGGCAATGCAAGAAGAACTGGATCAATTTGAAAGAAACAAAGTCTGGAAACTTGTGCCACTTGCTGAAGACAAGAAAGCTATTGGTACAAAGTGGGTGTTCAGAAACAAGCTGAGCGAGTCTGGTGAAGTAACAAGAAATAAAGCACGTTTAGTTGCTCAAGGTTACTGTCAGACTGAAGGATTGGACTATGATGAGTCTTATGCACCAGTTGCAAGATTGGATGCAATTAGGCTTTTCTTGGCCTTTGCTGCTCACAATGACTTCATTGTTTACCAAATGGATGTTAAAAGTGCATTCTTGAATGGTGAACTTGCTGAAGAAGTCTACCTAGAACAACCCCCTGGCTTTGAACTTCCCTCAGAAATCAAGATGGTATACAAGCTTCAGAAAGCTGTATATGGTCTAAAGCAAGCACCAAGAGCATGGTATGATACCTTGGCTAAGTTCTTGCTGGAAAATGGTTTCAAGAAAGGTGAAGTTGACAAAACCTTATTTACCATGAACCATGATGGTAAATTATCTTAGTTCAATTTATGTGGATGACATAATTTTTGGATCTAAGGACAAGCAACTTTGTGATGATTTTGCCAAACTCATGACAAATAAGTTTGAAATGAGTATGATGGGAAAATTGAATTATTTCCTAGGATTGCAAGTCAAGCAACTCAAAGATGGAATATTCATAAATCAAGCAAAGTATGCGAAAGAAATGCTCATAAAGTTTAGGATCAAAGAGGATGAGAAACCTGAAAAGATCCCTATGAGTGTTGGTACCAAATTGGGCATACTAAAGAGGACAAAAGTGTTGAAGAACACAAGTATAGGAAGCTCATTTGGTTCCTTGTTGTATTTACACAAGTAGAATCTGACATTCAGTATGCTGTTTGTGTGTGTGCAATTCCA
>CM051458.1:53473229-53601559 GCA_028274465.1 Plantago ovata
TACTCCATAAAGGATACACTTGGCAGAAAATGCTGAAACAGGTATTCAGCAAGCCAAAGTATTCCTGTTTAAAAGACTCAGTCACTGATTTCTTCTAAGAAATGATAGGTCACTACATGTTTGCTGAAACAGGCATTCAGCAAGTAATTCCTTCAAACGGGTATTTGTTAGGAAACTTGATCACTTGCTGAGACAGGCACTCAGTAAGAGAAAGAGCTTAAGGATTGCTGAGACGGCACTCAGAATCAAAGATACTGAAACAGGTATTCAAGTATCAAAGGAATTTCTGAGACGGGAACTCAGAAAAAGAGCAAAGCTCATCTCTCAGATTTTACCAAAGGATATCTCAAGTACAAAAGAATTTACTGATACGGGAAATCAGAAATATCTTTTAAACTTAAGAAAATATGAGATATCTAAGTAAGGGAACTTTCAGCAAGTATCTAGGTTGATAATTCAAACTCGCTGAAAAGATTCTTGTCTATTTCAGCAAGCATCTATTCCCTAAAACTCGGTAAAATCAATTTGTGACGTTAATCGGGCACAGATAAACTCGTAATAATCATGACATGAAATTCAATCGTGGCCATTGATTAAAAGGAGTTACTAATCTAACGGTTAATAAAACAAAGAGAGAGAGTGCTCTGACGGTTTCAAGTTAGTGGGCCACTACGCATTTAATGCAAAGGCTCCACTAACTCCAGTGTTTCTCTTTACCCTTGCTGAGAGCTCAAATCGATTGAGTTTCTCACACACCAGAGACACTATATAAAGAAGGAGTTAGAGAAATGACAAAATTCTTTAACTCACATTCCCTTCTCTGCAAATTTTAGCCTGAATCTACTGTACCTCCGGTCAAAAAGCAAACTATCTCTTTTCGTACACATTTTCTTGCTCTATAAAAGAAATGGCTCCCAAGAGACAGTCTTCTAAGTCCTCAAAGTCATCAAAGGTTGACAGTGCTGAAACACGCACTGCTCCGGTGACTACTCCGGCTACAAACACAACGAAAGTTGTGTTGAAAAACGACCGCATATCCGAAAAACCTATGCCTCCGTCATATCTTGACACTGCAAAGTGTGAGATGTTGATGCAATGGGGAGGTTTTGCAAAAGAAAAGTACATTAGGTACTTTTATGAACAAGAACTCGATGACGAAAATGAAGAGGCGCTTGAGCTTATCAAGCAGCAAGGCCTCATGAACTTTATCTCTGCTCGCACTAAGCAAGTGAGCATGATTGATACAATGGAATTCTACAACAATGCAGAAATCCAGTCCCTTACTGATAGTAAAGGAGTCACTGAAAAAGTGATCTTTACTACAGTTCAGAACACGCAAATCGTCCTGAAATGGACTGATTTAGCGGAGATATTTCAGATTCCAACCACTGGAACTGAAGATGACGTCACTGCCACTGACGAAGAAATTGAAGCTTTCTACAGTGACGTCAGAAATGAGAAAATGAAGAAAGGCGAGATTGCTCCCGTGACTTGGACAAAGCACGTTAAGAGAAAGCATCTCTGCCATTCACTTGGTCTAGTAGCTCTGCTACTAATAAAAGTTCTTGACTCCCAAGTTGGAGGAATTGACCAAGTAGGCCTGAGAAGATGGCCATTGCTGATGCATATCCATGAAAATAAAACGGAACTTAACTGGGCTAAGTACATTTTCAACAGGCTTGTTGATTGTGTTACTATGTTTAAGGTACAGGTAGAAGACAACAAGGTCTCACCTTCCTTTCCAGTTATGTATGGAATCAAGATATGCTACATCCTTGAACATTTCAGGATTCAGCTAAGAAACCCATTGCCAATCAAGAAATCTGTGTGCAATGTGGGAAGATCATTCTACAAGCAGAATGTACCTAAGACTGCTGGAAAGAAAACTATGAAGACAACAACTGCAAATGTTGTCAGCACAAGCCAGCAAGAAAGGTATACAACAGCTGCAGATGTTACCACTCAGCAACTTAGAGATGAAACTGCTGTTGGTGGTGGTAACACAAAAGAAACTCCTGTAGGAAATCAACAAGGTACGTGTACAACAACCGTTGCTGAAAATGCAACTATAGATGACTCCGGGAAACTGGAGAAATCTAACAAGAAAAAGAGGAAAGCTGATGATGACACTCAGACTGCAGCGTCATCAGCAAACCCCGTACCTAAGAGGAAACGGACCAGCAACAAAAGGAAGAAAACACTGGCCCGCAAGTCAGTCCCTGCTGTCCAATACCTCTCAGACAAATCCCAGACAAATGCTGAAACGCATTTGCCAGTAGATGTTGCTGAGGTGATCACTGAAACCTATGTCAGCAATGTTGAAGTGTTTGCGGAAGCCTTCAACAATCAACTTAACGTTGATACCTCTACTGAGAATAGACCACAAGGCAGTGGAAATGAAATTCCTGCCCAAGTCCCAGATATCTACATTGTAGATAATTTAGATGATCCAACTTTAAAACCAGCAAGTGACATTGCGGCTGATCTGCAAAGAGCGGCACTTGCTGATGCTGCTGAAAAGATGGTTGTTGAACAAGCAACTCATCAAGTTGCTGAAACCCCGCTTGCAGAAGGACCAGTTGCTGAGACAGCAATGGTTCCAGTTCAAGAAGTTGCTGAAACACAAGAAGCATTATTCAACGACGCATCTCGTGATGCTGAGAATACTGGCCCAAGTTCACCCAAGACATCAATCGACAAAGTCCAGCTTGTACTGGAAGAAATAAGCAAACAAATGCAGTTGGAGATTGAAGAATCATCCAACAAATCCATTGATGTCTTCATGACAAGCAGTGAGCTCAAGGGTCAAGATGCTTCTGCTCAACTTGTCATTTCAGAGACAAGGGAGATTGCTGAAACCGCACAGCTTTCTCAAATAGAGCAAAACCAGAAGTCTGCTGAAGAAACGGTCCAAGAAGCTGAAGAAACTGTTAATGCTGAAAGGATTGAGCCACAACCTGTCCTTCTTCAGCAGGTAGTTAATTCAACCATCAGTAAAACTTCGATTTCTGAAACTTATTCTTTTGCTAATATTATATTATCTCTACAGACTTCTCAAGATGCAAGTCAGATGGTTGTTGAAGCCTCTGCACTAGAACCAACACTCCCTGCTCAGCAGGTAGTTAATGATTTTGGTATTAAAACTAAGTTTGACAGCTTAGTACTTGTGTCTAACTCTAATTTATTTCAGGATGAACAAATGGAGGATGCTACTCAAGCTCCTCATGGAATGGAAATTGTACTACATGAGCTTGCTGACTCTCAGCAGGTAAATCATGTTTCAGATATGAACTCTAAAACAATTCTCCAAACCAATCCTGATCTAAATAACGTTCTTTTTCAGGCTCAAAAGGAGACCACTGAAGTGGTACTCATCACTGAAGATCATCAAGTAAGTTCTGAGGAACTGTACTTGAACTTCAAAAGGACTACTTTGTCTCAAGTTGCTAAGTCCGTCAGCAGCTGGCAGAGACATAGGCGAATGGACTTTTCTGATCTTCATCTTCATCTTTCAAACGAGATAAAGAGATCTTCTCTACTGAAGCTCGAAATATTTGTCCACTCCATCCTTCCTGAAGAAATGTCATATTCTCAGCAAATGAGCTCGAATCTGATTGCTCAAATCAGAGAGAATATGAAGGCAAAATTCAAAGGTGCCTCTCCAGCTTAACAAGCTGTGATGCTCAAAGGTTCATTTGTACCTGTGGTGGATGATCCCCACAAAATCAATGAGGGAGAGGAAGTGACAAGTGTTGCTTTGTATAAGCACGTTGAGCTAGTCATTCTGACCGACGATGATGAAGAATAAGAAGATGAGAACATTCCCACTGATCCTAGTGATGATGAAGGGAAAGATTCCAAGGACAAGAAAGACGATGATGATGACAATCAAGGTCCAAGTCCTGATGCTGGAGGATTGAAGTTGACAGTTGCTGAAAATGCTCAACCCGAAAATCAGCAAGCTGAACAACAACAACCTCAGCAAGAATCTCAACCTCCTCCTGCTGCTGCTGCTGAAAATCAAGCACCTGTGCAAGGTGCGGATACTGAAGAGGAATATGCCAGAAAAAGGGCTGCCTTGAAAAATGGCAAAAGTCCAGTTTCTGATGCCAAGGTTACTGAAGAAAACCTTGATGATGATGAAGAACAAGATGAAGATTACCAACGCGCTCTCCAGAACAGTCTCTTGATCCATGCAAGGCATACGCAGGATCTAGAAATTGGTCAATCTTCAGGAGTAAGATCAACGGAAGTCCCCTCCCTTCCATTTACTACTGGCGGAACTCCAGTAATTGAGTCTCAAACTCAATTAAAACTAACTACTGGCGAAACTCCAGTAATTGAGTCTCAAACTCAATTAAAACTAACTACTGGTGAAACTCCAGTTGTTGAGTCTGAAGCGTTGCCATCAGCAACCACTCAACAAAAGGAAGTGAAGCTACTGATAAAGGTTCTAAAGTTGCTAAACTTGATGAATCTGAGGATGATGACTACTTGTCAGAAAATGAGGATGAACAATCCAAGCGAGACCCAAAAGTTGTTCAGATTCCTCCTCCTGATTACATCAATGATTTAGATGATGGTCTAAGAGCAGAATTGCTGACGCGTGATGATCAGTTTGCTTCCGAACTTAAGGTTCATTCCTTGACACCACATCTAGTGTCCGTTCCCAAGAGTTGAGGAGTTTACTCCTAGAATTTTAGCACTAAAGGAAGTCCATAATGCCTGCAAAGCTGAAGATGAGGCATTGCTTGCTGAGAGACCACTTGACTTTGGAAAGATATTGGCTACAGTGCTGAGACGCACTACTACTTTGACCATAGCTCAGAAAGACATCAGTCTTTATCACAAAAGCTATGAAGAAGATGTAAGTCAAGCTCTAAATCTAGCAAAGACCGCTCTCGTGAAGGCTCAGACTTTCATCGATGAGAAGGCCGCAACAGAGAAAAGACATGAAGAGAACATGATGAGTATTCAAAGAGAGTTGTCAAAAATGACTTCTGACCAACAACAAATCATCATGAAGTATAACAGTTTAAGCACTCTTGCTGAAAATTGCAATGAGTTTTATTCTCTGCACATCACTCCGATGTTGCAATCCATGTCTAAGGGGGAAAAGAAGAGTACCAGAAAAAGAAACCAAACCCCTCCTGCTGTTGATGAGCCACTGCCCATAGAACCACTTGCTGAAAAAGAGCAAAGTTCTAAAAGGCAAGCAGAATCTGAGTTGAATTCAGCAAGTACCAAAAAGAGAAAAACCGCTGCTGAAACTCAAGATTTTTGCCATACTGAAAGTCATCACAATCTGAATGAAGATGATGAAGATGATGACAATCAAACAATAGCTCAAGCCATAAGAGCTAGACCCTTAACAGCCTTGACTCCGTCTGGCCACTCAAAGTATTTTTCGTCTGACTCTTCAGCAAGAGATCAAGACAATGCTAAAAAAAGAAGAAGAAGGCAAAGACAGGAAAAAAGAGGCTGGCCAGCATTGCTATTGGCTCCGGCATTGAATACACAAGACCAGCAATGAAGAAACCACTCAGAATGTAATCAGAAACATTCATGGTTGCTGGATCTTAAAGCTGGAATACTTGCTGGTAAATGAGTTCTTTCCTACAGCCATATTGAATCAAATGTTCAAATGGATTGAACTCAAAGTCGAAAGAAATCAAAGGGAAGAGTCCCTCCCAAGAAATATTGCTGGGAGATGGTTGAATCTTGAGGTCTCAGTAAGAAGAATCGCCATTGGTAAGACATACAAACAAGAACCAAATCTGATCAAACCACCTGGCATTGCTTACTACTCTGACCCAGTAACAAAGAAAACAAAGAAGAGACTTGGATTGATTCCTTATGAGTACTTCTATCTCACTGCTAAGGATCAAGAAGAAGATCTTCTCTGGCTAAGAAAGATTCATCCGAAAAGCATTTCAGATACACAGCTTCTCCATGCCAGCAATTGGGGCATGCATTTGTGGGTGACTAACTACATGGAAATGAATGCTGAAAAGCATCATCATACCGCCTCCATAAACGCAAGAATTCTTCAACTACAAGTCCGTAGGCTTCTGGAAAACTACGAAAAGGACTGTGTTGAATTTACTGCACTTGCTTAGAAGAGTGTAAGAGAGATTTTAAGATAATCATCTAGAAGAGCTTAACTCTCTGTAATACTTTTTGTTAAAGTTTTTGTTTGCTGATTCTGTTTAAGTTATCTCTGCTATTTCATGTAAACTTTTGAAAGATAACTATCAGCAATGAAGCTTTTGACTCTTATTGGTTTTTGATTATGCAATTTACTTATGCTTACTGTTTAATTATTCAAGTATGCTTGCATTAATCAACTGATTTATTCAACATTAGAAAACTCTAAAAGGGTAACAATTAATTTAGCCATGGATTGCTAACATCAAAAAGGGGGAAATTTGTTAGGGAACTTGTAATTTTGATGAGCAATTAACCATGCTAAATTAAGGAAAATCCAGTAACTAGTACTCTTAAGGTCCATAGGAATTTAGAATTTTAAGGACATTGTAAAAGAGGAACGTTTGCTGAAGACTTAGATTAGGTGTTAGTTAAGTTGGTTTTTACCGCTTACGATGTATTTTATTTTCTGAAAAGAAAATAACTTATTGAAGCTCTAGCTTATGATGTATCTTATTTTCTGAAAAGAAAATAACCTATTGAAGCATTTGCTGACGATGTACTTTATTTTTACAAACGAACTATTGAAGCATTTAGAAACCGCTCAGAATCTTGAAGATTATTGAAGCTCTGAAGACTTGAAGAATTCGAAGATCTGAAGACTAGAAGATTGCTGAACACTGGTATCTACAAAGGCACGTGTTGCTCAGAAAGTGGAAACTTCAGCAACAACATTGCATAAGTGAAAATCTGAAAGACAGAGTAGGTTGTGCTTGCTGAAACTGAGACTGACCACTTGCTGATGGAACATATGTGACCTCTTGCTGAAAGTACTTGAATTTTCACTCCATTGTTACTGTTTGAATTCTATTCAAATATGCATTAAATGCAAAGCTTACACGCAAAGGACATGAAGACTAGAAGACAAACAAGGACGCTGCTAAAAGTACAAAAGCAAGATAGTGATATCTTAAGGATCAAAAGCCTTGGAATTTAAAATTCAAACGGCTCCTTACTTGCACTATAAATAGAGGTCATCCGGCAAAGAGTTGAAGTGTGTCAACAACGTGATCAAACTCTCACTTGTGCTTAAACTCACATACCTTCAAATTCTCTATACTGCCTTTGATCCGTTCGAAGACTTAAAGCTTGAAAAAGCTACATGTGAAGAAGTAGAACAAACTTGGCTAAGAAATTAGTTAAGTGTTCTTTCTTTCAAACAAGAACAAGTCTTGACACCAGAAACAATCAAACTTGTTTACTGCAAAGTATTCAAAGTTGTGTTTCTTAGATTACTTGTTGTAACTGAATAAGTTATAATTAAGTTATCTCAACCCAAAACTCTCTAACTGAAAATACACCCTTTCAGGCGTGATATTCAGGGGGAACTTAATCGAGCATAGTTTTGCTGATTAAAAGTACCAAGTTTGGTGGAGAACAAGGTTACATTCTCTAGATTAGGTTGGAGACAAAGCAAGTGTGCTTTGGTTTCTGTTGAATCGCTCTAGATAGGAGATTGTAAGGAACCTCAATCATATCTTACTGGATTCGGTCCTAAGAAAGGACAAAGTGGATTAGTTGAGAGATTACGCCACTCTCAGATACCACTATAAAAGTGTTTGTGTGATTTACTTACTGTACTTAGTTTTCAGCAAATCATATCTGTCTGTACACAGTCACTCACATCACTTGCTGAAACCTTTACTTACTGAAAGAGCACTTATTGTATCAAAGACTTCCGCTCTCTGATTTTAAGTATCAGCAAACCAAGTTACTGAAAAGTAACTTACGCGTGCTGAGAAAGTTAAGTATCAGCAAACTCATTACTGAAAAGTAATAAGTACTTGCTGAGAAAGTTTTAAACGACGAAAGTTTGAAAAGACTATTCACCCCCCCCCCTCTAGTCTTTTCTTGTTGTTTAAAGGGACCAACAACATCGGTAGACATATCGTCATCCCCAAAGATAGAGTCACTGCTCTCGTTGTGCACATAAGGGACCGACTTACTTCTACTTGGACCAGCCTCATCAAAATTTGAAGGCGATCGACGAATCTCATCGTCGGATGAGAGAGTCACCACCCTCTTATAGTAGCCTTGAGGTAAATACCTTACAGGTCTCGGACTCCCAGTGTTCTTGGAAGAAGATTTCCCCTCTATGGGAAGAGCCTCAGAATTATTTAAGGCGGGTACATCATCTTCCAAAATGATGAGGAAATAATAATGGCGCAACTACCACATAGGGAGGAAAGGGGCCAACGAGAAATTTAAAAAGGGGAGCAGTTACTACATGAAATGAGCGAGCACAAATACAAGAAACATAGCAATGGCGCGAATAAAGGCAAAAATAAAAGAAAACAGGTAGTCGAACTTACTTGATTCAACGGAAAGGAAAGGTAGCTTGCTCGACGACTCCGCTCGACTACGTCTGCTCCTCGCTCTTTACAGTTGCTACTCGGACAGTTCAAATTGCTCTGAGTGAGTTTGGCGAAAATGTTGCAAATGAATCTAAGTACCCCTATTTATAAGAGGGTAGTACTAGAAAGCGAACCGTCGCATATGTAGCGACGAATCTAGGCCACACTCGCAACGAGACAGAAGGCCCAGATTGAGCCACATCATGAAAAGACGATTTTGCCCTTGGAGCGCCCCCGACTTAAGAAAAAACGTCCGGAGCGTACGCGAATTAGGGCTCGCCCTACCAGGCAGGCTCCTCGAGCCAAAAAAAAAAAAAAACTCTGAAGAACCTCGGAACGTCTCCAAACACGTGCTCCGAAGGCAGAAAAGACTACTCCTCGACCTTGTGAAGCTGCATGACCTTACCCGGATCCAATCTCTTTCATACAAATATCCTTTTTGGTGGTCCGAGTACCGTCTACTCGAACCATAAAAAAGGGGGAGGGGGGAGGGAGAGATAGGAGGAGGGAAAGATTAAGAAAACCATCGGGTCGCAAGGAAAAACTTTTTGCAATTATACATCGAACCATACTTCAAGATTGAAGGGAAGGCCGACTTGAACTTAATAGTTCCACAACTATCTTCTACTAAGATACTTGGAAACTAGGGGGACATATGTTGGTGTCGGAATATGTCCAACCCCTAAGGACGTCTAAGAGCGTACTAGGGCGTCATGGGTTGACCATGACAGAAGGGTCCGATCACCTTTCACCATGGTCCGACCAGACAAGATACTAGGAAAAATAGCCTAAGTCCTTATGTTTGACCTAAAAGTACAACTGCCCTACTAGCCATTGAGCTGCCCTACTAGCGTGGTGACGCCCTACTAGCAGGACAAAGTCCTAGTAGCCACCAGCTAGGAGAAAGGCAAGCCCAGCAAAGAGCTCCTCGGGCTACACCACAACCTCCGGCTACATAGGGTCGCCCTACTAGCACGCAGAGAGGGACAAGATTGGTGCCCTTCTGCCCTACTAGCACAGGTAGTCGGACGAGTGTCCTTCCGTCCTACTACCACAAGTGGCCGGACATAACTCCTTACGTCAAGTAAGAATTAACATGCCCTAAGGAAAAGGTGGTCCTCAGACCTTAGAAGCTCGGCAGTCACCCTACTACCCCGTCCTCGGACGGTACTAGGGCGGCACCCGCCCTAGGAGCACTTTGGTACCAAGGATGACTATTTTACCCCTGTCAACCCTAGTGGAAGATCTGGGCCAAAGCGCATGGGTCACTCCGAATGGGCCTAAGCCCATGGAAGACTCAATCATGGCCGGACACTTGTCACGATCCTAAGTGCTCAAGCAATATTCTATTGCTAGTATAAATATGGGCTCACTCCAATCAAGGTAATCGATCAATCATTCAATCATCACACTACTTTCTCACTCTACATTTACTAGGGAAGCCTACCAACTCCCTACACGTAAAGTCGTCCCTCCGGCTTGATCATTGACAAGTCGGGCTTGTGGCACTAACCCCCCCCCCCTCGCTAAGTTATACTTCAGATCCTAGGTACAGTACGGAAGGCACTTGAAGTGCGAAGGACGTTCTAGAACCTTCGCCCTACGACGCTCCAGAGGAAAGTACGACCACGCTCCAGAGGAAAGCAGTAATTATCTATCAACAAGTAAGTTCGATATGTCTCCGTCAAGCCATAGTATAAATAATTAAGTCTCAAAGGTATAAAGTGTGGATATAGAGGGTTCGAAGTGCTTGCTCCATAGGTGTTTGTGCACCGTATTATGAGTAGGTTTCATAATTTAAACTTGGTTAAGTACAATAATCACTCAACTGATGATACTACTTTCAAACCGATCACCAATGATCATGAATGAATACCCCTTAATTGTACTTGGGGTCATGATCACTCCTGGTCTTTTCATGACTTCTCACGAATGGTTAATTAAGTCCTACAGGTAGTCGAAGGTCTCAGTAAAGTGTTCGAGCTCTAATAATTATTTGACGCTACCAACATAATCCCCAAAGCCGGAGTTTCCCTTTGTGGACCGAGGATACCATTTCACCCCTGATTAATTATTGCAGTGGATTTTGGTGCCTCCCTTCATAGAAGTTGAACAATTGGTTCTGTTGTTTAAACGTTTTGGGTAGAAATTAGTGGCTATAGAGTGGAGCATTAGAAATGGGTGACTTTGAACTTGCAAGTGTGTGCAGTGGGACTTTTTTTCCATAATATTAATGACACGAATTGTGGAATAGGGCACGTAGGGCCTCTAATTAAGAGGAGGATTAGTTTGAATCTCCGAGATCAAACGGCTCTGATCAAAATTGGTAGATTAGATGGTCTAGATCAGATCTCGAGATTAGTGGCGGGAATAGTAGTTGGAAACAATTGAGTTTTCTTTTCTTTTCGTTTCTTGAGAATGCAAAAAATTGAGTTCGTTGCACTAAATTCGTCCAGCTCATCACACAATCTATAATAATAATTATTACTTATTACGAAAAATTTAAAGAACCCTATTTGGTTTTATTTTCACAATGTTCGATTTGACATTAAATTAATTATAATTATATTCATTGTGAAAAATAATTCAAAATATTATATTATGAAAGTATAATTCTTATATTTTTATAATATAACTTTTAAAACTATTTTTTGTATAATGAATTATGATTAATTTGAGGTTAAACTGAACATAAAAAAAAGCGAACGAAATTAAATGGGGTTCTTTAAAGATTTTGGAGGAAGTAATAAAAAAAAAACATATTGATTCTACTCGTCATTTGTTGTTTCTTGTCACCATTTTGGAAGTCAATTATGTGTCCAACGTGCTTAGTTCCCATGGTGTACGAAGGAGCAATTTATGGCTAAACAACCTCCAAGAAAGTTTACCTTCTAAATTTAATTATTAATTTTATGTATCGACATACTTTCCTTGTCCCAGAGCAGTTGCACCATTTGCTTCTGGGCACAGAAAATAAGAAGAAGAGTTAAATATTGAATTATATTGATAGTGAGTGTTGCTTGTACTTTATAGAGGATTTATAATTGTGGCCACAAAAATATGTTGATTGAATATAATATTATTTTAACCATATTCAAATATATATGACAATGAAATGAAATGGTGTAACTCTAACGGGACGCCCAAAATGGCAAAATGGTGCAACTGTTATGGGACGGAGGATGCTTTTACACATCCAGTGTCTTAAATAAAAGTATATTAAATAAAAATCAGATAATGCGTTTTCTCCTCTCCTACCTAAAAAGTTGCTGCCACCATATGTAGTATTGTGGGGCCGCTTCTCTGACCAAATCGGTGGATTTGTCACCGCTTAGGTGATGAATCTGGACCAGTTACCGCACAAAAGACCCTGTCGATCTGGATCAATGACTTACATGGATTTTACTGGTACTGAGACGCCTGGTTTTACGCCTGACTTTAACTTTACCAAGAAGGACAGACTCCGACTCCTACATACGCAAGCAAATTGTCACCTGGTCGCCCTCAAGATATGAGAATTAGGAATGAAGTCACTACTTCTACTGAAAGAAGCAAGATAAAAATTCTCCCCCCCCCCCCCCCACCTACGGAGAAAAAACCGTTATAATTGAGGAAGATTTCAAAGGGTTGATGCATGAAAAATTGAAGGAAACATTGCTAATTAATGTACTTGGTAACTCTTGGTTTTACCCTACCTTATGCAGTAGGTTGGATGATATGTGGAATCTCAAAGGCGAATTCAAACTTATGGATCTGGGCTCGGGTTGTTATTGCCTGAAAGGAGTTGCTCCCTTCAAAAGGGAGGTGATTTTATTTGACGGTCTCTGGCAACTTGTTGTAACGTTTCTGTTCGCTAGGAAGTGGAAACCTAATTTCGAAGCTGAAAATGATCCAATGGACAGTGCTATTACATGGGTACGTGTTCTTAGTCTGCCCATGGAAATGTTCCGCGAGTCAGTTATCGAAACCATTGCGTCATACATAGGAGACCCAATAATGATAGATGGAAATACCTTTGTTGCAACTAAAGGCAGGTTTGCTAACATCTGTGTCGAAGTACAGTCTAGCAAATCGTTGGAACAAGCTATTTAAATTGATGACAAAATCCATCAAGTGGTTTATGAGAACTTGCCGACCTTGTGCCACAACTGTGGACGTGTGGGACATATCACTAGTGAATGTAAGGCTGGGATGAAAGGATCCACCCACTCCAATACAACTGGATTTGGATGAGGTACATACTTCTGATAACCCCCAACAAATAGAGGGACTAGCTCAGCCAGCGGAACACTGGCTAATGGAGAAAGCTAAAAACAAAGGGTTTGGTGATTGGATGGAGGTGGTTAGGAAGAAAAAATCAAACTCAACGGAGGAGGAGGGTACGAACCAGAACAGACCAGGGCAGGGGGTGCACATGTTCAGAAACAACGTACAGTCCAGCAACAAAACAACCGGCCCAATACAGGCCCAGCCCAATCCAGCCCTGCAGACCCACAAAATCAGAATATAAGGGGCAGTGGTAATAACCAACCGCAAGAGAGGAAGGAAACGCAGCAGGAGCGAAAAGAACAAAGAGTTCCAAACATAAACCAACAGCCAAACGCTCAGCAAAACAGATGTTCATGTACAGTACATGTACGCAAGGGCGGATCCAGGAATATTTTATTGGGTAGGCTAATTAGTGTTCTCGTTCATTTTCACCCAACCCACTAAGTTTTTCAGACTTATTCCTTTTTTATCTACTTTTCTTTATCAATTTTACAACATAAACATATAACATGCACTATGTGTTCTCATCTAAAATAAAATAAAATGTAGATAATCAAAATAAAAAATAACTTGCAAGAAGGAACTAAAATATTGATATGGAAAAAAAATTAAATGAAGATAATCAAACAAAATATAACTTGAAAGAAGGAATAAAAATATTGATATGGACACAAACAGTATCGAACACTTGACCTCAAGAATAAAAACAGAGTATCATTCCACTGGACTCAAGGCATTTATATTTATATGAAGACATGGACAATGAATTTTGAACTACAATGGTAACGTGCACTTCCAAATCACATTTTTCCAGTATCTCACTGACATCCCTGTTACTATAGATGCCTCATTTGAGTTGCGGGAGAATGAAGAATCAACGGACGGAGTCAGCAACCTTGAAGCTTAGTGTACGTGTTTTTTTTTTAATAATTGAACCATTACAATTTCACAAATAGCATTACATAGCTAGTAATAAATTATAAATAATTCCGCACTTGGCGAGAATTGAACCTATGACCTCTAGTGTCATGATACCTTAGTCTAACCAATTGAGCTAGACCTCATTGGTAAAGTTACGTGTTGCCCACCATAGTTTGTATTAAATTTATTAGTGTGAATAGGTTTGAGAAATTCATGTAGTATGTGGTAAATGGTAATTATGTATTCCATTCGTAATGTGCAAGACCGTATATAGTCCAGAAGATATGAAATACTTGTGCACATAAATTCTACTCAAGGAGTAATTCAATGAATACATTATATAAAGTAGATATGCCCGACATCAAGGCCAATCAGCAAAAAAAATGGAAACATTTGAGTGAGAAGGCTCAATGAGGAAGAAGGTTACTGTTGCTGCTGGTCAAAGCCCGGTGGGCGTAAGTATTCTGAAAACCAACTATGATGCCCAGTGATTTTGTAGAATATTATTAGAAATTGGATGAATTTAACATTCCTAGGAAATGCAATATTAAAGTTAGGATTATTAATCCCAAGTTGAAAGTTATTAACAATGGATTGTCAGTTTGTTTGTAAAATTGCTCTAAAAATTAACTTTAATTTGATTTGGTTAGTTTAATGGGATATTTGTAGTCATAATTCAATGATTTTAATTTGATTTGGTTTTGTTTTTTTATTATATAGGTTTGAAGTGTGATACTTGTCCAAATAATTTGATTCAATGAACAAACATATAGTCCACATTTTTTGAACACAAAGAAGCCATGCCCAGCAACAAGGCCATAAGAGAAAGAAAATGGAACCATGATTTTGAAATTCAAATTCATCAACGTTGTCATCCGAAAACCACACTAAAGATGTCAGCTATGCCAAAAGCATCGGAAAACCACCTTCAAAACGGGCCCATCTCTGAAAAGTTCTGTCACATTCTGATCATCGCCAGTCTACGGTTCACACCTCTTAGCATATGAATAACCTATAAACAACCCTATTTCAGTCTAAAACTGGTCTGTTTAGAGTGTGTGAACAAACATGGGCTCCTGATTTAAAAATGGGAAATTAGCATACCAGTCCCTATTGGTCCCAAAATCTTTAATATGGTATCACAATTTGTTTGTTGTATGGTGAGTGATTTATAAGCTACAAATAGCACTAAAAAGGCTATGCCATAGATCCTGACATTTCACGTGATGCTTCATCCTAGGAAGCAAAATCCAAAACTGCTCATGTTGGACACGGGCGGTGAATTTTGTACTACAACGGGAACGTGCACTTCCAGATCTCAATTTTCCAGTATCTAACTGACTTCCATGTTACTATAGATGCCTAATTTGAGTTGCCGGAGAATGAAGAATCAACGGACGGAGTCAGCAGCCCAGAACTTAGTGTGTTTTCCACCATAGTTTGTATTAAATTTATTAGTGTGAATAGATTTGAGAATTCATGTAGTATGTGGTAAATGGTAATTATGTATTCCATTCGTAATGTGCAAGACCGTATATAATCCAGAAGATATGAAATACTTGTGCACATAAATTCTACTCTAGGAGTAATTCAATGAATACATTATATAAAGTAGATATGCCCAACATCAAGGCACATCAGCGAAAAAATGGAAACATTTGAGTGAGAAGGCTCAATGAGGAAGAAGGTTACTGCTGGTGCTGGTCAAAGCCAGGTGGGCATATATTCTGAAAACCAACTATGATGCCGTTTGATTTTGTAGAATAGTATTAGAAATTGGATGAATTTTAATTTTTAAGATTCCTAGGGAATGCAATATTAATGTTAGAATTATTAATCCCTAGTTGAAAGTTATTAACAATGGATTGTGAGTTTGTTTGTAAAATTTCTCTAAAAATTAACTTTGATTTGGTTTGTTTAATGGGATATTTGATAATTCAATGACTTTAATTTGATTTGTTTTTTTTTTATTTTATTTGACAGGTTTGAAGTGTGATACTTGTGCAAATAATTTGATTCAATGAACAAAACATGTAGTCCACATTTTATGAACACAAAGAAGCCATGCCCAACAACAAGGCCATAAGAAAAAGAAAAAGGAACCATGATTTTGAAATTTAAATTCATCAATGTTGTCATCCGAAAACCACCTTCAAAACCACCCTCAAGATGCCAGCTATGCCAAAACCATCCGAAAACAACCTTCAAAACGGGCCCATCTCTGAAATGTTTTGTCACATTCTGATCATCGCCAGTCTACGGTTCATACCTCTTAGCATATGAATAACCTATAAACAACCCTATTTCAGCCTAAAACTAGATTGTTTAGAGTGTTTGAACAGACATGGGCTCCTGATTTATAAACGGGAAATTAGGATCCCAGTCCCTATTGGTCCCAAAATCTTTAATATGGTATCACAATTTGTTTGTTGTATGGTGAGTGGTTTATAAGCTACGAATAGCACTGGAAAGGCTATGCCATAGACCATGACATTTCACGTGATGCTTCATCCTAGGAAGCAAAATCCAAAACCACTCATGTTGGACATGGTTTTGAATATGTATGAGATATTAAAATATTGGTTAGTCTCATATAAAAGCCAATTCTCTTTCATTTTTCCTCTGTAAACCCTCATTTCATTTCAGTGCAGCCAAATTTTTAGTGAGATAATAAATGAATTCCGACGACGACGTGGATTTAGGGAGCAAGCAACGTATCAGGCGTGGATTTGGTGTTAAGGATTCTCCTCCGGCAAAAGGATTGTCTACCGGCTAACAACAAAGGTTAATACTGCTGGATTCCATTGCTGAAATGAATTTCTTTCGTCTCTCATTCTAGGAGTGTAATCTGAGATAAAAATGTTTTATTTTTCAGGTACAAGTGGCGATGAAGAGATAATACCGATGGTCGAGTACATTTCGGACACTGAGGAAGAATTTGAAGACACGGATGGTGAATTTTGTACTACAACGGGGACTTGAACTTCCAGATCTCATTTTTCCCGTATCAAACTAACTTCCTTGTTACTGTAGATGCCTCATTTGAGTTTCCGAAGAATGAAGAATCAACGGACGGAGTCAGCAGCCCTAAAGCTTAGTGTGTTGCCCACCATAGTTTGTATTAAATTTATTAGTGTGAATAGGTTTGAGAAATTCATGTAGGATGTGGGAAATGGTAATTATGTATTCCATTCGTAATGTGCAAGATCGTATATAGTCCAGAAGATATGAAATACCTGTGCACATAAATTCTACTCCAGGAGTAATTTAATGAATACATTATATAAAGTAGATAGGCCCAACATCAAGGCCAATCAGCAAAAAAATGGAAACATCTGAGTGAAAAGGCACAATGAGGAAGAAGGTTACTATTGTTGCTGGTCAAAGCTCGGTGGGCATAAGTATTATGAAAACCAACTATGACGCCCAGTGATTTCGAAGAATAGTATTAGAAATAGGATGAATTTTAATTTTAAGATTCCTAAGAAATTCAGTATTAAAGTTAGGATTATTAATCCCCAGTTGAAACTTATTAAGAATGGATTGTGAGTTTGTTTGTAAATTTTTTTCTCTAAAAATTAACTTTAATTTGATTTGGTTTGTTTAATGGGATATTTGGAGTCATAATTCAATGACTTTAATTTGATTTGGTTTTGTTTTTTTATTTGACAGGTTTGAAGTGTGATACTTGTGCAAATAATTTGATTCAATGAAAAAAACATATAGTCCACATTTTATGAACACAAAGAAGCCATGCCCAGCAAAAAGGCCGTAAGAAAAAGTAAATGGAAGCATGATTTTGAAATTTAAATTCATCAATGTTGTCATCCGAAAACCACCCTCAAGATACCAGCTATGCCAAAACCATCCGAAAACTACCTTCAAAACGGGCCAATCTCTGAAAAGTTCTATCACATTCTGATCATCGCCAGTCTACGGTTCACACCTCTTAGCATATGAATAACCTATAAACAACCCTATTTCAGCCTTAAACTGGATTATTTAGAGTGTGTGAACAAACATGGGCTCCTGATTTAAAAACGGGAAATTAGGATCCCAGTCCCTATTGGTCCCAAAAAATATTTAATATGGTATCACAATTTGTTTGTTGTATGGTGAGTTGTTTATAAGTTACAAATATCACTGAAAAGGCTATGACATAGACCATGACATTTCACGTTATCCTTCAGCTTAGGAAGCAAAATCCAAAACCGCTCATGTTGGACATGGTTTTGAATATGTACGAGATATTAAAATATTGGTTAGTCTCATATAAAAGTCAATTCACTTTTTATTTTTCCTTTGTAAAACCTCATTTCATTTCAGTGCAACCAAATTTTTAGTGAGATAAAAAATGGATTCCGAAGACTGCGTGGATTTAGGGAGCAAGCAACATATCATACGTGGATCTAGTGTTAAGGATTCTCCTCTGACAAAAGGATTCTCCACCGGCTAACAACAAAGGTTAATACTGTTGGATTCCATTGCTGAAATGAATTTCTTTCGTCTGTAATTCTAGGAGTGTAATCTGAGATAAAAATGTTTTATTTTTCAGGTACTAGTGACGATGAAGAGATAATACCGCTGGTCGAGTACATTTCGGACACTGAGGAATAATTTGAAGACACGGGCGGTGAATTTTGTTCTACAACGGGAACGTGCAGTTTCAGATCTCATTTTTCCAGTATCTAACTGACTTCCCTGTAACTGTAAATGGCTCATTTGATTTGCCGGAGAGTGAAGAATCAACGGACGGAGTCAGCAGCCCTGAAGCTTAGTGTGTTGCCCACCTTAGTTTGTATTAAATTTAGTAGTGTGAATAGGTTTGAGAAATTCATGTACTATGTGGTAAATGGTAATTATGTATTCCATTCGTAATGTGCAAGACCGTATAGTACAGAAGATATGAAATACTTGTGCACATAAATTATACTCCAGGAGTAATTCAATGAATACATTATATAAGGTAGATATGCCCATCATCAAGGCCAATCAACAAAAAATATTAAAACATTTGAGTGAGAAGGCTCAATGAGGAAGAACGTTACTGTTGCTGCTGGTCAAAGCCCGGTGGGCATAACTATTCTGAAACCCAACTATGATGCCCAGTGATTTTGTAGAATAGTATTAGAAATTGGATGAATTTTAATTTTAAGATTACTAAGGAATGCAGTATTAATGTTAGGATTATTAATCCCCAGTTGAAAGTTATTAACGGATTGTGAGTTTGTTTGTAAAATTGCTCTAAAAAATTAACTTTGATTTGGTTTGTTTAATGGGATATTTAGAGTCATAATTCAATAACTTTAATTTGATTTGGTTTTGTTTCTTTTATTTGATAGGTTTGAAGTGTGATACTTGTGCAAATAATTTGATTCAATGAAAAAAACATATAGTCCACATTTTATGAACACAAAGAAGCCATGCCCAACGACTGATGAATGTGTATTTTACACTTTCATTTGAGTCTTTTTCACCTATTTTAGCTATCCTCTATGTTAATTTAGCTATATTTTAGTGCATTTTATTAGAATAGTGTCACGTTTCCCTTTAGTTTTTATTTTACAGGTTTTGGTTGAAAAACGAGGTTTTCCGGACAATTATATTGAAGTAGACAAGGAATTGGTGTTCCAGAAGCCTAATTGGAGTATCTGAAAGATTCCGGATAGGATTTGAAGTCTAGGGGTCGAGTCTGAAGGCTAAAAGGTCACTAGAAGGCAGAAATCGAGTCCGAAAAGGGGAAGAAATCCAAAAACGCGTCGAAAACGCGTTTTGGGCCGAAAAACACTCCCGGGCGAGTCGCCCGGGACGTGGGACGAATCGCCCCACACCAGGCGAATCGCCCCACACCAGGCGAATCGCCCGGTGTGTGGGGCCCTTCGCCCCACACAATTCGAATGCTTATATATATGAGCTCAGTTTTCTCCGTTTTTCATACTTTTCCAGACCTTTTCTCTCACCTTTCTCAGTAGTTTTAGGTAGGAATTCTCCAGAGCCTGTTCTGGGGGTTCTTAGCTTAGGAGATACTTTTTCTTAGCCGTTTGGAGCTTGTAAGATCACGATTCTTCGGAGATTGACAACCTTCGGTAACATTGTATCTTACAGTTTTTCTATTTATATTTATATATCTTTCATCATGTTTTCATTCATTCGTGGTATGATTTCTGTTGATTGCATGACAACTATGAGTAGCTAAACTTCTCGTTGGTGATAGTATGTGATTTCTTAGCGAAGGGTTAATAATTATGCTAATGGCTATGTCGCGCATTATACTCTGAGTTATTGCTTTATTTCTTTGATCTATCTAAATCTATATCTTCGTAGTGTTGAATAATTACGGAACACAACTGGACAATTCATTGATCAAAGATCTCCATGCAAGACCGAGGAATTTATGCATGATTATTAACCTGCTATGCTTTGAATGACCATACTATCACCAATCTCCATTATCTATTAAGAAAAACCTTTTCTAAGTCGTCTGCTGTTTTATATTCTTAAGTTAGATTAGATAAAGCTAGTTATAGTCCTTAGAGATCGACACTCGAGGTTATTATACTGCTACACTACGGTTTTCGTTGTAGTTGTGAATTGCCTTTGGCTAAATACAAATTTATTTGATTAATTGGAACCCGACATTCCAGCGTTCATCAAATTGGCGCCGTTGTCGGGGACTATACTCCTTTTTTCTATTTAGCTTTTTTATATTTTCAGCATTCAATTCCTAGTTCTAGTAGTTTTTAGTTTTCCTATTTAATCTCTCTCTGATACTCCTTTCCTAGTTTGATTACAGATAGTGTATGCCACATACACGATCTATAGGAACACCGCTTGCTGATTCAATTGCTGAGATCGACAGAGTCTACCACCAAAGAAAGCGACAACTTCAAAGGCGTGAACTAGAGGAAATAGAGGATACCGATTTCTCTAAATCTCTACACAGTCTTTTCAAGGAAATCGACGGAATGGCAGAAGTTAGACCACTGAAAGCATGGGTTCAACCCTCAAAGGATCGTATGAGGGGACCGGCGATTGTTCTTTCGTCTGCAACTCGTGATCTGGAAATCAAGAACCACGCGTTCCAACAACTTCCGAGGTTCTATGGCTTAGCAAGGGAAGATGTGATGGGGTACTTGCACGATATCGATGATTTCGTCAACCAACTCCCACGACCCGGAGCTGAAATAACAACGGATGAGTTGAGGATGAAGGTTTTTGCTATGGGGCTTGGCGACAGAGCCAAGTCATGGTTGAGTTCTCTACCAGCAGACTCGCTGGACACTTGGGAGAAGGTTTTTTCAGCTTTCATGGAAAAATACTTCCCTCACACCTTGACTACCGCGCTTAAGGCGCAAATCACTGGATTCAAACAGGACTATGATGAGACCATCTACACCGCGTTTGAGAGGTTCCAAGACCTCATGAACAAGTGCCCTCACCATGGTTTTGAGCTTTCTGACCTAGTCCAACACTTCTACAATGGACTAACCTTCGAGAACCAACAAGTGGTGGACTTCCAATGCCGAGGCAATATTTGGGAGGAAACCGCAGAAGCCGTCTGGGCGGTTTTCGAAAGGCTTGCTAAGGGTTCGCAGTTCAAGGACCCAAGGGCAATGGTTAGGAGACGTGGACCTGAAGCTCCACCTACTCAAGAAGCCCCTATGTATAGGGGGAATGGGGATCAATTCGAGTGCTTTACCAACGAATTGAAGCAAGTCCTCAAGAGCGCCACTGGAACAGCTGTGTCGAACGAAGTTTGCCGAATATGCAAGAACTATGGGCATGGAGCTCATATGTGTAGATCGGAGCTCGCATATGATGATGGCAACTAGGTTCAAGGAGGCGAAGAGGAAGCCTTTGCTACGGAGTTTGGTACTCAAGAAGCTAGCTACGGACAAAATGGTAGGAATCCTCGAGGTGGATTTTGGAGAAGAGGGTTCCGAAACAATCAAGGATATGCACCTGCTAGACAAACTTATGGACCTAACCAAGACCGTAGTAGGCTTAACTATGGTAATGACCACTGCGAAAACCCCGCTCCGAAAGAGCAACCGAAGTCGAAGTCGGCTCAACTGATGGAGAACTTGCAAAAGATGGTTGATCAAACCCAAAGTTTTCTCAAACGTTATGAAGAAGATTCTGAGAAGACTATGGCAAGGCTTGATCGGTTGGAAGAGAGCACTAGGCTTGCCCATCAAAAGATGCAAGAGTTGATTGACCGAGGAGCAAGTAGGGAGCAAGGCAAGCTGCCTAGCAACACTGAGAAGTCAATGTCCATTACCTTGATGGGTGATCTACCTGTCGAAATCACCATCAAGAAAGTTGCTAAGTGCGAGTGTTGCAAGAATGAAGAACCTCCACTAGCCAAGGAAGAAGAGAAGCACCTTGGTTCTGACGAGAGTGAAGAGGAGCAAGAGGATCCCGAGCCACTCCCTCAAAGCTTCGATGTTAAGGTCGGGATTGGTGAACTTGAAGATGTCCGTGCCACACTAGACACGGGATCCTACTCTAATGTGCTCCCAATGAATGTGTTTGAGAAGAGTAGCCTTGGTAAACTATCTGAGCATAAGGCTATTGTGCAACTGACGGATGGATCCTTTGTGAGACCCGAAGGCGTTGTGAAGAACGTATTGGTCAAGATTGGTGAAACTTCTGTATACACCAATTTTGTAGTTATGCTGACTGATGAATGTGTATTTTACACTTTCATTTGAGTCTTTTTCACCTATTTTAGCTATCCTCTATGTTAATTTAGCTATATTTTAGTGCATTTTATTAGAATAGTGTCACGTTTCCCTTTAGATTTTATTTTACAGGTTTTGGTTGAAAAACGAGGATTTCCGGGAAATTATATTGAAGTTGACAAGGAATTGGTGTTCCAGAAGCCTATTTGGAGTATCTGAAGGTTTCCGGATAGGATTTGGAGTCTAGGGGTCAAATCAGGAGGTTAGAAGGCCACTAGAAGTCAGAAACCGAGTCCGAAAAGGGGAAGAAATCCAAAAACGCGTCGAAAACGCGGAATTCCGCGAAAATTACTCCCGGGCGAACCGCCCGGGACGTGGGGCGAATCGCCCCACACCGGGCGAATCGCCCCCCCACACTATATCGAGGCCTATATATAGTTGCTCAGTTTTTCTCCGAAATTCATACTTTTCCAAACCTATTCTTTCACCTTTCTCTGTAGATTTAGGTAGGAACTTCCCAAAGCCTGTTTTGGGGGTTCGTAGCTTAGGAGATACTTTTTCATAGCAGTTTGGAGCTTGTAGGATCGCAATTCCTCGGAGACTGACAACCTTCGGTAACATTGTATCTTACGGTTTATTCTACTTATTTTTATATATCTTTCAACATGTTTTCTTCTATGATTTCTGTTGATTGCATGACAACTATGAGTAGCTAAACTTATCGTTGGTGGTAGTATGTGAATTCTTAGCGAAGGGAAGATAATAATGCTAATGGCTATATCGCGCATTATACTCCGTGTTATTGCTTTATTTCGTTGATCAGGCTCAGCCTAAATTCTCGTATGTTGTATTAATTATTTTGCACAATTGGACCCTCGTCGACCTTTGCACATCTATATCTTCGTAGTGTTGAATAATTACGGAACACAATTGGACAATAGTGCTTGACTTGTCAGTATCTTTATCTTCGTAGTGCTTAATAATTGCAACAGGACATTCGATTAATCAAAGATCTCCATGCAAGACCGAGGAATTTACGCATGATTATTGACCCGTTATGCTTTGAAGGATCATACTATAACCAATCTCCATTATCTTTTAGAAAAATCTTTGCTTTTACGTCTGCTGTTTTTATATTCTAAATTAGATTTGATAAAACTAGTTATAGTACTTAGAGAACGACACTCGAGGTCATTCTACTGCTACACTACGGTTTTCGTTGTAGTTGTGAATTGCCTTTGGCTAAATAAAAAATTTATTTCATTCGCTCGGTGCACGACATCCGCGCGTTCATCATATTGGCGCCGTTGCCGGGGACTATACTCTTTTTTTCTGTTTAATTTGTTTATATTTTCAGTATTTAACCCCCAGAACAGCTCTTGGATTGTCTCTCAAAAATTTCACCTTCTTACCCTATTTCTTTCCTCCTATCTTCTTCAGTAAATTCATCTAATTTGACCTTGGTTACCTTGCGTGTTTGTGCTCTCGGAATTTTGGTGATATTGTGTTTGATTACGCTAATGGAACTAATTTTTAGTTTTGAGTTGCTCTTACTACAGAAATACAGATATGATGTCCATGCGCGCTCGCATGACACCCCAATTCTCACAGGTGAGGAGAGGATCTTCCGTATACCTGGAAGATGAGTTAAGGAGGTATGAGGTGACGGAGTCCATGGTGAGGTACTTACCAAGGTACGAAGATGGAGTAGGGATGGACCCATGGAGTTTAATTCGATCCTATGAGAAGGAAATAGAAAGAATTCCAGCAGAAGGGTTTACTAAGGACCAATTATGCAGGAAATTATTTTCTTTTACTCTGGGGTATGAGCCGAGGCGTTGGATTGCAAGGTTAGAACCAGGATCAGCTGAAAACTTGGGGCCAAGTAGTAGAGGAGTTCTTGGCGCGGTTCATGCCCTATCATGAGACAATTGCCTTACGTGATAGGATCCAATATTTCGAGCAAGGAGAGTATGAGCAGTTTTGTGACGCCTACGAACGTTTTGAGCTGTATAATCGTGAGTGCCCCCATCACCGTTTCGAAGATGGGGAGTTGATTTGGTGCTTCGTTGGTGGACTTCGTGAAGAGGAACGACTTAGAGTGGATCGGTTGAGCGGCGGTCTGGGAGAATGTACGGTCGACGAGGCAGAAGAAGTCCTCCGTAAGTGCGCCAGAGGTTCAACACAATCCGATGAGGTCATACCAATTCACATCACCGCAAAGGAAGTAGATCGAGGTGAAGTAGGAAGCTCATCCGAGGAGTATTTTGAAGCCGAAGAAATCAGTGAGGAAGATGCACATGCTGAGCAAGTTGAAGATGACCTTCGTATAGCAAAAGTTGTTGAAGAAGTTGAAGTAACTGAGCATCTTACGGAAGAATTCAGTTTGTTGAATTGTGCTGAAGTAGAAGAGGTTCGAGAACTTGAACAGGAGAAAGGATTGGAAGGCGACACCCCCTGGAGGTGGGGGGCGAGTCGCCCAGCATAGGGGGAGAACCGCCTCCCATGACCAGTGAGCTGGACGACCCCAGCTCCCCTATTTCTTTACTTCCAGACATCCGCATCAACCCAAAACCACTTTCTTCCGTTACTACTGAGGTTCTTAAGTACAAAGAGGTGAATCTACTTCTCCGAGGTGGAAAGATTGACAACCAAGATACACAGGAGCCACCACTAAACAAGTACCTCGATGAAGTCAAAGTGAATGTCCTCCTATTGATGAAGTCCTTATTGGATATGCCTGCAAAGCAAACCAGTCCATTCACCATGGTGAGATCTTTGAAGCTTCCTAGGTCTCTTTGCTACATCGGACCAAGAGAATGGCGGCCACAGTGGGGAGGTTCTCTTGAGTCCATTCTTGAATACTCAGCCGACCGAGGCCAAACCGTTCGGTAACATCTAGTATCACTTTTTATTACTCATTCTCTTTTGCTAGGGACTAGCTTAAGTTTCATGAGGGGGATGGGATGTGAACCATGATGTTAAGTATTGTTTGGCTTTGTGATGTTGAGTAGTATAGTCTTTTTTTTTTTTTAATTGCATTTGCACGTTTACTGCTCTCCTAGGATAGTCTTGCATGTTTTATATGGAGTTTATTGCCGAATGTTTTGAACTTTTTTATTAGGTAGATCAACTAACTATGCCATTAATCGTATGCTTCATCTCTATGAATTTGTTTGAGGTTTTTCTCGCTTGGCTTGTCACATTTATGTATTGCACTTAGTTAAGCTTGGTAGTCTCGACATCACTTAGTGGTGTTTTCTCTACTGCGGTTCACGAAGGCCTTTATAATAGGATGATGCATGTTAGGGTCTTATGGTTGTTTTCCCGAGTAATTATGTACCGAAGAGGCAACAAGTCTTCACCATGCTTTGAGATTGCTAAATGCCTAGGAAGGAGGTAGTGTGAGGTTGTGTGATCCTTTGTTTATAACCTATTCTTCCGAACAGGTTTGGGGAGGGGGTTACACCTTCATTAGACTTGTTTTCGTTTTTCATTTCCGTATCGTGAGTTTGTTTTTCCTTTTCCGTAAATTTTGTACTCCAACCTATTCTTTCGAATAGGTTTGGGGAAGTCGTGTGAGTCATTTTCTCTCTTTTTGTTATGCTACTGCTGGCTAGAAAAAAATCGAAAAAAAAAAAAGAAGAAAGAAAGGAAAATTCCAGAAAAAAAAGAAAAAAAAGAAAAGAAAAAAAGAATCTGGAAAGAAAAAAAGAAAAGACCCCAAAAAAGAAAAGAAGGGTCCAAAAAAAGAAAGCCAAATAGCAATTTAGCAAAGTGTTGTGTCTCATTTTCCAATTCTTGTAATGTTCGCAATCGTGTTGTAATTTTCTATTTTATATCTTTTTTGTCTTGAGTGTCATCTGTTCTAGACCACCCTCGTCCTGCCATTCAGGAAGTGGTGAATAGCTTAAGACTTTACTTGAGAGATGTGTAGAATAGGAGAGTGTTATCTTTTACAGGGAACCCTCCTTCGTTTGATGAGAACCAGTACTGGTTCGACCTCTTTGAGGAAAAGTCTTAACATGGTGGAACAACAGTAAGTCCTCAGTTTCATAGGCACGGGACAGCCATTCGTATCTTAGCATGCTTCATTACGTTGTCACTGACTAGGTCCAGGTAGAGAATGTTACGAGAGACTAACTTGTCTTGACATAAGTGCTTATGTGGATGTGTATAACTCAATCGAGGTATTCTTCAACCTATATTCATGCTTTGATTTATATGGTTTTTGTTCATATGTTATTTGATAGATTCAGTAGATTGGTTCATTTTATTTGGCATGAGACTCCATTTTGTGTCTTGCATTGTTTTCTGTATTAGAGTCTAGCTTAGTTGCTTGAGGACAAGCAAAGGTTCGGTTTCGGGAGTTTGATGAATGTGTATTTTACACTTTCATTTGAGTCTTTTTCACCTATTTTAGCTATCCTCTATGTTAATTTAGCTATATTTTAGTGCATTTTAATAGAATAGTGTCACGTTTCCCTTTAGATTTTATTTTTTACAGGTTTTGGTTGAAAAACGAGGATTTCCGGGAAATTATATTGAAGTTGACAAGGAATTGGTGTTCCAGAAGCCTATTTGGAGTATCTGAAGGTTTCTGGATAGGATTTGGAGTCTAGGGGTCGTATTTGGAGGTTAGAAGGCCACTAGAAGTCAGAAACTGAGTCCGAAAAGGGGAAGAAATCAAAACGTCAAAATGCGGAATTCCGCGAAAATTACTCCCGGGTCGAACCGCCCGGGACGTGGGGCGAATCGCCCCACACCGGGCGAATCGCCCGGTGTGTGGGGCGAATTGCCCCACACTATTTCGAGGCCTATATATAGTTGCTCAATTTTTCTCCGAAATTCATACTTTTCCAGACCTATTCTCTCACCTTTCTCTGTAGTTTTAGGTAGGAACTTCCCAGAGCCTGTTCTGGGGGTTCGTAGCTTAGGAGATACTTTTTCATAGCAGTTTGGAGCTTGTAGGATCGCAATTCTTCGGAGACTGACAACCTTCGGTAACATTGTATCTTACGGTTTATTCTACTTATTTTTATATATCTTTCAACATGTTTTCTTCTATGAATTCTGTTGATTGCATGACAACTATGAGTAGCTAAACTTATCGTTGGTGGTAGTATGTGAATTCTTAGCGAAGGGAAGATAATAATGCTAATGGCTATATCGCGCATTATACTCCGTGTTATTGCTTTATTTCGTTGATCAGGCTCAGCCTAAATTCTCGTATGTTGTATTAATTATTTTGCACAATTGGACCCTTGTCGACCTTTGCACATCTATATCTTCGTAGTGTTGAATAATTACGGAACACAGTTGGACAATAGTGCTTGACTTGTCAGTATCTTTATCTTCGTAGTGCTTAATAATTGCAACAGGAAATTCGATTGATCAAAGATCTCCATGCAAGACCGAGGAATTTACGCATGATTATTGACCCGTTATGCTTTGAAGGATCATACTATCACCAATCTCCATTATCTGTTAGAAAAACCTTTGCTTTTAGGTCTGCTGTTTTTATATTCTAAATTAGATTTGATAAAGCTAGTTATAGTCCTTACAGAACGACACTCGAGGTCATCCTACTGCTACACTACGGTTTTCGTTGTAGTTGTGAATTGCCTTTGGCTAAATAACAAATTTATTTGATTCGCTCGGAGCACGACATCCGCGCGTTCATCACCTACGTCTACACCTGGGATGGGGAATGTCGTTCTCTTGGGGCGAACGTTCTTGACCAAACTACGCTCCGTAATAGACATCTACCGAGGGACTTGCACCATTGAGGTGGATGGCAAGCGACATGTGTTGCGAGCCATATCTGATCCACCTGATACTTCTCACACTATTAACTACTGTGGTCTTGCTGTCTATGTTCATTCTTATTCACAGGTTCGTGGCATGAGGAGAAGATCCATGAAGGGGAAGTCTAGTACCCTCAAGAAGAAGAGCTAGGCGCAACCAGGAGTCGAGTCAAAGACTTTAAACAATGGCGCTATCCGGGAGGCAACCCGGAGTTTTTATCGCTTTTTTACCGCTTTATTGCATGCATTCATACTTGAACAATTTGCTTTTCATATGTGAATTTGTTCGTCTCTGTGTCGTATGTGCTTATGTTTTTGTTTGAGTGAGCTTTTACGAGTGGTTTTATGAGTAAAATGGTTTTCGGGGACTTAAAAACCGCGTTTTTTCAAAAAGTTTCGTCTCCCCACCTCAGGAGGTGGGGGGCGAGTCGCCCCACAAGTCCAGAGAGCTCCGCGCTCTCTGGACGTACGGGGCGATTCGCCCCACACCAGGGGCGACTCGCCCCACGACTTATGGAGCTTAAAAACGCAAGAAACCCCCATTCTCCTCATTTCTTCATCTCTTCACCCTTCTTACTCCCCAAAAAACCGAAACACGCGAAAATATCTTCAAACCTTCGTAAAACCTTCATTACTCCACCGAATTTAGTGTTCTATAGCTTCAATCGAAGCCCATTACGTGCTCTTTCTTTTCATCCGAACAACTTTCACCCTAGTGCATTTGTTTTCCAGATCTGAGGTATCTTCTTATGAACCCTAATTTTTCAAATTTGGGAGTTTTCTAATTTGAACTTCAATTAGGCTTATATGATGTATGGGTAGGTTGTTTGTGTGATTAGAAGCGTTATTTAGTATCAATTGCATGCTCAATTATGCTTGGAATGTTGATTTGGGAATTTTGCTAATAGATGTTTTTATCTTGTTATGCAATGTATCCTTTTCTTCGATTCCTTACATATGATTGTGTTTACCGATGTGATAATGATGGGTATGATGGTAGAATGCATAATTGATGGGTATGAGGTTTTATGATGCTCGAATTTTTCGCTACTATGGTATGACTTGAGCCTTGTTATTTGGTTAATGGTTGTCTAGCAAGAGCATAATCTGATATGTGCATGTAGTAGTTACATTAGTATGTTGCATGTTGAAGTAGCTAGGCTAGACATGGAGGATTTGCGGAGTTCGATTGTTGATTTTATCACTCGTGTGGTTCGCTTTTACATTAGCATATGCATGAGTCAGTTTTGTGACATACGAGGTACTAACTGTTGTTTGTAGGAACCATGCCACAAAGGGAGAGGAGCACTCCCGTTTGGCTACTATGAAGTATTGGAGGGGGATCGATTACAACCATGTCAGGAAGAGTGATCTCGTTAGAGGAGCGTTCGAGCCACGGGCTCTTGCAACAACGTCGCGGTTTATCCAAGAGGAGGAGCGAGAATCCACCCGGAGTAAGGACTCCTATGCCTATTCATGCACCACCGAAGGGATAGAAACAATTATTACGTCAGCAATCTATCACATGGACTGTGAGGTTCGTGTGAACAGGAAGGCACCGGGACGATCTCACCACAACGGATTCAGTCTTGACTCGACAGTGGTGATCAGAAAGTTCCGAATCGCTAGCTTGGTTCCAAAACATAATGACATGGATACCCAGCCCCTCTTAGGGGTGCCCCTTGACTGCCTCTAAAGGGAGCATCATATAGACATTGGGAGCATCAACCGTAGAGAATGTGGTCGACAATGGAAAAAATGGAAGACAACCTCTGAGTATCCGAGCATCTTACTGTAACCTCCTCGGGGTGTAAAACGTTGGAGAGGGAGGCTCTGATACCACTGCTCTTTCCCCTTCAACAGTTCACAACCTATTGGAGGGCTACAGGATGGATGATTCCATAACAGCGGCGGCTAATCTTGAGGATTCTCTTCGACAATGCAACTCTACTGGTGACGATGGTGATGACAGTAGTGACAATGAAGGCCATAGGAACAATAAGGATGCCATGAGTACTAATGGAGGAATTGGCCCTATCCATGGAACTACCACCACCGCCACGAGCTCCGATGATCACCTATAAGGCCCCTGGAGCAGTCCCAATAACTTACAAGCAACATACTCAGCCGACCGAGGCCAAACAATGCGATAACATCTAGTATCACATCTTATTTCCTCATTTTCTTACTGCTAGGGACTAGCTTTAGATTCATGAGGGGGGATGGGATTTAAGTGAACTAGTGTTATTAGTTTGGAGCTTACCATTGATGGTTTAGAGCTTGGAATTGGTAGGATGAGTATAATACCTTGCATGTTTATCCGTCTGCATTTGCATTTGCACGTTTACTGCTTTCTTAGTTTTTAGGTTGCATTCACTACACTCATCCTAGGATAGTCTTGCATGTTTTATGTGGAGTTTATTGCCAAATTTTTTGAACTTTTTTATTGGGTAGATCAACTAATTATGCCATTAATCATATGCTTCATCTCTATGAATTTGTTTGAGGTTTTTTCTCACTTGGCTTGTCACATTTATGTATTGCACTTAGTTAAGCTTGGTAGTCTCGACATCACTTAGTGGTGTTTTCTCTACTGCGGTTCACGAAGGCCTTTATAATAGGATGATGCATGTTAGGGTCTTATGGTTGTTTTCCCGAGTAATTATGTACCTAAAAGGCAACAAGTCTTCACCTTGCTTTGAGATTGCTAAATTCCTAGGAAGGAGGTAGTGTGAGGTTGTGTGATCCTTTGTTACAACCTATTCTTCCGAATAGGTTTGGGGAGGGGGTTACACTATCATTAGACTTGTTTTTCGTTTTTCAATTTTGTGTTGTGAATTCATTTTTCCTTTTTCATAAATTTTGTGCTCCAACCTATTCTTTCGAATAGGTTTGGGGAAGTCGTTTGTGAGTCATTTTTGTTTCTTTTTCGTTGTGCTACTGCTGGCTAAAAAAAATCGAAAAAAAAGAGAAAGAGAAAAAATTCCAGGAAAAAAAGAAAAGAAAACAGGAAAAGGAAAAAAAGAAAAAGAAAAAAAGAAAAGACCCCAAAAAAGCAAGGAAGGGTCCAAAAAAAGAGCAAAAAATTAAAGCATTTTAGCAAAGTGTTGTGTCTAATTTTCCAATTCTTGTAATGTTCGTAATCGTGTTGTAATTTTTTTGTCTTTTTGTTTGAGTGTCATCTGTTCTAGACCACTCTCGTCCTGCCATTCAGGAAGTGGTGAATAGCTTAAGGCTTTGCTTGAGAGATGGGTAGAATAGGGGAGTGTTATCTTTTATAGGGAACCCTCCTTCGTTTGATGAGAGCCAGTATTGGTTCGACCTCTTTGAGGAAAAGTCTTAACTTGGTGAACAGTAGTAAGTCCTCAGTTTCATAGGCACGGGACAACCATTCGTATTCTAACATGTTTCATTACGTCGTCACTGACTAGGTCCAGGTATAGAATGTTACGAGAGACTATCTTGTCTTGACATAAGTGCTTATGTGGATGTGTATGAGTCAATCGAGGCATTCTTCAACCTATATTCATGTTATGATTTGTATGGCTTTTGTTCATATGTTTTTTGATAGATTCAATAGATTAGTTCATTTCATTTGGCATGAGACTCCATTTTTTGTGTTGCATTGTTTTTTGCATTAGAGTCTAGCTTAGTTGCTTGAGGACAAGCAAAGGTTCGGTTTGGTGAGTTAGATGAATGTGTATTTTACACTTTCATTTGAGTCTTTTTCACCTATTTTAGCTATCCTCTATGTTAATTTAGCTATATTTTAGTGCATTTTATTAGAATAGTGTCACGTTTCCCTTTAGTTTTTATTTTACAGGTTTTGGTTGAAAAACGAGGTTTTCCGGGCAATTATATTGAAGTAGACAAGGAATTGGTGTTCCAGAAGCCTAATTGGAGTATCTGAAAGATTCCGAATAGGATTTGAAGTCTAGGGGTCGAGTCTGAAGGCTAAAAGGTCACTAGAAGGCAAAAATCGAGTCCGAAAAGGGGAAGAAATTCAAAAACGCGTCGAAAATGCGTTTTGGGCCGAAAAACACTCCCGGGCGAGTCGCCCGGGACGTGGGGCGAATCGCCCCACACCAGGCGAATCGCCCGGTGTGTGGGGCCCTTCGCCCCACACAATTCGAATGCCTATATATATGAGCTCAGTTTTCTCCGTTTTTCATACTTTTCCAGACATTTTCTCTCACCTTTCTCAGTAGTTTTAGGTAGGAATTCTCTAGAGCCTGTTCTCGGGGTTCTTAGCTTAGGAGATACTTTTTCTTAGCAGTTTGGAGCTTGTAAGATCACGATTCTTCGGAGATTGACAACCTTCGGTAACATTGTATCTTACAGTTTTTCTATTTATATGTATATATCTTTCATCATGTTTTCATTCATTCGAGGTATGATTTCTATTGATTGCATGACAACTATGAGTAGATAAACTTCTCGTTGGTGATAGTATGTGATTTCTTAGCGAAGAGTTAATAATTATGCTAATGGCTATATCGCGCATTATACTCTGAGTTATTGCTTTATTTCTTTGATCTATCTAAATCTATATCTTCGTAGTGTTGAATAATTACGGAACACAACTGGACAATTCATTGATCAAAGATCTCCATGCAAGACCGAGGAATTTATGCATGATTATTAACCTGCTATGCTTTGAATGACCATACTATCACCAATCTCCATTATCTGTTAAGAAAAACCTTTGCTAAGTCGTCTGCTGTTTTATATTCTTAAGTTAGATTAGATAAAGCTAGTTATAGTCCTTAGAGATAGACACTCGAGGTTATTATACTGCTACACTACGGTTTTCGTTGTAGTTGTGAATTGCCTTTGGCTAAATACAAATTTATTTGATTAATTGGAACCCGACATTCCAACGTTCATCAGCGACAAGGCCATAAGAAAAAGAAAATGGAACCATGATTTTGAAATTTAAATTCATCAATGTTGTCATCTGAAAACAACCTTCAAAACCACCCTCAAGATGCCAGCTATGCCAAAACCATCCGAAAACCACCTTCAAAACGGGCCCATCTCTGAAACGTTTTGTCACATTCTGATCATCGCCAGTCTACGGTTCACACCTCTTAGCATATGAATAACCTATAAACAACCCTATTTCAGCATAAAACTAGATTGTTTAGAGTGTGTGAACAAACATGGGCTCCTGATTTATAAACGGGAAATTAGGATCCCAGTCCCTATTGGTCCCAAAATCTTTAATATGGTATCACAATTTGTTTGTTGGATGGTGAGTGGTTTATAAGCTACAAATAGCACTGAAAAGGCTATGTCATAGACCATAAAATTTCACGTGATGCTTCATCCTAGGAAGCAAAATCCAAAACCTCTCATGTTGGACATGGTTTTGAATATGTACGAGATATTAAAATATTGGTTAGTCTCATATAAAAGCCAATTCTCTTTCACTTTTCCTCAATAAACCCTCATTTCATTTCAGTGCAACCAAATTTTTAGTGAGATAATAAATGGATTCCGGTGACGACGTGGATTTAGGGAGCAAGCAACGTATCAGGCGTGGATCTGGTGTTAAGGATTCTCCTCCGGCAAAAGGATTCTCCACCGGCTAACAACAAAGGTTAATACTGCTGGATTCCATTGCTGAAATGAATTTCTTTCGTCTCTCATTCAAGGAGTGTAATCTGAGATAAAAATGTTTTATTTTTCAGGTACTAGTGGCGATGAAGAGATAATACCGCTGGTCGAGTACATTTCGGACACTGAGGAAGAATTTGAAGACACGGACGGTGAATTTTGTACTACAATAGGGACGTGCACTTCCAGATCTCATTTTTCCAATATCAAACTAACTTCCTTGTTACTGTAGATGCCTCATTTGAGTTGCCGGAGAATGAAGAATCAACGGACGGAGTCAGCAGCCCTGAAGCTTAGTGTGTTGACCACCATAGTTTGCATTAAATTTATTAGTGTCAATAGTGTTGATAGGTAATTAGTGCTTTACTCTGGAGCGTGGTACTTTTCTATGGAGCGTCGTCGCAAGGAGACAATAGTGCATTCCTCTAGAGCGTCTGAGGCATGAGTCTTCAAGTGCCTTCCATACTTGTTCCTAGGACCTGAGATATAACTTAGCAAGAGAGGGGGAGAGTTAAGTTCCACAAGCCCGGCTTATCAATAGAATATTGCCTGAGCTCCTAGGATCGTGACAAGTGTCCGGTCTGGATTGAGCCTCCATGAGGCTTAGGCCCATTTAGAGTAGCCCATGGGCTTTGGCCCAGGTCTATTGCTAGAGGTTGCAGGGGCAAAGTGGTCCTTTCGGGTGCCAGAAGGCTATTAGGGCGTGTTTCACCTTGGTATCGTCAGAGGATGGGGTAGTAGGACGCACCTTAAGCTCCTACAGTCCGTGGACCACCTTTTCCTCTGGACCAGGACTTAGGCTATTTCGCTCTTCCTTGTCGGAAGGAGAGCCGCTACGGTCCGAGGACCACCTTTTCCTCTGGACCAGGACTTAGACTATTTAGCTCTTCCTTGTCGGAAGGAGAGCCGCTGCGGTCCGAGGACCACGTTTTCCTCTGGACCAGGACTTAGGCTATTTAGTTCTTCCTTGTCAGAAGGAGAGCCTCTACGGTCCGAGGACCACCTTTTCCTATGGACCAGGACTTACGCTATTTAGCTCTTCCTTGTCAGAAAGGAGAGCCGCTACGGTTCGAGGACTACATTTTCCTCTAGACCAGGACTTAGGCTATTTTGCCTAATCTCTTGCTGGGAGGACTATGGTGGTGGGTAGTAGGACCCTTTTATCGTGGTCGGCCCCTGACGCCCTAGTACGCTCTTAGGCGTCTGTAGGGGTTGGACATATTCCGACACCAACATATGTCCCCCTAGTTTCCAAGTATCTTAGTAGAAGATACTTGTGGAGCTATTAAGTTCAAGTCGGACTTCTCTTCAATCTTGAAGTATTGTCTGATGTATGGGTGCAAAAAAGTTTTTCCTTGCGACCTGTATGGTTTTCATAAGGGGGGGGGGACTATTACATTTGGTACCCCTTCTATTTTTTGTTATTACAGATTAGCCCATCTATATTTTTTATTATGTAAACCTCCCCTGCTATAAAATTCTAATTACATATTAACCCACGACTTTTACTTTTGACGCTCTAAGCCCAGAAAATGACCTTTTCGCCCCAGCCGGAATTTCTAATTTTGAAATCATCCAAACAACATGAAGTTTTATTATTTACACATTTACCCCAAATGTTTTAATTTTTACAATATTGACACAAAATATTTAGAAATTAGCCCACATAATTGAACTATAATTCAAAATAGTCTACAAAATTATTTTAAAACAAACCCCTACAAAAATTGAATTTCAAAATCAGTCCTAAAGTATTCTTTACTTTTTAATCTAGATCCCAAATTTTCTGAAAAACCTCAAACAAGTCCCTATAACAATGGAGGATTTCCAACTCGGAGAATCAATCCCAAATCTAAACTAGGGTTCTAAACTATGTTCTAAACATCATTCTTCAATCATCCACGAATTAAAACATCAATTAATCCGTTCAAAATGGACTAAGCAAATTTTTTTTTTTTTGGATTCGGTCATCATCGACCTTGAGCATTTGTTGCTCAATTCGATCCGTTCAATATCCGATGTTGTTCTCCATGTTTCCATGAATATATTGCACCCAATTTTGGTGTAGTTTGAATGAAGAACACAAAGCTTGGAAGAAACCCATCAATGGAGTTTCAAGCTCCATGAACACTAAATCAAACTTCATCAACAAATCTCTAGACTCGAATTTGATGGGTCCAATAGAAAGAGGGAGAAAAATGGAGAAGATTGATATATAGAACCCCTTGGAAGATGAAGAAACGTGAAAGAGCTCAAAATTTCATCCTCATCAATGGCGTATGAATAGTACCCGCGGGTACTATTCATCATCTTCCTCAAAATATTTTACAAAGAAAAAAAAAAGGGGGATGAAGATGATGGTGATGATTTTGTGATGTAGATTCATGGAGGATGATGGCAGTTGATGATAACTAGTGATAATAATGATGGAGGCCGTGAAGATGATAATGATGGTGATGGTTTCGTATGTATGTTGTTGTGAAGATGATGAAGAACAATGGTGAAGATGATGATAAAAATCAGAAAAATAAATGGGTTAAGGGAAAAAGAAAAAAAAAAGGATAAAGGACAAACAAAATGGTTAAGGGCTTGTTTCGATGTTAAGTTTGGAAGAGAGAGAGAGGACGCCGTAGTCAATGCCGGACGGTGACTTGGGTTTATTTGTAATTTTCCGCGATAGTTGGGTTTGGATGCAAAGTAGCTGTTTAGTGGGGGTACCAAATGTAATTATGTCTTTTCATAATCTTTCCCTCCTCCTATCTCTCCCTCCCCCCCCCTTTTAGGGTCCGAGTAGACGGTACTCGGAGCATAAAAAGAGGTATTTGTATCAGAGAGATTTGATCCCGGTAAGCTTATGTAACTACATAGGGGTCGAGGAGTGACTTTGGCGTCCGAGGAGCGATATAGCGTCCTAGGAGCATGTAACGACCCGACCAATCCGGCCCGCGTGGTTACTCCTGGACGGACCCACACACGTCCCCACAGTATGATATTGCCGCTTTGGGCCTGAGCCCGCACGGATTTACTTTTGGAATCACCCAAAAGGCCTCATACCATGTGAGAGTGGTGGTCTAACATATATACCATTTATTCCACTCACTCTTAAGCGATGTGGGATGCGGGGCATTACAAACTACCCCCCTTAAAGCCTCGACGTCCTCGTCGAGCGCCTTAAGTGGTAAGGGTGACAAACTGACAATAACCTTTACCAACCGTCCACCCGGTGCGGGCTTTGGGTTGATCTAGGCTCTGATACCATTTGTAAGGACCCGACCAATCCGGCCGGCGTGGTTACTCCTGGACGAACCCACACATGTCCCCACAGTATGATATTGTCCGCTTTGGGCCTGAGCCCGCACGGATTTACTTTTGGAATCACCCAAAAGGCCTCATACCATGTGAGAGTGGTGGTCTAATATATATACCCTTTATTCCACTCACTCTTAAGCGATGTGGGATGCGGGGCATTACAGAGCATGTGTCCGGAGACGTTCCGAAGTTTTCTGAGTTTTTTTATTACTCCTTTTTTTTTATTGCTCGAGGAGCAAGTTTGGCAAAATTCGCCTCAGGGCGTACGCGCTCCTGCTATCTCGGCCTAATTCGCGTCGCTCTGAGGGCAGAATCGTCATTGGATGATGTGGCTTGATCTGGGCCTTCCATCTCCTCGCGAGTGCGGCCCAGATCCGTCGGCCCATATACGACGGTTCGACTTCCCATGCTACCCTCTTATAAATAGGGGTACTTAGATTCATTCGCCATATTTTCGCCCAGAATCACTTCAGAGCAAATTGACCTGGCCGAGTAGCAATTGAATTGGTCGAGAAGCGGAACGTAGTCGAGCAGTTACTATCGTCGGGCGAGGAGGTCGGTCGAGCGGTATCCGTAGTCGGGCGCGGAGGGTAGTCGAGCAAGGTATCTTAGTCGAGCGGCCGTTCGTCCGGAAGTAAGTACGTTTGATTGCTCCTTTTTCTTTTTTCTTGCTTTTTTGGATTTTTGCTATGCTTTTCCTTCTTGTATTCGCTCTTCTATGATTTATGGTTCTCGATAATTTTTGTTGTCCTCGCTCCCCTTTTATTTTCGTCATCCCCTTTCCTCCCTAATTGGTAGTCGGGCCGCCTTCCTTCGGAGTTGGTGGTCTGCCGACTATAATATGTGCCTTGTAGATTTTTGTTTCTTCGCGTAGCCGTACACTTGTGATTTAGTATTTTTGTCATCGTGCATCTCAATTATGAGATTTGGACTTAAAAAATATCTAAATTGACCTCTCGGACGGTAAGTAATCCAAATTGATTGATACTTGTCCTCTTCCTTTGTTTAGGATGTCCGAGAGGAGCGATAGCGAAAACTTGTCCGAAGGTCAAGGGTACGAGGACGACGGGAGTCCAATGTCTGTTGGCTTCCTTGAGGATGAGTTGCCCGAGGGAGATGTTCCCGAGGAGGGCGAGGAAGTGGTGTGTACACCTCCGGAGGATCGACTAGTCTCCCAGAGGAAAGGAGCGAGGAACAACTACGACCTCAACGATCCCTTTATTAATGACGAAGTTGAGGCGGGTGCCGAGCACAACATTCCTCCCGAGATGATAAGTGCCGCTGTCGGGATTGGAGGTTTCTATTATAGAGCTGGTGGTAGGGGGGCATGGATCAGATCGGATCAAATCCAATCCGAAATTCGGATTAATCCGATCCGAAACTTCCAATTTTAGTCAGTCCGAAATCCGATCCGAACGGATTAATCCGAAATAAATTCGGATTGGATCGGATTAATCCGAATCATAGAAATCAAAAAATACAAACAAAAGTAATTCCTCAAGAAAGTAAGAAAGACATAATTTCACAGCAAACCAAATTCAACACTCAAGTCTCCAGATCTCCAGATCTGACTTTTTCTTCCTCCTCCATTATCATCAATTTTGTTTGCTTCTTGCACAAGCACAACACGAGCAACATCAATCTGACCGATACCAATTAATCTATCATTCAATTTTCTTCCACTAGATCTTTAAACACGGCTCTATCGCATCACCAACTTGTCTCGTCTCACCCATTTTCGCGATCTGCGTGTGGGGAAAACTACGGTGGTATCCATGAAGATCAGAGCCACTGTGATGCACTGATGCAGACCGAGTGGCGTCGTGGTAATTGAAGAAACCAAGAGGATTTAGAAAAATAAAGGAGGGATTTGATTTTGGCTAGATTAGAAAGGTGATTTTGGTTTAGATTAGAAAGGAGATGAGATCGGGGCCCGTTTCGTTCTAAGTAGGAAAAGGAAATGGACCTTTTCCTAGGAAATCTGGTTCAACTTCAAAAGTAGGAAAAGAAGTAGGAAATGTTACACATTTCCTTGTTTGGTTTGTTAAAATTCACTAGGAAATCTGGTTCATCCATTTTAGCTTTTATAAAAAAAAGACTAACTTTAGGGGCTGATTTGCAAAATGAATGGCATTTAATTAGAAACCAAAATCCTCTCCCATTTCTCAAACTGATCTGCAAAATGAATGCCGTATTTCTCAAAGAAACCCAAAATGATCTGCAAAATGAATGCCGTATTTCTCAACCCATCAATGCCACTCTCGATTTGCATCTAGCAGATGAGGTCAACCTGAGCTACTAATTAATTATTACCTAGGGGAGGCGCCGATGAGGATGAGTTTGGAGAAGAGCTTGGGGCGGCGAATGGCGGCGAGGATGCCGATCATGGCGGAGACGGAGTGGCCTACGTAAGTGCAGCAATCGATGCCGAGTGATTCGAGGATGTTGAGGAGGTCATCGACGTAAGGGTCCAGGGAGGTGTAGCGGCGGAAATCGAAGAAGTCAGGGTTGACGGTACCGGCGGAGAGATAGGGGAGCTTGGCGGCGGAGAGAGGGGAGCTTGGCGGCGGTGATGAGTGGGCGAGAGTGGAGATTGGGGAAGGAGAGGCGGGAGAAGGAGGTAGTGGCGGATGGAAGTTATGAAGAAGTGGGTTTCTTTTCAGATTTTCAGAGATGGGTTTCGTTTCAGATTTTCAGAGATGGGATGTAATTAAATTGCATATTGTGGGTATTATGGGGATAACATTTCAGATTTGGTGGGCAAAATTGGAATGTGAAAATATGGGAAATTTTGCCAATTTCGTTTTCCTGCCCTCCCCATGGAAAAGGAAGTAGGAAAAGAGTTGCACTTTTGTGCACAAAAATGCAAAAAAGCCTTTTTCGATTGAGTAGGAGGAAAAGCCGGTCAGACCAATTAACAACATTTCTTTTTTCGTTTTCCTACGTACCAAACAAGGAAAAGGGGTCATTTTTCCCCAAAAATTTTCCTTTTCCATGGCAACCAAACGGGCCCTGGGTGAATGTATGAGGGAGGCGGAGAAAAGGACGTTTAGGTTTTCCGGGTCTGTTACTTTGTTTTTATTTTATAGTAGGTCAGTTAAATTACTAAAAAAAAAGTGATTGGATCGGATTAATCCGATAATCCGTGGATTTTAATCCGATCCGATCCGAAAATTCGGATTACTAAGAGTAGTGATCCGCAATCCGATCCGAAAATTCGGATTGGATCGGTGTAGTCTCGGATCGTCGGATTTTCGGATTGGATTTTCGATTTCAAATATTATGCCCACCCCTAGCTGGTGGTCGACCGGACCCCTTAGAACCCAGAATCCATAGTTTTGAGGATGATGCGGTGGTCGCCTTAGAGGGTCCTGAAGCAATTGAAATTGAGAACCATTCTTCCTCCGGACAAGTTGGAAGTCCAAGCCCTGTGAGGTACTTACCTCCGGGATATTATAATAGAGTTGTGACCGTGTCCTCATATGGGGACATTCGTTGGCCACCTATAAGTGCCGATGGGGCTGGTATGAGTAGGAGTAAACCCCCACATCACTACAAGAAAACAGCTTTTTAGCGACGGATCGCATCCGTCGCTAAAAGGTGTCGATCCGTCGCTATTTTGATTTAGCGACGGATTATCCGTCGCTAAATAGGATGTCAGAAAAAGTGGCGTCGCTAAATTATTTAGCGCGGATGAGCTTATCCGTCTCTAAATTTAGAGACGGATAAATTGATCCGTCGCAAAATTGGCGTTGACCGGGCAACCCATGGTTTCTTCACTTTAGTGACGGATAAGCTTATCCGTCTCTAAAACTTTAGCGACGGATGAGCTTATCCGTCTCTAAATTTAGAGACGGATAAGCTCATCCGTCTCTAAATCTGATTTTAAAAAAAAAATTATGGTTCTTTTAATTTATTTAATTCACCTACAATATAATAAAATATTAAAATATAATTTGTTAAATGCAATAAGGGGTGCTACGAGAATCGAACTCGTGACCTCTCGCATTAAGCGAGAATCATACCACTAGACCAAACACCCATATTTATTATACTACACTAAAATTATCAAATAAGCATGAAAAAAAAGTACAAGTTTTTATGGGTCGGAGTACATGCATTAGAACTTGCTCCGGTGAATAAGACAACTAGGCAATGCCCCAATCTAATTACAGTACATATAATAATGTTTCGTACAATAGGCAATGCCCCAATCTAAACTAAGAAGCTTTATTATTCAAACGCACATTTTAAAAGGCAATGCCCCAACTACAGCAATGAATAGAATTGCTTACCGTGAAAATTAGAATGTGAATAGCTAGAACTTCAACAACGGCCACAACAATAGCTCCAAACTCCTAATAACAATTGTTAAATAGTTAAATGAGCTAATAAATTAATTTATAAGAGATTGTTATCTTACGGAGACATAACATATGCAAAAGTTGTAGTGAACATATCAAGAAGAGATAGTACCTTTAATCCTGTAGCACTTATCTTCTCAGCTAGTTGATCAAGCCACATTACTTGGAGCACAGACCAAAACTTAAATAGAGGCAGAAAAAAGGGGCTTTTTAATCTCCAGAAAGTTGCACTGAGAAAATTAAAAAGCAAAGGGAAGAGACAAAAATCCAATACCTGTCCCTGGCATTGTTTGTCCATGTGATACACAATTGCATCAGAGGCCCTTGTATATATAAGACTTATAGGCTTTTGAAGGACACACTTGACTGCATAGAGGTTGTTGATTCGATGGAAGCCAAATCACTAAAGAGAGCCAAGTTCAGAAGGTACGTGCCCTTGATTATGAGAACAAATTTCCATAAAATATGCATTGAAAACACAACTTAAATATCTTAAACTGAGTGCAGGTAAATGAATGCCCAAATATCGCTTAATCGTTGAAGCATGTTCAATCCAACTTATTACTAGCTCACTCTTTCTTCCAAGCCATCATTTGGCCTGAAATTCAATCTGCTCGACTCTTCAGTCACAGAGCAAACAAATAATATAGTATCACCTGTTAAATTTCTGATTCCTTTACATTTTTAGCGATGATGATTGTGGTACACACATGACTTACTGGATACATAACCATGGGATTATGTAACTAATGATGGGGATTATAGATTTGTACGTACTTGAGCCAATTCTTTCTCTTGCTGTGAGAATTAAAGACAAGTGATACTATCTTAAAAGTATAACATTCATTACTATCTACTCTCAATAATATGACAGCATTCGAAAGGTGAACCATAGCTATTTGAAAACTAGGAAGAAGGTGAATAAAGTCTCTCAGCAAATGTAGTATTGAAAGAAGAGCAAATTAAACAATCTGAAACTCACTCTCTCAGCAGCTAAGCAGCTAAACATACGAAATGAAGAAATTGAAAAAAAATAATTCCCCAAATACTATGGTTCATAAGAATACCTTCGGGTTGAATCGCCACCTAGGGTTGAATTTGGGGCGGTTAGGGTTGTGGTGGTGCGATTTGGCGGTGGTGTCGATGAGGCGGAAGGAAGAGTCCTCGTCGGCAGGGAGAGTGGCGAAGGAGTCGTCACCGGAGAAATCGAAGGCCGAATCGGCATGGTGGCCATGCTTGGATCTGGTCGGTTCTGGCTGGACATGTTTCAGGTCCAATCGGCGATGCGACCTAGCCTCTCGGAACGGGAGAACGGAGCGAACGGGACGTTGGACATCTGATTCGGTGGGGCTACGTCGGCGGCATCCGGAGGGCCCCATCCGTCAGGGTTGAATGGCACTGAATCGACCTTGAAGCTCGCCATGTTTTCTGTCAGTTGGGGATTTTGAGCTGAGTCGAGAGTTAGGGTTTATCTGTGAGATGTCTAATGTGTGTCACTCTGGACTGGAGGTCGATGGAGGTGGAAGGTGGGAGGAGTGAATCGAGGTCAAGGTGAATGGATTTCAGATCTCATCTTTGTGGGTTTTTTATATTTGGTTTTAAGTTTCTCTTTTCCTTTTTAAATCTGGTCAACTAATTTAGAGACAGATGAGTTTATCCGTCTCTATTTTAGCGACGGATAATCTTATCCGTCTCTATTTTAGCGACAGATTATCTTATCCATCTCTAAATTAGAGACGGATGAATTCATCCGTCGCAAAAAAAGACCGATCCGTCGCTAAATAGCGACGGATAGATTCTGTCTCTATTCATCCGTCTCTATTTGGATGTTTTCTTGTAGTGCATTATGCCCGAAAGAAGACAAGTGATTCTTTTGTTGACGTTCCCGAGGAGCAAGGCGGGGATGAGTCCGAGGGCAGTTCCGAGAGTGGTCGGGAGGAGGAAGACATTCCTCGACAAACTGAAGAAGTTGTGGAGCAAGATCAAGTCCGAGGGCGTTGGGACTTCAAGGTCCGCCTCGAGGAGAAAGAGAAGGCGGAAGGGAGAGCCAGTTTCTCCTAAGTTTGCAAAAGATGGTCGTCCGAGGGGAGCGGCCTCCTCGGACACTAAGTTCACTCGTTGTGTCTCTGAAGTTCACCACCCGGACCCGGAAGGCGAGATGAATGCGGATGGTGATATTTCAACCGCAGCGACCACCATTAAGAGGAAGAGATTCCACACCTCCGGTGGATATATAGTTTGCCTGCGACGAAGGTTGAAATTCTCCTCCCGACACCTGATCAGACTTTTTACAACCCTCCTCCGGGGTACTTAGCCGTGCATACCATTGCATTGGAGCGAGGATGGTGGATGCCGTTTTGCGATGCTTTCCGAGACTTGTTCAATGACCTTGGTCTCGCTCCAGCCCAAATCATTCTGAGCTCGCTCGGCACGCTAGTATGCTATGGGGTCTTCTGCCATATAAAGAAAATTCCCGTAAACTTCTCAACTTTTATACAACTTTTTCGAGTCTCACTCAGTCCGGGAAACCCCCACTTCTATTTCTTCTCTACTCGGCCGGGTTTCACCTTTCTTAAGGAGGCTCCGACCTCCATCGGGTGCCGATGGTGGTCGCGTTACTTTTATGTGTTCAAGGCACGGAAGCCGGGTATGTCGGACGCTGATCTTGATTGGGGTGTTCCGAAGAAATTCTACCGATTGACCTGGAGACCCAAGGCAAGCCTACAAGCGAAGTCGAAGGAAATGGCACCTTGGGCTGCTCGCTTCCAAAGACAAAACTTGCTTCCGGACCCCAAAAGATACTTTTATTGGGCATTGAATCTTCAGCATTTGCCGTATTTGACAAACTTGACCGAGCCGGTGTATTGTGGCTTCAAAAAAGATTTTGGTAAGTCATTGTCCAAGGGACGACTTGTGCGAGGAGCCACTCTTTGCTCGAGTTGCTATTTTTGTTTTCCTTCCGAGTAGCCATTTTCATACTTAGTTAATTTTGCTCTTGTTCGCTCCTCGCGCCTTTATATTTTTGTTGGTCCTCGGACCTTATATTCTTGCTTCTCGGACACTAATCAATCTTTTCTTGCATATTATTGGCTTAAGTGGATCATGTCGGAGACACTTGAGGCCGGGGAATGGATAAGGTGATGAGCACTCCGTCACAGATTCCTTGCGAGCCGCCGAGGAATGCTTTTTCCCATAAGGAAGATATGGCTCGTCGGGAGAGAGACGGGGAGTCGCAGCTCGAGATGGCCTTGCCACAAACCAAGAAGGTCTATGATGAGCCCAAGGATGACAAGAATGTTAGTAAAAGTGAGAAAAATTGCCTCTAAGGCTAAGCAGCGGAAGTTTAAAAATTTTATTCTCACAAAACTGATATGACTATATTCGTTTATTATACTAGAAGATATCACTTACGTGTCCTTCAGTAGATAAGCAAATTCACCGGGTAGCTGTTCCTCAATCTCCAGACAGAGCCTTGCAATCTCCTCGTCCGGCTGGTTGATTTCTTCTTCGTCAGAGATGAAATCTTCGTCAACAAAATCTCCAAGATGGCTCATCAACAGGTTGATTACTTCCTTCAACCTTGGTATCCACGAGCAGTGATTTCTATCAAGAACGCTAGGAGGTTCTTCTGTTTGAGCTAATAGGGAGAGTGAATATTTTCTGACTATCTGAGAATATCTACGTAAGTTGTGAATGAAGACTATTATTCTTTCTTTCTGATTTAGTCAGTAAGTTGGTTCAGAAAATCACGTAAGATTTTTACCAAGTAAATCTTATTGACTAGGAGACTTCAAAAGTCATCAACTAACCAACAAAGAGATAATAATTAATTATCTCAGTCAAAACAAAAGAATAAGTCAGTCAAAAGGAAAGAGAGAAAGAAATAAGAGAGAGAGATCACGTGGGGATAGTTGGTCCCCATCTCGGATCCCATGTCGCGTGCATTGCACGCGCCATTTCTCACTTGCCTGGCGCGTGCCATGCACACGCCAGGCCTGGCAGCTAACGGCCCAGCTGGTCTTTTCTTTCTTCTTTCTTCTTGGGCTTTGATTGGACCACCTTTTAAATCCTGCCCAAGTGCATAAGTCTTCAATTAATTAATCAAATCCAATTCAATTCAATTAATTATATTTCTAAAATATATTTCACATATAATAAATTAATATTAATCTTATTAATAATAATTCCATTATATATTTTATATAATAATTTAATATTAATCTAATTAATATTTAATCCAATATACATAGCTCGTTTGTAGAAATACCACCTTGAAGTGTGACCCATAGGGCCTTGCAGATTAAGCAACAATCCAATTAAGGTCATAACAAATTCCTAGACAATTTATCAGACAATATTAATATGCAAGGAACATTTGTGAGGAAAACAAACCACCTGTAGCGTAAGGTACTTTGATGATACGGTCCCTTCATTCACGAATACTCGAATGAGTCTAGAATATGGTTATGTGTCTATTCTAATAACTTCATTCATTATCTCTCAATCTTATTAGTCGATCTATGAATTATGTCCAAATACCATTTTGACATATTCACATACGGTGGCCACCGGTTTTGTGATCGCACTAAATATGAGAAGTGAGTATTCTCTCCTAGTATCTATTACGGAGGAATGAATCCTATCTTGGCCCAATCACTCACACCATATGCTTCCTAATGTACCCAACACATGCCGTATCTGATAGTGTATATGTCCTAGAGACAGTCCTTATTAAGGGCATGCATCCCTTATAAAGGGGCATATATGTACTATTACATAGGTCAACGTAATATAATATATGTTTGTTGTTTGACTATGGAGTATCACTTTCATATTTATATTACACCAGGCATGCAGCATGTCATATCTCTATTTCTGTCTGTATTGATATTAAATATGTCCCCTCGGATAGATGACCGAACACACAGACAGTGGGAGCTATGTGAGTTATCATCTATCCCAAACTCTCCCTAGTCGAGGTTCATCTCGGATGTAGGGGTCTGAATGAACCAGCTGAGACTAGTATGCGTGGAGGTTATACTTGTTGGAGCAAGTGTGAGCCGATCCCATGGACACGGAACGGATTGTTGGAAAATCAAGAAACGTTCCCATAACTGCGCATAGTTGTTCGAAGGATGATTACCGAACAATGGAAGTACCCACCGGACACTTCCATCGATGTATACTCTACACCGAAGTGTGTATGGGAACCGGTAAGTTGTCGAAGTGATGCCAGTCGTCCTTTGGACTTACGTGACTTTATCATCACATTTGTTGCCCCATATCCTTGGTGGACCCGTCGATGTCAGCTCTGAATAAGCAGTTGACCTAAGACACGATCCAGAATTATGGCTACATACAAATGGGGATGATAAGTGTTTCTGTGAAGGATTCATCTCTCATGTGTAGCACAGGAGAGCACTGCTCATAGTCGTTCATAGTTGTGATGTGTAAAACCGCTGGCCAGCGTATCAATATTATTATGATGGTCATAATAGATATTGGATTCACCATGCAACTCACTGAAGACGCCCGTGGATGTATTATTGGGATAGACACTTCATCGATCCTAGATGCATTCGAGTCAGTCAGATGAAGGGACGTTACCATCGCCGCGTTGAGCGCAACAGACTTCGCAACGAAAGAGTTTGCTTCGAGAAACCTCTCAAACGTCCTCATGTATTAATATTGCAAATGGAACCGTCTCGGAATTCCATTTTGCCTAGTCTAGGACTTGCTTAATACATTGAGGCCCTATGGGTCACACTATGTGATGATTCAGCTTATCCGAATATCCTTGAAGATGGAATCGCAATTAATTTGGAATTAATTGTGATTGATGGATTATAATTAATTTGGAGTTAATTATAATATTTAGTGGCTCAATTAATGATTTGGAATTATTAATTGAATTGGCTAATTAATTGTATTTTATGTAAATACAATTACACATTATATTTTAGAAATATAATAGAGGTTTGATTTGAAAGGATATGTTAATTTAGAATTAACATATGCACATGGGCAAAATCTACTTGGAGTTTGAATTGCCTTAGAACTATAAGTGGGTCCCAAAATCGGGACCCACCTATCACCCTTAGGATGCGCGCGCGCGCGAGATGGAGTAGGGGAAGGAGTTCGACTCCTTCCTCTATTAGAAGTCTAAGGGATAAGTTAGATTTTCCTGATTGAGTTTTAATTTAATTGGGAATGAATCTAGACTTGAAATTGGTTTCCTAGTGCGATAAAAATTAGATTCTTATTCCTTTATGAAGTCTAATTGCTTATGCTTTAGGCTTCTATTGACTACTATATATAGTAGACTATTAGAGAGCTTTTGACATAGTTTTTCACACAGTTGAATACCCAGTTTTATTAGAGAAAATAAAAAGCTCTCCCCTACCTCTTCATACTAGCCACGCGCGCCACCCCTCTCACCGGAGGAAAACCGCCGCCCCATCTTCTTGGTCACACAAAGAATATCCTAGCATTCTTTCCGATAGGCTGTTCATCCGTGGATACCAAGGTTGAGGTTCTAGGAGCTGGAAACTGACTTTTGTTGTCTTGCAGATAATCAAAGTATTGCATATATCTTCGACTTCAACGAAGGAGAAGATTCACCGGATTATTACGAAGACTTGGAAGCTGTGCTTGCTTTGGAGTACGGTTAGTCTTCTAATTGACGTGTTTAAATATATACGGCATATACATAATCAATTAACCTGCATGTTAAGAAAATTTTTGAAATTCTGCTGCGTACCCTAGGGGTAACTCTGACAGTATTTTCTTACAGTGGTATCAGAGCGAGGTTAATTGATTACGTATATACGTATATATGTTGTATGATTTTGTAGTTTATGTGGATGCAATTGATTCTATGATTAATTCGATTTTCAAAAGTTTTGTTTTTTATATAAATTTAGAATTTATATTTTTTCAAAAAAAAAAAATTTAAATATATATATAAATCGACCGGCCACCTGCGACGCAGGCGGTGGTAGGGGACGGGACTAGGTCCCGTCCCGTATTTTAATATATATATTTTTCCGGGTTGGACCCAAAATCGGATTTTTGAAAATTTTGAGGATTAAATTTTATATTTAGAATATAAATTTTTATTTAATTGTAATTGTTTTTAACTAGAGGGGTTAAATTTAATTTGTATAAAGTTAAAGGGCTTATTTGTAATTTATCAATTTATTGTTTATTGCAAATTAGTCCTTCTACTTTTTAATTTTAGATTTAACACCTCCAAGGTTTCGAAAATTACAATTAAGTCCTTCGGGTTTTCGAAAATTGCTACCTGGTCAATAGAATTTTCGATTTTTTCAATCTAGTCCAAATTTTCAATTATTTCATAGAGATTATAAGTATGGGATTATAATTTTCATAATGAAATTATGAAGTCATTTGTCATCCACATAGGCTACTACTTGTTTGTTTGCTCGATATGCTATTGTTTGACAATGCATGTTTAAATACCACGTATTTTACTTTCCGTTCGAACGCTATGCATGCGAGGGTAGGCGGCGCTCTCTTGTTTGTCGGACCGCATATTTTATGTATGGGTAGGCGGCGCCCATTATGTGCTTGACCGCGTTTAGAACTAGAATGGATAGGCGGCATCCATTACGTGTAGACCGCTTATGCATGATGGGTAGGCGGCGCCCTTATTTGTTTGTAGATAACTGATAACAACCCTCAAGCTACAAGCCCCAACCAATATAAGTGCAGAAATATATATATGTATGTATTTCTGAGATGCTTTCCATAGGGTGCTTTAATTCTGAACTTTCATTGCGTTTTCCTGTATTGGCGACCTCGTCTTACAGACTCACAGTGATTGTCAGATTAGAGTAAGCCTATGGTTATAACTTACTGCATATTGTATCTAGCGACCTCGATAGGTACAATATGTAGAGCATCGTGTTAAATTAGATTTAACAACCAAGAGTTGCGTGACGCAATTGGATAGTCCTACCGGTCATATTATGCTATGTGACCAGCCCCCGTTGGAGTATAGCATAGTATGGATTTGGATCTTGGCCACTACGGTAACTTGTTGGACATTACCCGTATGTTTGTTTTGGGGGCATGCATATGTGAAAATAGTGGGAGCTAAACAGCTAAAGGACCTTGTTGTTTAGTTATGTTGACTGTGTATTTAGAAATAGTATTTCAATAGTTGATTTATTATTTTTGTTCTATACTATTTCTCCTGAAAAACCGAAATGGCGAGTATCTCGCTCCGTGCTGTCTTAGAGAAGCAAATTTTGACAGGACCAAACTTCCTAGATTGGATCAGGAATATATGTTTGGTGCTGAGGTACGAAAGGATTGAGTACGTCTTAGACGAGGCTAATCCCGTGTGTCCCGAGAATCAGATTGCCGATCAAGTTGCTGATTTGGAATCAAGCCAACAAGGCAAAGTCTGATAAGCATCATGAGGATGCTAGATCCGCACAGTATATTATGCTGGCGACAATGAGCAATGAGCTGCTGAAACAACATGATAGCATGTTGTCGTATGAGATGCTGAAGCATCTTGAGTCGCTCTTTAAGACAACAGCCAGAAGTGTTGAATTTAATTTGATCAAAGAGATACACGGATGCAAGCTCAATGAAGGAGGGAACATGTCAGAACATGTTCTCAAGATGAGAATAAGATCATGGTGATCTTTGTCCTTCAATCATTGTCGAGTTCGTATTCGCAGTTCATTGTTAACCACCATGAATGCGAAGGACGTAACACTGCCCGAACTCCATAATCTGCTGAAGACATATGATCAAACTCTTCCTAAGAAGGAAAAGTCGATCATGTTTGTTGGGCAACCGTCTAACCCAAACCAGAGAAAAAAAGGTGCTAAGGGTAAGGGAAAGTCGGGAGCCAAGGCTAGCACTTCGAGTGATAAGCCTAAGCGTCTGAACCAGAAAAGGAAGTTCAAGAGAAGCGGAACGGTACGCACAGATGAATGTCTTTTCTGTAAGCAGAAAGGACATTGGAAGAAAGATTGCCCTAAGCTGAGGGCAGATCAAGCTAAGAAGCCACCGGCTTCTAGCTCAGGTATGTTTGTTATTGAAATGAACATGACTACTTTTGACTCTAATGGTTGGGTATTAGATACAGCCTGTGGCTCACACATTTGTAATAATGTGCAGGGGCTAATTGATCAGGCTAGTCAAGCAAGGTGAAATCGACTTGCATGTTGGAAACTGATGAACCGGAATTTGTCAGATTCTAATTAATCAAATAAATTTGTATTAAGCCAAAGTCAATTCACAACTACAACGAAAACCGTAGTGTAGCAGTAGAATAACCTCGAGTGTCGATCTCTAAGGACTATAACTAGCTTTATCTAATCTAACTTAAGAATATAAAATCAACAGACGACTTAGCAAAGGTTTTTCTTATCAGATAATGGAGATTGGTGATAGTATGGTCATTCAAAGCATAGAATGTTAATAATCATGCATGAAGTCCCCGGTTTTGCATAAAGATCTTTGATCAATGAATTGTCCAATTATTTTCCGTAATTATTCAACACTACGAAGATAGAAGTTTTAGATAGATCAACGAAATAAAGCAATAACTCAAAGTATAATGCGCGATATAGCCATTAGCATAATTATTAACCCTTCGCTAAGAAATCACATACTATCACCAACGAGAAGTTTAGCTACTCATAGATGTCATGCAATCAACAGAAATCATAGCAAGATTGAATGAAAACATGTTGAAAGATATATAAATATAAATAGAAAAACAGCAAGATACAATGTTACCGAAGGTTGTCAATCTCCGAAGAATCGCGATCTTACAAGCTCCGAAACGCTAAGAAAAAGTATCTCCTAAGCTAAGAATCCCCAGAACAGGCTCTGGAGAATTCCTACCTAAAACTAATGAGAAAGGTGAGAGAAAAGGTCTGAGAAAGTATGAAAAACGGAGAAAACTGAGCAACTATATAGTGATTCGGCACGCCCCACACACCGGGCGATTCGCCCCACGTCCTGGGTGACTCACCCGGGAGGTTTTTTCGGCTGAAACGCGTTTTCGACGCATTTTTGGATATCTTTTCCTTTTCGGACTCGGTTTTTGCGTTCTAGTGACCTTTTAGCCTTCAGATTCGACCCCTAGACTTCAAATCCTATCCAGAATCTTCTGGATACTACAATTAGGCCTTCGGAACACCAATTCCTTGTCTACTTCAATATAATTGCCCGGAAAACCTCGTTTTTCACTCAAAACCTGTAAAATACAAACTAAAGGGAAACGTGACACTATTCTAATAAAATGCACTAAAATATAGCTAAATTAACATAGAGGATAGCTAAATTGGTGAAAAAAGACTCAAATGAAAGTGTAAAATACACATTCATCAGGAACGACAATCCAGTTGAAGCCAAACGCGTTGGACGCTGCAAGATAGATTTAACTTCGGGACAACGTTTAGAACTTGGAAACGTTTATTTTGTTCCATCCATTGTCATAAATATTATTTCCATTCCATTGTTAGACAATTTGGGTTTTTCCTTTCGATTTGCTAATAATACTTGTTATTTTTCATTAAATGACCAATACTATGGAAAAGCTCGCTTAGTGAATGGTTTATATATTTTGCAAAGTAGTCTACCTTTATTTCAAATACATAACAAACAACCGTCTTCAAGTAGGAAGAATAATCCATCTTATCTATGGCATTGTCGGCTATGCCATATCAATGAAACACGGATTCAAAGACTAAGGAAGTTGGACTACTTAGAACCATTTGATTTTGAATCATATGGTACATGCGAATCATGTGTTAAGGGTAAGATGACGAACAAACCTTTTGTTGGACAAGGTGTTCATGCCACTCGCTGCTTAGAGCTCATACATACCGATGTATGTGGACCCTTTAAAGTTCATGCCCGTGGGGGTTATCCTTACTTCGTTACCTCTACTGACGATTTCTCAAGGTATGGATATATTTATCTTATGAAGAATAAATCCGAGACCTTTGGGAAATTTAAGGAGTTTAGGAATGAGGTCGAGAATGAATTGAACCTAAGGATAGTCACTCTTCGATCAGATCGAGGAGGTGAATACCTTAGTGAAGAATTTATCGACTACTTGAAGGAAAATGGAATTCAATCGCAATGGACTCCTCCTGGAACACCACAGTTAAATGGTGTGTCTGAGAGAAGGAATCGAACCCTGTTAGACATGGTGAAATCAATGATTGGATTCTCGACTCTTCCAAAATATCTATGGGGATATGCACTACAAACTGCAATCTACATTCTGAATCGTGTACCACCTAAATTAGTGGAGAAAACTCCTTATAAGTTATGGAAAGGAAAGAAGCCCTCACTGGGATATCTTAGACCTTGGGGCTGTCCTGCGATAGTCAAACTGATGCACACTGATAAGTTAGATGCCAAGGGTGTCAAAGTATATTTCGTAGGCTATCCTCGTCAGACGAGAGGCTATGAATTCTATCATGCTGAAGATCACAAGGTGATAGTATCTAGAAACGTCAAGTTTTTAGAAGCAGAATACCTCGAAGAAGAGAGGTTAGATGACATGATAGAACTTGAAGAAATTCAAGACTTTGACACGCGGGAACATGAGTTCTCTAAATCTTCTGATTTGGACTCAAGTTCAGTGGGAGCTTTCGAAGCAGACAAGGGTAATGATATGACACTTGCTAGGCATGTCATAGTCAGTGGGAGTCCTGTGATTAGATCAACAGTTGAAACCACACCAATAGAACCCGTTGTCAATCAAACTGTGCAACAAGTTGCACAAGAGCAGCCTGCCGCTAGGGAACAGGGTCGCGGGGCGCGACCAGCTGCATCAGTGCCCACTGATAATGTTCGTGTTACACGAAGCCAGAAAAGAAAAGCACCAGAACCAGTCGAGCTCCGTAGGTCGAAGAGGATCCTAAAAGGACCTCAGAAGCAAAGCCTTATGATAGAAGACATCAGTGAACTTGATGTCGGCTTATCAGATCGGGAAGATCCCGAGACCTACAAAGAGGCAATAATTGATATTGACTCAGACAAATGGCAAGAGGCCATGGAATTGGAAATGGACTCCATGTACCTGAACCAAGTTTGGAACTTGGTAGACTTGCCCCAAGGGGTTAGACCTATTGGGTGCAAAAGATGCCGATGGCAAGGTACAAACGCACAAGGCTAGACTTGTGGCGAAAGGCTACACGCAAAGGTATGGCATCGATTACGATAAAACCTTTTCACCGGTAGCAAAATTGAAGTCCATTCGAATTCTACTTGCGATAGCTGCCTACTATGATTATGAGATCTGGCAGATGGATGTAAAGACTGCCTTCCTCAATGGCAACCTTGAGGAAGAGGTCTATATGGTACAGCCGGAAGGTTTTATTAGTAAAACCAGGCCAACTGCTGTATGCAAATTACAAAGATCCATCTATGGGCTAAAGCAAGCGTCTAGGAGCTGGAATATCCACTTTGATGAAGCTGTCAAATCGTTTGACTTCGTCAGAAGCAAGGAAGATCCCTGTGTCTACACTAGGCACATCGACAAGGGAGTCGTTTTCATGATCATCTATGTTGATGACATTTTGATCATGGGAAACAATGTCTCTATGCTAGAAGAGACTAAAGTTTGGTTATCAAGTACCTTCTCGATGAAGGACTTGGGTGAAGCGAACTACATCCTAGGGATCAAGATCTATAGAGATAGATCCAAGAGGATGTTAGGATTGACATAGTCCACCTACATCGACAAAATACTGAAGCGTTATAAGATGGACGACTCAAAGAGAGGCTTTCTCCCAGCTAGGCATGGGATTGTCTTATCAGTTAAGGATGGTCCTAAAACTGATGAAGAAAGAAATGCAATGAGTCGTGTGCCCTATGCTTCGGCAGTAGGGTCTATAATGTATGCAATGAATTGCACAAGGCCCGACGTGGCATATGCGCTTAGTGTCACTTGTCGACACCAACATAATCCAGGAGTACCTCACTGGACTGCTGTAAAGAACATTCTTAAGTACCTTCGACGGACTAAGGAAATGTTATTGGTGTTTGATGGAGAACCAGAATTAAAGATGTCTGGTTATGTCAACGCTGGATTTGAATCAGATCCTGATGACTTTAAGTCACAAACAGGATACGTATTCAAATTGAATGGAGGAGCTATCTGTTGGAAGAGTTCAAAGCAGCCACGATTGCTGACTCATCCACAGAACCCGAGTACATTGCTGCATCAGAAGCATCGAAAGAAGCTGTCTGGATTGCAGAGTTCTTGAAGGAATTGAGGGTTGTTCCTGCTCCTAGTCCAATAACAATTTATTGTGACAATACGGGCGCCGTCACTCAAGCTAAGGAGCCTAGATCTACAAACAAGAACAAACATGTACTTAGAAAGTATCACGTTATACGTGAGATTATTGATAGAGGGGAAGTTAGTATAGAACGTGTCTCTACCACGGACAACGTGGCAGATCCTTTCACCAAGGTCTTATCAGTGGAAGTCCACTTAAGACATTATGCTAATATGGGTATTAAGAATAAAGGTGACTGGCTCTAGTCCAAGTGGGAGATTGATAGTGTATATGTCCTAGAGACAGTCCTTATTAAGGGCATGCAGCCCTTATAAAGGGGCATATATGTACTATTACAAAGTCAACGTAATATAATATATGTTTGTTGTTTGACTATGGAGTATCACTTTCATATTTATATTACACCAGGCATGCAGCATGTCATATCTCTATTTCTGTCTGTATTGATATTAAACATGTCCCCTCGGATAGATGACCGATCACACAGATAGTGGGAGCTATGTGAGTTATCATCTATCCCAAACTCTCCCTAGTTGAGGTTCATCTCGGATGTAGGGGTCTGAATGAACCAGCTGAGACTAGTATGCGTGGAGGTTATACTTGTTGGAGCAAGTGTGAGCCGATCCCATGGCCACGGAACGGATTGTTGGACAATCAAGAAACGTTCCCATAACTGCGCATAGTTGTTCGAAGGATGATTACCGAACAATGGAAGTATCCACCGGACACTCCCATCGATGTATACTCTACACCGAAGTGTCTATGGGAACCCGTAAGTTGTCGAAGTGATGCCAGTCGTCCTTTGGACTTACAGGACTTTATCATCACAATTGTTGCCCCATATCCTTGGTGGACCTGTCGATGTCAGCTCTGAATAAGCAGTTGATCTAAGACACGATCCAGGATTATGGCTACATACAAATGGGGATGTTAAGTGTTTTTGTGAAGGATTCATCTCTCATGTGTAGCACAGGAGAGCACTGCTCATAGTCGTTCATAGTTGTGATTGGTAAAACCGCTGGCCAGCGTATCAATATTATTATGATGGTCATAATAGATATTGGATTCACCATGCAACTCACTGAAGACGCCCGTGGATGTATTATTGGGATAGACACTTCATCGATCCTAGATGCATTCGAGTCAGTCTGATGAAGGGACGTTACCATCGCCGCGCTGAGCGCAACAGACTTCGCAACGAAAGGGTTTGCTTTGAGAAACCTCTCAAACGTCCTCATGTATTAATATTGCAAATGGAACCGTCTAGGAATTCCATTTTGCCTAGTCTAGGACTTGCTTAATACAATGAGGCCCTATGAGTCACACTATATGATGATTCAGCTTATCCGAATATCCTTGAAGATGGAATCGCAATTAATTTGGAATTAATTGTGATTGATGGATTATAATTAATTTGGAATTAATTTAATATTTAGTGGCTCAACTAATTAATGATTTGGAATTATTAATTGAATTGGCTAATTAATTGTATTTTATGTAAATACAATTAAAGATTATATTTTAGAAATATAATAGAGGTTTGATTTGAAAGGATATGTTAATTTAGAATTAACATATGCACATGGGCAAAATCTACTTGGAGTTTGAATTGCCTTAGAACTATAAGTGGGTCCCAAAATCGGGACCCACCTATCACCCGACTCCTTCCTCTATTAGAAGTCTAAGGGATAAGTTAGATTTTTCTGATTGAGTTTTAATTTAATTGGGAATGAATCTAGACTTGAAATTGGTTTCCTAGTGCGATAAGAATTAGATTCTTATTCCTTTATGAAGTTTAATTGCTTATGCTTTAGGCTTCTATTGACTACTATATATAGTAGACTATTAGAGAGCTTTTGACATAGTTTTTCACACAGTTGAATACCCAGTTTTCTTAGAGAAAATAAAAATCTCTCCCCTACCTCTTCATACTAGCCACGCGCGCCACCCCTCTTACCGGAGGAAAACTGCCGCCCCATCTTCTTGGTCATACAAAGAATATCCTAGCATTCTTTCCGATAGGCTGTTCATCCGTGGATACCAAGGTTGAGGTTCTAGGAGCTGGAAACTGACTTTTTTTGTCTTGCACATAATCAAAGTATTGCAGATATCTTCGACTTCGACGAAGGAGAAGATTCACCGGGTTATTACGAAGACTTGGAAGTTGTGCTTGCTTTGGAGTACGGTTAGTCTTCTAATTGACGTGTTTAAATATATACGGCATATACATAATCAATTAACCTGCATGTTAAGAAATTTTTTGAAATTCCGTTGCGTACCCTAGGGGTAACTCTGACCGTATTTTCTTACAGTATCTACCCTACTTTAAGAGTGCAAGCATTGCGCAAGGTCAAAGTACATTATTCCACATATGACATAGTATTGACCTCAAGTCTAAGGACTACTAACATCACCCTACACACCGATACTACCATAGACACTTAAATAGCTTTACCAAATGGTTTCTCGGTTGGGTATGCCAACACTCTCCAAAGTGTCCATATGTTCATCATGAATAACCAAGTTCATTCGTAGCAGTGAGACCTACTACATCCTCGAAGGATCTAATGCCATTGTATTCATAAAAATGTATTCATAGACATGTAATGCCAATTGTATTTAATAATGTATAAATAAATGAACATAAATAAATAACAATAACTGAATGTGATCAAGTACATATCGTCCCTATCGTAGGTTGTCTCTAGGACATATATACTTTCAATCTCCCACTTGGCCTAGAGCCAATCACCTACGTGTCTAACACCTATGTTGTTGAAATGTCTAACATGTTTGTCAATGTTCAACACTTTGGTGAAAGGATCTGCCACATTTTCCTCAGTGGAAACTCGCTCTATAGATACTTCTCCTCTAGCTATCATCTCTCTAATTATATGATACTTTCTAGGTACATGCTTGTTCTTGTTAGTGGATCTTGGTTCCTTTGCTTGTGCAACAACGCCTTCGTTGTCGCAGTAGACCGTTATAGGACTACTATTAGGAACTACCCCTAGTTCCTTTAGGAATTCTGAAATCCGGACAGCCTCCTTTGAGGCTTCTGCAGCAGCAATGTACTTGGATTCGGTCGTAGAATCAGCCAAGGTGGATTGCTTTGAACTCTTCCAAGTGACGACTCCACCATTGAGTGTAAACACATACCCAGTTTGTGATTTGTAGTCGTCTGGGTCCGATTGGAAACCAGCATCGACATAACCACTCATTCGCAACTCTTGTTGTCCACCATATACCAGAGAGGAATCTTTAGTTCTTCTAAGATACTTAAGAATTGCTTTCACAACTGTCCAGTGTTTCATACCTGGATTCTGTTGGTGTCGACAAGTACAGCTAAGTGCATATGCCACATTTGGCCTTGTACAATTCATGGCATACATGATAGATCCAATAGCTGATGCATATGGGATTCTTTTCATGTGTTCGATCTCCTCATCTGTAGAAGGAATATCCTCCGTAGTGAGAGCGACGCCATGTCTAGTTGGTAAGAAACCTTTATTGGATCCATCCATATTAAAGCGTTTCACTATCTTGTCGACATATGTGGATTGTGACAACCCTAACAATCTTCGGGATCTATCCCTATGGATTTTGATTCCAAGAATGTAACAGGCTTCACCTAAGTCTTTCATCGAGAAAGTTTTAGATAACCACTCCTTTGTGGATCGTAACATTTGGACATTGTTTCCCAAGATTAATATGTCATCAACATATATAACCATGAAAACAATTCCAGCATCGCTGCGTTTAACATAAACACATGGATCTTCCGCACATCTGATGTAGTCAAACGATTTGACTGCTTCATCAAAGCGAATATTCCAACTCCTTGAGGCTTGCTTTAGTCCATAAATGGATCTCTTTAGCTTGCAAACTAATTTGGGATTTGACTTAGATGTAAAACCTTCAGGTTGTATCATATACACCTCTTCCTCGAGATTTCCGTTAAGGAAAGCAGTCTTCACATCCATTTGCCTAATCTCATAATCATAGTATGCTGCTATAGCAAGTAAAATTCGAAGAGACTTAAGTTTGGCTACTGGTGAAAAAGTTTCGTCATAATCGATACCATATCGTTGACTATAACCTTTCGCCACCAGCCTAGCCTTATATGTCTGTATGTTGCCATCAGCATCTGTTTTCCTCTTGAAAACCCATTTGCAACCGATAGGTCTAACCCTTTCTGGTGCATCAACTAAGTCCCATACTTGATTTTCATACATTGAGTCTATTTCGGATTTCATGACTTCTTGCCACCTTCTTGAATCAATGTCCAACACTGCTTCTTTGTAAGTCTTAGGGTCATCTTTGTGAGATAAGTCAAGCTCAAAGTTGTCATCCTCCAAGAGTAAACTTATCTTCTTGGAAGCTCTCACTTCTAACCTTTTAGACCAACGGAGTGCGGGTTTGTTTGGTTGTACTGGCTGTATATTCTGATTGTGAGATGGTTCAACTTGTTCAATCTGTTGAACAGTTGAAGGCGGATCGGATGCAACAGTTGCACGTGGTTCAGGTGCAACGGTTGCAACTGTATCCTGGGGAGTTGGTTCCGACATGACCTGTTGAACCATTCCAGTCGGTTCAGTCAATGTCGGCTTGGTAGGGGCATTTTGGGAATTAGTCAAATTTCCTAAAATGCTCCCACTGGCTGGCAGATATCTTCCCAGAGATGTGCTCGAGCCATAAGATCCTCCTTGAGCTCCCACTGAATCATTGTCATAACTATTTGACAATTCATTAACCTCAATGTTATTTTCTTGTTCTTGGATTTCCTCGAGTTCTATCTCATTTCTACTATGTTGCTTGAAGACATAATCATCTTCCAGAAAGGCAGCCTGTCTGGAAACAATGATGTTATGTTCCTCAGGCAGATAGAAGTAGTAACCCTTGGTTTCCTTAGGATATTCAATAAAATAACATTTCTCACTTTTGGGTTCCAGTTTCCCTGCGAGAATTCTTTTCACATATGCTGGACAACCCCAGGCATGCATATGTGAATGACTTGGCTTCTTGCCATACCATAACTCATATGTTGTTTTCTCGACTGATTTAGATGGAACCCTATTCAGAATATAGATTGAGTCTAGTAACGTGTATCCCCATAAGAAGATTGGAAGAGTTGTGAAATTCATCATGGATCTTACCATGTCTAACAAAGTTCGATTTCTCCTCTCAGAAACACCATTCATTTGTGGTGTTCCTGGTGGAGTCCATTGTGATTGAATTCCATTAAGCTTTAAGTAATCCAAAAATTCCTTCCTTAAGTATTCTCCTCCTCGATCTGATCGAAGAGTCTTAATACTTCTTTCAAGTTGTTTCTCTACTCCAACCTTATACTCTTTGAATTTCTCAAAAGCTTCAGATTTGTGTTTCATAAGATACACATAGCCAAACCTAGAGAAATCATCGGTAAAGGTTATAAAGTAAGAATACCCACCCCTAGCTTGAGTTTTAAAAGGTCCACACATCAGAGTGAACTAACTCAAGTACTTGTTTAGCACGAGTACCTTTTCTGGAAAAAGGTTTCTTGATCATTTTTCCTTTAAGACATGATTCATAATTCCCATATGATTCAAAATCAAATGGTGCTAAATAGTCTAACTTTCTTAACCTTGCAATTCTTGTCTCATTAATGTGACCAAGTCTACAATGCCACAAGTGATATTTCTTGAATTATCAAGCTTTGGTCGTTTGTTTTGTATATGAAATAAATTATGTCTACATTCAAGTAAGTACAAACCATTCATAAGAGGAGCATTTCCAATATCAATACCATTATGCGAAAAATAACAATTATTATTGGCAAAACGGAAGAAAAACCCTTCATTGTCTAACATAGGAATGAAATAATGTTTCTTACAATAGAAGGAACGAAATAACAATTATTTAATTCTAAAACAAAACCCGAGGGTAAATTTAATCTATAAGTTCCAACTCGTAGGGCAGCAACGGACGATCCATTTCCTACGCGTAGATCAATTTCCCTTGGTCTAACCTGTCGGCTATCAATGAGCCCCTGCAAATTGTTACAAATTTGTGAGCCACAAGAAGTATCTAATACCCAACAATTCGAGTTTTGTGTAGACATATTTATCTCAATGACAAACATACCTTGATGGGAGCCAGATGCACCATGCGTGGTCACAACTCCATCAGCAATTGCCTTCGGGCAGTCTCTCTTCCAGTGTCCTTTCTGCTTGCAGTAAAGACACGTCTCCTTCTCCATGTTCATCACCTTCTTCTGATTTCCAGCCTTACGCTTAAAAACCTTAGCCTTAGGTGCAACCTTTGGCTTCTTGGTTTGCTTAGCCTTACCCTTTGAGCCATAGCCCTTAGGGTGAGCCTTCGCAGATGATCCAACCAACATAATAGACTTCCTCATTGGTTGAGCCTGTTCATAGGTCTTAAGCATATTATGGACTTCAGGAAGTGTAGCATCTTTAGCATTCATATTGTAATTCATGATGAATGTGGAATATAAATCCGGCAATGATTGAAGGATGATGATGACTGAAACACGGTTCTCAAATTTGATTCCAGCAGTTGCCAGTTTCTCAATGAGTCCAATCATCTTGAGCACGTGTCCAGATACATTCCCTCCTTCAGACATCCTCATTTTGAAGATTTCTCTAAGAAGATCAAATTCAACACTCTTAGAACAGTTCCAAAGAGGCTTTTGAGGTGCTCGAGCATTTCATATGGCATCATGTTTTCATGTTGCCTTTGCAGCTCCATAGTCATTGCAGCTAGCATAACACACTGTGCATTAGCAGCAGCATCTTTGTGCTTCTGGTGAGCAACTTTGTCAAACTTAGCAAGCTCAGCAGCAACAGTAGGAGGAGTGGGGATTCGTTCGTCCAAGACGTACTCAATTTTCTCTTGCCTAAGCACCAAACGAATGTTACGGATCCAATCCATAAACTTTGGACCAGTAAGAGTGCATTTCTCCAAGATCATTCTTATGGATAAATTGGCCATCTTTTCAGACCTAGAGAAGTAAATAAATAAAACTGAAATTAATACTCCAAAAATAATTTCTATGATCACAATCAACGACTAAATAAACTAGGACTTTAGCTTTATTCAGTTCTCACTATTTTCACATACTCTTGACCCCTATAGAGAGTACGAACCAAATCTTATAATAGTTATAGTGAGCCAAGATCCATGCTTGCACTATTATAGCCCCAGCTATGGCTGATCACTATAATAGTCAAACAGGTAGGTCTCCAAACCAATTGTACAAAACAACTCTTGGTTGATCAAAACCATTTTGATCGATGTCCTTAAATTATGTCTGACGCTATGGCGACTCGACATAATTCAAGTACGTCATAACCATCACACGACACCAACAATGTGATAGTGTATATGTCCTAGAGACAGTCCTTATTAAGGGCATGGAGCCCTTATAAGGCATATATGTACTATTACACAGGTCAACATAATATAATATATGTTTGTTGTTTTACTATTGAGTATCGCTTTCATATTTATATTACACCATGCATGCAGCATGTCATATCTCTATTTTTATCTGTATTGATATTAAACATGTCCCCTCGGATAGATGACCGATCACACAGATAGTGGGAGCTATGTGAGTTATCATCTATCCCAAACTCTCCCTAGTCGAGGTTCATCTCGGATGTAGGGGTCTGAATGAACCAGACGAGACTAGTATGCGTGGATGTTATACTTGTTGGAGCAAGTGTGAGCCGATCCCACGGCCACGGAATGGATTGTTGGACAATCGAGAAACGTTCCCATAACTGCGCATAGTTGTTCGAAGAAGGATTATCGAACAATGGAAGTACCCACCGGACACTCCCATCGATGTATACTCTACACCGAAGTGTCTATGGGAACCGGTAAGTTGTCGAAGTGATGCCAGTCGTCCTTTGGACTTACAGGACTTTATCATCACATTTGTTGCCCCATATCCTTGGTGGACCCGTCGATGTCAGCTCTGAATAAGCAGTAGACCTAAGACACGATCCAGGATTATGGCTACATACAAATGGGGATGATAAGTGATTCTGTGAAGGATTTATCTCTCAAGTGTAGCACAGGAGAGTACTGCTCATAGTCTTCATAGTTGTGTTGGTAAAGTCACTGGCCAGTGCATTGATATATTATGATGGTCATAAGTATATCTTAGTAACCAAGCAACTCCCTAAGACGCCCGTGGATGTATTGTTGGGATAGACACTTCATCGATCCAAGATGCATTCGAGTCAGTCAGATGAAGGGACGTTACCATCGCCGCGTTGAGCGCAACAGACTTCGCAACGAAAGGGTTTGCTTTGAGAAACCTCTCAAACGTCCTCATGTATTAATATGCAAATGGAACCGTCTAGGAATTCCATTTTGCCTAGTCTGGGACTTGCTTAATACAGTGAGGCCCTATGGGTCACACTATCTGGTGATTCATGATGAATGTGTATTTTACACTTTCATTCGAGTCTTTTTCACCTATTTTAGCTATCCTCTATGTTAATTTAGCTATATTTTAGTGCATTTTATTAGAATAGTGTCATGTTTCCCTTTAGATTTTATTTTACAGGTTTTGGTTGAAAACGAGGATTTCCGGGCAATTATATTGAAGTTGACAAGGAATTGGTGTTCCAGAAGCCTATTTGGAGTATCTGAAGGTTTCCAGATAGGATTTGGAGTCTAGGGGTCGAATCTGGAGGTTAGAAGGCCACTAGAAGTCAGAAACCGAGTCCGAATAGGGAAGAAATCCAAAAACGCGTCGAAAACGTGGAATTCCGCGAAAATTACTCCCGGGCGAACCGCCCGGAACGTGGGGCGAATCGCCCCACACTTTTTCGTAGCCTATATATAGTTGCTTAGTTTTTCTCCGAAATTCATACTTTTCCAGACCTATTCTCTCACCTTTCTCTGTAGTTTTAGGTAGGAACTTCCCAGAGCCTGTTCTGGGGGTTCGTAGCTTAGGGGACACTTTTTCATAGCGGATTGGAGCTTGTAGGATAGCAATTCTTCGGAGATTGACAACCTTCGGTAATATTGTATCTTACAGTTTGTTCTACTTATTTTTATATATCTTTCAACATGTTTTCTTCTATGATTTCTGTTGATTGCATGCCTATTATGAGTAGCTAAACTTATCGTTGGTGGTAGTATGTGAATTCATAGCGAAGGGAAGATAATCATGCTAATGGCTATATCGCGCATTATACTCCGTGTTATTGCTTTATTTCGTTGATCAGGCTCAGCCTAAATTCTCGTATGTTGTATTAATTATTATGCACAATTGGACCCTCGTCGACCTTTGCGCATGTACATCTTCGTAGTGTTGAATAATTACGGAACACAATTGGACAATAGTGCTTGAGTTGTCAGTATCTTTACCTTCGTAGTGCTTAATAATTGCAACAGGACATTCGATTGATCAAAGATCTCCATGCAAGACCGAGGAATTTACGCATGATTATTGACCCGTTATGCTTTGAAGGATCATACTATCACCAATCTCCATTATCTGTTAGAAAAACCTTTGCTTTTACGTCTCTGTTTTTATAGTCTCTAGTTAAATAGATAAAGCTAGTTATAGTCCTGAGAGAACGACACTCGAGGTCATTCTACTTCTACACTACGGTTTTCGTTGTAGTTGTGAATTGCCTTAGGCTAAATAACAAATTTATTTGCTGAATCGGGACCCGACAAATCCTCGTTCATCAAATTGGCACCGTTGCCGGGGACTATACTCCTTTTTTCTGTTTAATTTGTTTATATTTTCAGCTTTCGATTCCTAATTCTATTAGTTTTAGTTTTCCTTTTTAATCTCTCTCTGATACTGCTTTCCTAGTCTGTTACAGATAGTGTATGCCACATACACGATCTAGGGGAACACCGCTTGCTGATTCAATTGCTGAGATCGACAGAGTCTACCACCAAAGAAGGCGACTACTTCAAAGGCGTGCACTAGAGGAAATAGAGGATACCGATTTCTCTGAATCTCTACACAGTCTTTTCAAGGAAATCGACGGAATGGCAGAAGCTAGACCACTGAAAGCATGGGTTCAACCCACCAAGGATCGTATGAGGGGACCGGCGATTGTTCTTTCGTCTGCAACTCGAGATCTGGAAATCAAGAACCACGCATTCCAACAACTCCCAAGGTTCTATGGCTTATCAAGGGAAGATGTGATGGGGTACTTGCACGATATCGATGATTTCGTCAACCAACTCCCACGACCCGGAGCTGAAATAACAACGGATGAGTTGAGAATGAAGGTTTTTGCTATGGGACTTGGCGACAGAGCCAAGTCATGGTTGAGTTCTCTACCAGCAGGCTCGCTGGACACTTGGGAGAAGGTTTTTTCAGCTTTCATGGAGAAATACTTCCCTCACACCTTGACTACCGCGCTAAAGGCGCAAATCACTGGATTAAAGCAGGACTATGAGGAGACCATCTACACCGCGTTTGAGAGGTTCCAAGATCTCACGAACAAGTGCCCTCACCATGGTTTTGAACTTTCTGACCTAGTCCAACACTTCTACAATGGACTAACCTTCGAGAACCAACAAGTGGTGGATTTCCAATGCCGAGGCAATATTTGGGAGGAAACCGCAGAAGCCGTCTGGGCAGTTTTCGAAAGGCTTGCTAAGGGTTCGCAATTCAAGGACCCAAGAGCGATGGTTAGGAGACGTGGACCTGAAGCTCCACCGACTCAAGAAGCCCCCATGTATAGGGGGAATGGGGATGAATTCGAGTGCTTTACCAACGAATTGAAGCAAGTCCTCAAGAGCGCCACCGGAACAACTATTTCGAACAAAGTATGCCGAATATGCAAGAACTATTGGCATGGGGCTCATATGTGTAGATCGGAGCTTGCGTATGATGATGGCAACTGGGCTCGAGGAGGCGAAGAGGAAGCCTTTGCTACGGAGTTTGGTACTCAAGAAGTTAGCTACGGACAAGACGGTAGGAATCCTCGAGGTGGATTTTGGAGAAGAGGATTCCGAAACAATCAAGGATATGCACCGGCTAACCAAACTTATGGCCCTAACCAAGACCGTAGTAGGCTAAACTATGGTAATGATCACTGCGAAAACCCCGCTCCGAAAGAGCCACCGAAGTCGAAATCGGCTCAACTGATGGAGAACTTGCAAAAGCTGGTTGATCACACACAAAGTTTTCTCAAACGTTATGAAGAAGATTACGAGAAGACTAGGGCAAGGCTTGATAGGTTGGAAGAGAGCACTAGGCTTGCCCATCAAAAGATGCAAGAGTTGATCGACCGAGGAGCAAGTAGGGAACAAGGCAAACTCCTAGCAACACTGAGAAGTCGAATTCCATTACATTGGCTGGTGATCTACCTGACGAAATCACCATAAAAAAGGTTGCTAAGTGCGAGTGTTGCAAGAAGGAGGAACTTCTACAAGCTAAGGAAGAAGTGAAGGACCTTGGTTCTGATGAAAGTGATGAGGAGCAAGAGGATCCCGAGCCACTCCCTAAAAGTTTCGATGTTAAGGTGGGGATTGGAGAGCTTGAAGATGTCCGTGCCACACTAGACACAGGATCCTACTCAAACATACTCCCTTTGAATGTGTTTGAAAAGAGTAGCCTTGGAAAACTATCTGAGCATAGGGCTATTGTGCAACTGGCGGATGGATCCTTTATGAGACCCGAAGGCGTTGTGAAAAATGTTTTGGTCAAGATTGGTAAAGCTTCTGTATACACCAATTTTGTAGTTATGTCGGCGTCTGCACCTGGAACGGGGATGTCATACTCTTAGGGCGAACGTTCTTGACTAAACTACGCTCCGTGATGGACATCTACCAAAGAACTTGCACTATTGAAGTGGATGGCAAGCAACACGTGTTGCAAGCCATATCTGATCCACCTGATCCACCTGATATTTCTTTCACTACTCACTACTGTGGTCTTGCAGCCTATGTTCTTTCTTATTCACAGGTTCGTGGCATGGAGAGGAGATCAATGAAGGGGAAGTCTAGTACCCGCAGAAAGAAGAGATAGGCACAGACAGGAGTCGAGTCAAAGACTTTAAACAATGGCACTATCCGGGAGGCAACCCGGAGTTTTTATCGCTTTCTTTACTGCTTTTTTGCATGCATTCATTCTTGAACAATTTGCTTCTCATATGTGAATTTGTTCATGTCTGTGTCGTATATGCTTATGTTTGAGTGATATTTTTCGAGTGGTTTTTTGAAAAAATTGTTTCGGGGATTAAAAACCGCGTTTTCTGACGAAAGGACCGTCTTCCCGCATCGGGGAGCGGGGGGCGAATCGCCCCCCATGAGGGGCGAACCGCCCCGCATGGGGCGACTCGCCCCACGGTTCCAGTAGTTAAAAAAACGCGAGTTTCATCCTTTTCTCCTCATTTCTTCATATCTTCATCATTCCTCCTCCCCAAAAACTGAAACTTGCGAAAATTACTTCAAAACCTCATAACTTCTTCATTTCTTGACCAAATTTAGTGTTCTTTAGCTTCAATCAAAGCCTATTACGTGATCTATCTTTTCATTCGAACATATTTCATCCTAATGCATTAGATTTTCAGATCTGAGGTATCTTCTTATGAACCCTAATTTTTGAATTTGGGGGTTTTCTAATTTGAGCTTCAATTATGCTTATTTGATGCATGGGTAGGTTGTTTGTGTGATTAGAAGTGTTATTTACTATCAATTGCATGCTCAATTATGCTTGGATTGTTGATTTGGGAATTTCGCTACTAGATGATATATCTTGTTATGCAATTTATCTTTTTCTTAGATTTCTTGCATATGATTGTGTTTATGATAGATTTGATTTTTTTTTATTTAATAATCGAACCATTACAATTTCATAAGTAGCATTACAAAGCTAGTAATAAACTATAAATAATCTCGCACTTGACGAGAATTGAACCTATGACCTCTAGTGTCATGACACCTCAGTCTAACCAATTGAGCTAGACCTCATTGGTTCTTATGATAGATTTGATGATAGAATGCTTAATTGTTGAGTATGAGGATTTATGATGCTAGAATTTTTCGCTACTATGGTATGAATTGAGCCTTGTTATCTAGGATGTTGGTTGTCTAGTAGGAGCATAATGTGATGTATTGCATGTAGTAGTTACATTGGTATGTTGCATGATGAAGAAGCTAGGCTAGGCATTAAAGGTTTGGGGAGATCCATTGTTGATTCTATCACTTGTGTGTTTCGTTCTTACACTAGCATATGCATGGTCAGTTTTGTGTCATACGAGGTACTAACTGTTGTTTGCAGGAACCATGGCAAGGGAAAGGAGCATTCCGTATGATTACTATGAAGTATTGGAGGGGGATCGATTACAACCATGTCCAGAAGAGCCAAGGGGTTTTGAGACAACGTCGTGGATTATCCAAGAGGAGGAGCTAGAGTACACCTGGAGTAAGGACTCCTATGCCTATTCATGCACCACCGAAGGGACAGAAACCATTATTACGTCAGCAATCCATCACAAGGACTGCAAAGTTCATGTGAACTGGAAGGCACCGTGACATTCTTGATGATGTCGTTTTTCACCAATTAAATTTGTTTAATAGCCAAAGAACACTTATCACTACACAAACTAGAGTGCAATGGCAAGTTGTCCCCGAGTGTCGTTTTTTCGGAACCTAACGTGGCTTTGTTTGTGGTTTTTGCTAGTAATTTCAGGCAACGAGTTCAAGTGTTTATAGAATTGTTTTCTTAGAACAAAGCAACGAGAAATCAGATTGTTGTAATCAAGTTTGGAAAACGGTTGGTGGTAGAAATCAAATACGCATGCATGGGTTACGAATATGCTCACAAGTTCAGTGCGTAAAACCTTCGATCAAGTCTGCTAAGCAACTCGTCTAGGTAACTTTCAAGACACACATCATAAAAGACCACTATCAATACTTTAGAGGTGCTTGTCACCAACACCATTTATCTAGCATGCTGCAAATCTCTAACATACAATCCTATAGCTTTCATTGACCAAGAGTTTGTCACTATACTCAATTCGAATATATTTTATAGGAAACTAAGAATCATATGAAGGAATTTGCAGCAAGATTGAATCACAATCTCATGTAAGCATAAACATAACCCATAACATGCATATTCTACATTCTACCACCAACACAAAGGATTTAGCTACTCATATTCATCAACATAGACATCAAATCATATGAATTGTAAATAGAATACATCAAATCAAACTACTAGACAAGAGATAATGATACAATGTTACCACCAAGCTGTCACTAATCGGTGGGTATTGATGAAAACCTCTCCGTAGATGAAACAATGGATGCAATCCTATGCCAAAACCTTTAATTCAATCTAAAATACAATGTAATCTGAGTTTTCTCTCAGTTTTGGGGCTTAGGAGCTCTGCCAAAACGAAGCCAATGTTCAAAAGTATCCAAAAAGTAACTGAAAATCCGATTAAAGAAGGAAAATCCCGATTTGTAACTGCTGCCAAGCGGACCGCTTGGGGCTGCCAAGCGGAGCGCTTGGCAGGCGAAGAGCTTGGGGCCTCCAAGCGCTTCGCTTGGTCTACTGTACCATTGCCCCTGGAATTTGAAGCGCTCCGCTTCACTATTCCAGGCGCTTAGCTTGGCTCCTGGGCAGATTTTTGTCTTGCAACTCAATCCTTTTGCCCTCGTACGGCCCTCGGGTACCTTGGACTCATCCTTCTCAATGCTTATTGATGCTCAAGCACTCACGAACAAGCCGTGGAGATCAAGAAAAACTTCAACGGGGCCATTTTCTATCAAAAAAGCTCGTTTTTAGCTCCAAAAACGTCATTTCGTTCCTAAGTGCCTGAAAATGCAGAAAAAAACTAACCAAAAAAACAAGGCTAAAAGGTAGCAAAAGAAGGTAAAAAAGACAAGATGAACGCGTCAAAATACGTTCATCAAACTCCCCAAACCAAACCTTTGCTTGTCCTCAAGCAACAAACTATCCTAAATGCAACAAAAAAGGAGTCTCATGCCAAGTAAAGTGAACTAATCTAGTGAATCTACCAAATGCTTATGAACAAAACCAATTGAGCATGACATGCAAGTAGGTTGAAGAATGTCTCGATTGCGAATATACACATTCTCATGTGCACTTGCTTAAACAAAGGAGTCTCTCGTAACATCTTCTACCTGGACCTGGTCAGTGACGACACAATGATGCATGTTATCATACTACAATTGCCTCGTGCCTATGAAACCGAGGGCTTACTTCTGTTCACCAAGCGAGACTTTTCCTCAAGAGAGGGCGAACCAATACTGGCTCTCATCAAACGAAGGAGGGTTCCCTTAGAAAGATAACACTCCCCTATTCTACCCAGACTCTCAAGAATGAGCCTCTTTCAACCACTTCTTGAATAGAAAGATGAGGGTGGTCAAGAACAGGCCTTGGACAAAGGCGACACGAAACGAAAGATAGAATTTACAACTTGATAACTTCACAAAAACAAATATTTACATGACACTTGACACTACTAGACTGCTTTTGGCTTGCAACGACCCTTCTTTTGCTTTTTGGGTCTTATTCTTTATTTCCCCTTTTTTTTTTCTTTTCTCTTTTTTTTTTATATTTCTTTTTCTTTTCTTCTTCTTTTCTTTTTCTCTTTCTTTTTTTTTTATAGGGGCAAGCAGCAGTACTAAGTGTCAAAAACACCTCCCCAAACCTATTCGAAAGAATAGGTTTGAGCACAAAGACGAAAAAGAAAAAGGAAAGACTCTTTTACAAAGATACCTCCCCAAACCTATTAGAAAGAATAGGTTGGGACACAAAACAAAAAGAAAAAGAAGAAGAAAACTTTACAACGACTCAAAGACGAAAGACAAGTATAACGAAGCAACCCCCTCCCCAAACCTATTTGATAGAATAGGTTTAATACAAGGAATCGCACACCTCACACTACCTCCTTCCTAGGCATTTGGCAATCTCTAATCGAGGTGAAGAACTTGTCACCTCTTACGTACATAATTACACGGGTTACAACCATATATTCTAACATGCATCATTTTATATGGCCATCGTGAACGCAGTAGAAGAAACACCACTCGAGGTGATGTCGAGACTACTAAGCTTAACTAGTGCACAAGTGAATGTGACAAACCAAGCGAGACAAGCCTCAAACTACTTGCAAAGTGATGCAACATATGATGATGGTCATAAGCACTTAGTCTACACAATAAAAAAGTTCGAAAAAACTTGGCAATAGACTCCACACAACAACGTGCAACAACTAATCTATGGATGATATGCATGCAAAAATTTGACAAAACACGACAAATCACATGAACTTGAGTAAAATCAGGCATGTACGAACCACACAAGCATATAGTACTGAAAATTCAATACCCCCTCCCCAAACCTAAACTTTTGCTCGTCCTCGAGCAAAGAAAAGTTGAATGAAAAGGAAAAATTGGATTGAAAGTACACTTCCCTGAGATAAAGGTTCGTGTCCAATCTCCTATATATGAGTAGTACCTGAAAGGACTCAAGAAACATGCTCAACAATCATCATCAAACTCTAATTCACCAATGCATAACACAATTGAAGCTAATTAAGATAAAATCCCAAATTCAAGAAAGTTAGGGTTCATGAGAGGTACCTTTGCTTCCTTGTTATGGATGCTTCAAACGTGAAATTTGATCGGTTTAGATGATAGAGGGGGTGATGGGCTTTGTAAAGTGCACAAGATTGCAAGAATTGGTGGAGAATTGAGAGAGACTGAGATTTTTGGGGTGTTAAATCGGCAATGGAGGAAAAAAAACGAAGTGGGGAGCTTTGATGCACAAGTGCTCCGCTTGGCTTTCTTAAGGAGCGCTTGGGCCGTCCCAAGCGAAGCGCTTGGCAAGCGGTCCGCTGGGGACCTGCCAAGCGCTCCGCTTGGATTTCCAATAAGAATGAAATTCTTACTGGAAATCCAAGCGGACCCCGTGGGCTTGCCAAGCGGTTCGCTTGGGACCTGGAGCTCCCAAATCCATTTTTTTTCGACTTTTGCTAAATTTTCACCCCAAAAACCTTGTCTAATCAAAGAAACAAAATTTAAACGTGCTCCTAATCTATATGCAAGTACCTACAACCTCGGGTTGCCTCCCGAGAAGCGCCTTCGTTTAAAAGTCGTTGGCTCGACTCTTCACAACTCATGCGGAATTGATTTCGCCTCGGGTACTAGACTTCCCCCTCCAATTGCCTCTCAAAGCATCAATTCCTTGCACATCTTGACGAACATAAAGTGGACCAAAAAATCCTACAAGTTCGTTAGTATCAACATAAGCACATGAATCAACAATGGCTCGCAACGTGTGTTGCTTGCCATTTACCTCAAAGTGACATGTTCGACGATACATGTCTATGACCATATGTACTTTGTTGATGAAGGCTCTACCCAAGAGAACCACATCTTTGAGCTTAGCAGAAGATGTAGGCATAACGATGAAATTAGTCTTCACCTCTACACCGGCAACCCTCACCGCCAAGTTCTCAATCACACCCAACGGCTTTTTCATGGACCCATCCGCTAATTGCACCATGCATTTCATAGGTCTCAAGCCAGACAAACCCGACTCTTCATACACGTTCAAGGGTATAACATTCACACCCGCTCCCGTGTCTAGAGTTGCCACTATTCCGTCCTTCTTCCCCAAGCCGATTTCAACATCGAAGCTCTCTTGGATGGGCACTTCCACCATATCCACCATCTCATCCTCAGACGATGAGTTTTCTTTCACCTCTTCAACTATCGCATCAGATTGTGCGACAACTTCCTCTTCCATAACCACCTTAGGAGTCTCGACCTCCTCACTCACCTTGCAAGTTTCAGTTATCTTGCAACTTGGCACCTCAATTCGTGCATTGTCTCTCACAACCGTGATCTCCACGGGCAAATCAGTCACCACGGTTATGGCCATAGCCTTCTCCGTGTTCCCGGGAAACTTCCCTTGCTCTCGACTAGCCCCCCGATCTATCAACTCTTGCAACTTCTTATGGAGGTTGCTACTACTAGCCTCAAGCTTCTCAAACCGCTGATTGTTAGTAGCTTCATTACGATAGTAATGCTCCATAAACTTATTCGTCTTCAACACAAGATCGTTGAGAGAAGAGACAAGAGGAGAAGGGAGCACCCCTCCACCTTGCGGTCCCGAACTAGCAACCTGAGGTGGAGGTGTAGGATTAGAAGGTGGTGCTCCTTCATACCAGTTGTTCCCATAGCTGAGACGGCTTCGATCTTGATGTGGACCATAGGCATATTGGTCCGGGTTGTGGACATAACCACGGTTGCCTTGATTCTAGTACCCACCTCGTGGTCCTTGTCCCCCACGGTTTTGTGGCCTCATATTGCCATATCCTTGCCCGTAGTTCACATCTCCAACTACTTGCTCTCCCTCAGCAGCATACACTTCTTGACGGACATTGTTCGTGATATATTGCTCTCTAGCAAATTCAGAACGGCATAAATAGGCCGGGTGCCCATAGTTCTTGCACACACCACAAACTTCCGTAGATGGAGAAGGAACGCTTTGCCTCAAAGCTTGCTTCACTTCATGGGCGAACCCATCGAAGGCATCTTGTTCTACCACTACCTTGGCCTCACCTCTTTGCTCCTTTTGGAGCACACGAGCCCTCACATTCCGGTTTTGGGAATTCCGGTACATCATGTCCAGCTTCACTTGAGCTTGAGAAGGAAGCAACTCCCCCATACTACCTCCACAAATACTATCCACTGGAGATTGAATCTCGGGATGTAAACCATTGTAAAAGAATTGGAGAAGCTGACCTTTATCATACCCGTGATGTGGGCATCGATGATGCAACCCCATGAATCGACCATAGGCCTCGTGGAAAGCCTCATCATACCTCTGCTCGAAGGAGCTAATTTGGCTCTTCATAGCCATCGTCTTGGAAGCGAGGTAGTAACGCTCCATGAACTTATCAAAACAAAGATCCCATGTTGTCAAAGACCCGGCCTCCAAAGTATTAAGCCAAGCCTTTGCACGATCACCTAGCCCCATAGAAAAGACCTTCATACGGAGATCATCATCCGTAACACCAGCTCCTGGTCGCCCAAGATGGAGAACAAAATTCTCGAGCTCATTCAAGTACCCAATCACGTCCTAATTAGCCATCCCATAGAATTTGGGAAGTTGTTGGAACATGTGATTCTTGATCTCCAAGTTCCTTGTGGCATCATTGAGGACAATTGCTGGTCCTCTAGCCCCAACCGTAGGCTTAGTAAGTGTACGTATAGGTCGCTCCGCCATTTCACCTTGCATGAAAACAGATTCAAGAATCGGCTCCAAAAGATAAGAAGAAGACTCTTCCCGAATACCAGAAGTGGAAGCTCTAGATGCTACTCCTTCAAACTCGAGATTCAAATTCCTCCTTCTCCTTTGAAACAAACGATCGATCTCGTCTACAAAAGGTTCAATAATAAGTCTACCCGTTCGGGTTCTAGGCATGCACTCACCTGAAATGAAGAGTAGTGAGTTTCCAAGTCAAAAAGAAACAAAAGACAGAAATAAGGCAAAGAAGAGATGTTGGCTGAAAAAACCAAAACAAAAACACCAACCAAAGGAGTTAAGTCCCCGGCAGCGGCGCCAAATTGATGATGTCGTTTTTCACCAATTAAATTTGTTTAATAGCCAAAGAACACTTATCACTACACAAACTAGAGTGCAATGGCAAGTTGTCCCCGAGTGTCGTTCTCTCGGGACCTAACGTGGCTTTGCTTGTGGTTTTTGCTAGTTATTTCAGACAACGAGTTCAAGTGTTTATAGAATTGTTTTCTTAGAACAAAGCAACGAGAACTCAGATTGTTGTAATCAAGTTTGGAAAACGGTTGGTGGTAGAAATCAAATACGCATGCATGGGTTACGAATATGCTCACAAGTTCAGTGCGTAAAACCTTCGATCAAGTCTGCTAAGCAACTCGTCTAGGTAACTTTCAAGACACACATCATAAAAGACCACTATCAATACTTTAGAGGTGCTTGTCACCAACACCATTTATCTAGCATGCTGCAAATCTCTAACATACAATCCTATAGATTTCATTGACCAAGAGTTTGTCACTATACTCAATTCGAATATATTTTATAGGCAACTAAGAATCATATGAAGGAATTTGCAGCAAGATTGAATCACAATCTCATGTAAGCATAAACATAACCCATAGCATGCATATTCTACATTCTACCACCAACACAAAGGATTTAGCTACTCATATTCATCAACATAGACATCAAATCATATGAATTGTAAATAGAATACATCAAATCAAACTACTAGACAAGAGATAATGATACAATGTTACCACCAAGCTGTCACTAATCGGTGGGTATTGATGAAAACCTGTCCGTAGATGAAACAATGGATGCAATCCTATGCCAAAACCTTTAATCCAATCTAAAATACAATGTAATATGAGTTTTCTCTCAGTTTTGGGGCTTAGGAGCTCTGCCAAAACGAAGCCAATGTTCAAAAGTATCCAAAAAGTAACTGAAAATTCGATTAAAGAAGGAAAATCCCGATTTGTAACTGCAGCCAAGCGGACCGCTTGGGGCTGCCATGCAGAGCGCTTGGCAGGCGAAGCGCTTGGGGCCTCCAAGCGCTTCGCTTGGTCTGCTGTACCATTGCCCCTGGAATTTGAAGTGCACCGCTTCACTATTCCAGGCGCTTAGCTTGGCTCCTGGGCAGATTTTTGTCTTGCAACTCAATCCTTTTGCCCTCTTACGGCCCTCGGGTGCCTTGGACTCATCCTTCTCAATGCTTATTGATGCTCAAGCACTCACGAACAAGCCGTGGAGATCAAGAAACTTCAACGGGGCCATTTTCTATCAAAAAAGCTCGTTTTTAGCTCCAAAAACGCCATTTCGTTCCTAAGTGCCTGAAAATGCAGAAAACACAAAACGTGACACTATTCTACAAAACTAACCAAAAAAACAAGGCTAAAAGGTAGCAAAAGAAGGTAAAAAAGACAAGATGAACGCGTAAAAAATACGTTCATCAATTCTCGCCGCGACAGATTCAATCTTGAGTTCGCAGTTGCTAGAAGGTTCTGAAGCGCTATCTTGGTTCCAAAACATAATGACATGGGTGCCCAGCCCCTCGTTGGGGTGCCCCTTGCCTGCCTCTAAAGGGAGCATCATATAGACATCGGGAGCATCAACTGTAGAGAATGTGGTCGACATAGGAAAAAATGGAAGCCAACCTCTGAATACCCGAGCAGCTCGCTGTAACCTCCACAGGGTGTAAAACATTGGAGAAGGAGGCTCTGATACCACTGCCCTTTCCCCTTCAACAGTTCACAACCTATTCGAGAGATACCGGGTGGAAGATTCCATAACAGAGGCGGTCAATCTTGAAGATTCCCTTCGACACTGCAACTCTACTAGTGACGATGTGCGTGACAGTAGTGACAATGAAGACAATAGGGACAATGATGATACAGATGGTTGAATTGGTCCTATCCGATCTATTGATGGAACTACCACCACTACCACAAGTCCCGATGATCATATATAAGGCTCCCAGAGCATTCCCAATAACTCACAAGCAGCACACTCAGCCGACCGAGGCCAAACCATGGGGTAACATCTAGTATCACATCTTATTTCCTCATTTTCTTACTGCTAGGGACTAGCGTTAATTTCATGAGGGGGGATGGGATTTAAGTGATCTAGTGTTGTTATCTTGGAGCTTGGTATTGGCAGGATGAGTACAGTACCTCGCATGTTTTATCCGTCTGCATTTGAATCTGCACGTTTACTGCTTTCGTAGATTTTTTAGGTTGCATTCACTTCATTCATCCTAGGATAGTCTTGCATGTTTTATATGGAGTTTATTGCCGAATTTTTTGAACTTTTTTATTGGGTAGATCAACTAACTATGCCGTTAATCGTATGCTTCATCCCTATGAATTTGTTTGAGGTTTTTCTCGCTTGGCTTGTCACATTTATGTATTGCACTTAGTTAAGCTTGGTAGTCTCGACATCACTTAGTGGTGTTTTCTCTACTGCGGTTCACGAAGGCCTTTATAATAGGATGATGCATGTTAGGGTCTTATGGTTGTTTTCCCGAGTAATTATGTACCTAAGAGGCAACAAGTCTTCACCATGCTTTGAGATTGCTAAATGCCTAGGAAGGAGGTAGTGTGAGGTTGTGTGATCCTTTGTTTATAACCTATTCTTCCGAATAGGTTTGGGGAGGGGGTTACACCATCATTAGACTTGATTTTCGTTTTTCATTTCCGTATCGTGAGTTTATTTTTCCTTTTCCGTAAATTTTGTACTCCAACCTATTCTTTCGAATAGGTTTGGGGAAGTCGTGTGAGTCATTTTGTTTCTCTTTTTGTTATGCTACTGCTGGCTAAAAAAATCGAAAAAAAAGAAAGAAAGAAAAATTCCAGGAAAAAAGAATCTGGAAAGAAAAAAAAGAAAAAAAAGAAAAGACCCCAAAAAAGCAAAGAAAGGGTCCAAAAAAGAAAGCCAAATAGCAGTTTAGCAAAGTGTTGTGTCTCATTTTTCAATACTTGTAATGTTCGCAATCGTGTTGTAATTTTCTATTTTTTTATCTTTTTTGTCTTGAGTGTCATCTGTTCAAGACCACCCTCGTCCTGCCATTCAGGAAGTGGTGAATAGCTTAAGACTTTACTTGAGAGATGGGTAGAATAGGGGAGTGTTAACTTTTATAGGGAACCCTCCTTCGTTTGATGAGAGCCAGTACTGGTTCGACGTCTTTGAGGAAAAGTCTTAACATGGTGGAACAGCAGTAAGTCCTCAGTTTCATAGGCACGGGACAACCATTCGTATCTTAGCATGCTTCATTACGTCGTCACTGACTAGGTCCAGGTAGAGAATGTTACGAGAGACTATCCTGTGTTAACATAAGTGCTTATGTGGGTGTGTATAAGTCAATCGAGGTATTCTTCAACCGATATTCATGCTTTGATTTATATGGTTCTTGTTCATATGTTTTTTGATAGATTCAGTAGATTAGTTCATTTTATTTGGCATGAGACTCCATTTTGTGTCTTGCATTGTTTTTTGCATTAGAGTCTAGCTTAGTTGCTTGAGGACAAGCAAAGGTTCGGTTTGGGGAGTTTGATGAATGTGTATTTTACACTTTCATTTGAGTCTTTTTCACCTATTTTAGCTATCCTCTATGTTAATTTAGCTATATTTTAGTGCATTTTATTAGAATAGTGTTACGTTTCCCTTTAGATTTTATTTTACAGGTTTTGGGTGAAAAACGAGGATTTCCGGGCAATTATATTGAAGTTGACAAGGAATTGGTGTTCCAGAAGCCTATTTGGAGTATCTGAAGGTTTCCAGATAGGATTTGGAGTCTAGGGGTCGAATCTGGAGGTTAGAAGACCACTAGAAGTCAGAAACCGAGTCCGAAAAGGTGAAGAAATCTAAAAACGCGTCGAAAACGCGGAATTCCGCAAAAATTACTCCCGGGCGAACCGCCCGGGACGTGGGGCGAATCGCCCCACACTTTTTCGTAGCCTATATATAGTTGCTCAGTTTTTCTCCGAAATTCATACTTTGAGGTTTGATTTGAAATGATATGTTAATTTAGAATTAACATATGCACTTGGGAAAAATCTACTTGGAGTTTGAATTGCCTTAGAACTATAAGTGGGTCCCAAAATTGGGACCCACCTAGCTCCCGTAGGACAGGCGCTCGCGCGCGCATAGGCTTGATAGGGGAAGGAGTTCGACTCCTTCCACTTTTAGAAGTCCAAGGGATAAGTTAGATTTTCCTGATTGAGTTTTAATTTGATTTGGAATGAATCTAGACTTGATATTGGTTTCCTAGTGCGATAAGAATTAGATTCTTATTCCTTTACGAAGTCTAATTGCTTATGCTTTAGGCTTCTATTGACTACTATATATAGTAGACTATTAGAGAGTTTCTGACACACAGTTCAATAGACATTCACACAGTTGAATACCCAGTTTTCTTAGAGAAAATAAAAACTGTCCCCTCCTCTAAATAGCCACGCGCGCGCGCCACCTAGCCGGAGGAATCGCCGCCCCGTCTTCTTGGTCACACAAAGAATATCCTAGCATTCTTCCGATAGGCTGTTCATCCGTGGATACCAAGGTTGAGGTTTTAGGAGTTGGAAACTAACTCTTATTGTCTTACAGATAATCAGAGTATTGCAGATATCTTCGACTTCGGCGAAGGAGAAGATACACCGGATTATTACGAAGACTTGGAAGCTGCTTTGGAAGTAAGTTAGTCTTATAATTGACGTGTTTACATATATACGACATATACATAATCAGTTAACCTGTATGTTAAGAATTTTTTTGAAATTCCGCTGCGTACCCTAGGGGTAACTCTGACCGTATTTTCTTACAGTAGTATCAGAGCCAGGTTAATTGATTACATATATACGTATATATATTGTATGTTTTTGTAGATATGTGGATGCCATTGATTCTATGATTAATTCGATTTTTAAAAGTTTTGTTTTTATATAAATATAGAATTTATATTTTTCAAAAAAAAAAAAATTATAAATATATATATATATATTTCCAACCGGGCAGGTGCCCGTGCCCGCGGCACAGGCGCTTGGTGCTCGTGTGCCGCGGGCACCCGGGTGCCTACGGGACGTAGGCGCCCGTGCGCCTCGGGCGCCTGCGGCCGCGACGCCCGTGCCTGCGTGCGGCGCCTGCGGCACGCAGGCACGGTAGGGGACGGGACCTAACCCGTCCATGTTTTAATATATATATATTTTTCGGGGTTGGACGCAAAATCGAATTTTAAAAATTTTGAGGATTGAATTTTATATTTGGAATATAAATATGATTTAATTGTAATTGTTTTTAACTAGAGGGGTTAAATTTAATTAGTATAAAGTTTAAGGGCTTATTTGTAATTTATCAATTTATTGTTTATTGCAAATTAGTCCTTCTACTTTTGAATTTTAGATTTAACACCTCCAAGGTTTCAAAATTACAATTAAGTCCTTCGGGTTTTTGAAAATTGCTACTTGGTCAATAGAATTTTTGATTTTTCAATCTAGTCCAAATTTCCAATTATTTCATAGAGATTATAAGTATGGGATTATAATTTTCATAATGAATTATGAAGTCATTTGGCATCCACATAGGCTACTACTTGTTTTGTATGCTCGATATGCTATTGTTTTACAATGCATGTTTAAATACCAAGTATTTTACTTTCCGTTCGACCGCTATGCATGCGAGGGTAGGCGGCGCCCTCTTATATGTCGGACCGCATATTTTATGTATGGGTAGGCGGCACCCATTATGTGCTTGACCGCGTTTAGAACTAGAATGGATAGACGGCATCCATTACGTGTAGACAGCTCATGCATGATGGGTAGGCGGCGCCCTTATTTGTTTGTAGATGACTGATAACAACCCTCAAGTGACAAGCCCCAACCAATATAAGTACAGAAATATATATATGTATGTATTTCTGAGATGCTTTCCATAGGGTGCTTTAATTCTAAACTTTCATTGCGTTTTCTTGTATTGGCGACCTCGTCTTACAAACTCGTAGTGATCGTCAGATTAGAGTAAGCCTATGGTTATGACTTTCTGCATATTGCATCTAGCGACCTCGATAGGTACAGTATGTAGGGCATCGGGTTAAATTAGATTTAACAACCAAGAGTTGCGTGACGCAATTGGATAGTCCTACCGGTCATATTATGTTATGCGACCAGCCCCTGTTGGAGTATAGCATAGTATGGATTTGGATCTTGGCCACTACGGTAACTTGTTGGACATTACCCGTATGTTTGTTGTGGGGGAAGGCATATGTGAAATAGTGGGAGCTAAACAGCTAAAGGACCTTGTTGTTTAGTTATGTTGACTGTGTATTTAGAAATAATATTTCAATAGTTGATTTATTATTTTCGTTCTATATTATTTCTCCTTAGGATATTAGAAATGGCGAGTATCTCGCTCCGTGCTGTCTTAGAGAAGCAAATTTTGACCGCACCAAACTTCCTAGATTGGATCAGGAATATATGTTTGGTGCTGAGGTACGAAAAGATTGAGTACGTCTTGGACGAGGTCATTCCCGTGTGCCCCGAAAATCAGACTGCCGGTCAGGTTGCTGCTTGGAACCAAGCCAACAAGGCAAAGTCTGATAAGCATCTTGAGGATGCTAGATCCGCGCAGTGTATTATGCTGGCGGCAATCAGCAATGAGCTGCAGTGGAAACATGAAAGCATGTTGCCGTATGAGATGCTGAAGAATCTTGAGTCGCTCTTTAAGACGACAGCTAGAAGTGTTGAATTTGATTTGATCAAAGAGATACACAGATGCAAGCTCAGTGAAGGAGGGAACATGTCTGAGCATGTTCTCAAAATGATTGGTCTCTTTGAAAAGCTTGCCGATGCCGGCGTTAAGCTAGAGAACAAGATCATGGTGATCTTTGTCCTTCAATCATTGCCGAGTTCGTATTCGCAGTTCATCATTAATTACACGATGAATGCGAAGGACGTAACACTGCCTGAACTTCATAATCTGCTGAAGACATATGATCAAACTCTTCCTAAGAAGGAAAAGTCGATCATGCTTGTTGGGCAACCGTCTAACCCAAACCCGAGAAACAAAGGTGCTAAGGGTAAGGGAAAGTCGGGAGCCAAGGCTAACACTTAGAGTGATAAGCCTAACCGTCCGAACTAGAAAAGGAAGTTCAAGAGAAGCGGGACGGTACGCACAGATGAATGTATTTTCTGTAAGCAGAAAGGACATTGGAAGAAAGATTGCCCAAAGCTTAGGGCAGATCAAGCTAAGAAGCCACCGGCTTCTAGCTCAGGTATGTTTGTTATTGAAATGAACATGACTACTTTTGACTCCAATGGTTGGGTATTAGATACAGCCTGTGGCTCACACATTTGTAATAATGTGCAGGGGCTAATTGATTACAGGCTAGTCAAGCGAGGTGAAATCGACTTGCATGTTGGGAACGGCAATCCAGTTGAAGCCAAACGCGTTGGACGCAGCAAGATAGATTTACCTTCGGGACAATGTTTAGAACTTGATAATGTTTATTTTGTTCCATCCATTGTCAGATATATTATTTCCATTCCATTGTTAGACAATATGGGTTTTTCCTTTCGATTTGCAAATAATACTTGTTATTTTTCATTAAATAATCAGTATTATGGAAAGGCTCGTTTAGTGAATGGTTTATATATTTTGCAAAGTAGTCACCCTTTATTTCAGATACATAACAAACAACCGTCTTCAAGTAGGAAGAATAATCCATCTTACCTATGGCATTGTCGGCTAGGCCATATCAATGAAACACGGATTCAAAGACTAAGGAAGTTGGACTACTTAGAACCATTTGATTTTGAATCATATGGTACATGCGAATCATGTGTTAAGGGTAAGATGACGAACAAACCTTTTGTTGGACAAGGTGTTCGTGCCACTCGCTGCTTAGAGCTCATACATACCGATGTATGTGGACCTTTTAAAGTCCATGCGCGTGGGGGTTATCCTTACTTCGTTACCTTTACTGACGATTTCTCAAGGTATGGATACATTTATCTTATGAAGAATAAATCCGAGACCTTTGGGAAATTCAAGGAGTTTAGGAATGAGGTCGAGAACGAATTGAACCTAAGGATAGTCACTCTTCGATCAGATCGAGGAGGTGAATACCTTAGTGAAGAATTTATCGACTACTTGAAGGAAAATGGAATTCAATCGCAATGGACTCCTCCTGGAACACCACAGTTAAATGGTGTGTCTGAGAGGAGAAATCGAACCCTGTTAGACATGGTAAGATCAATGATTGGATTCTCGACTCTTCCAAATATCTGTGGGGATATGCACTACAAACTGCAACCTACATTCTGAATCGTGTACCATCTATATCAGTGAAGAGAACTCCTTATGAGTTATGGAAGGGAAAGAAGCCCTCACTAGGCTATCTTAGACCTTGGGGCTGTTCTGCGATAGTCAAACTGATGCTCACTGATAAGTTAGATGCCAAGGGTGTCAAAGTATATTTCATAGGCTATCCTCGTCAGACGAGAGGCTATGAATTCTATCATGCTGAAGATCACAAGGTGATCGTATCTAGAAACGTCAAGTTTTTAGAAGCTGAATACCTCGAAGAAGAGATGTTAGATGACATGATAGAACTTGAAGAAATTCAAGACTTTGACACGCGCGAACATGAGTTCTCTAAATCTTCCGATTTGGACTCAAGTTCAGTGGGAGCTTTCGAAGCAGACAAGGATAATGATATGACACTTGCTAGGCATGTCATAGTCAGTGGGAGTCCTGTGATTAGATCAACAGTTGAAACCACACCAATAGAAGTTGCACAAGAGCAGCCTCCCGCAAGGGAACAGGGTCGCGGGGCGCGACCAGCTGCATCAGTGCCCACTGATAATGTTCGCGTTACACGAAGCCAAAAAAGAAAAGCACCAGAACCTGTCGAGCTCCGTAGGTCGAAGAGGATCCTAAAAGGACCTCAAAAGCAAAGCCTTATGATAGAAGACATCAGTGAACTTGATGTCGGCTTATCAGATCGGGAAGATCCCGAGACCTACAAAGAGGCAATAATTGATATTGACTCAGACAAATGGAAAGAGGCCATGGAATTGGAAATGGACTCCATGTACCAGAATAAAGTTTGGAACTTAGTAGACTTGCCCCAAGGGGTTAGACCTATTGGGTGCAAATGGATCTTTAAACGAAAGACCGATGTCGATGGCAAGGTACAAACGCACAAAGCTAGGCTTGTGGCGAAAGGCTACACGCAAAGGTATGGCATCGATTACGATGAAACCTTTTCACCGGTAGTAAAATTGAAGTCCACTCGAATTCTACTTGCGATAGCTGCCTACTATGATTATGAGATCTGGCAGATGGATGTAAAGACTACCTTCCTCAATGGCAACCTTGAGGAAGAGGTCTATATGGTACAACCGGAAGGTTTTATTAGTAAAATCAGGCCAACTGCTGTATGCAAATTACAAAGATCCATCTATGGGCTAAACCAAGCGTCAAGGAGCTGGAATATCCGCTTTGATGAAGCTGTCAAATCGTTTGACTTCATCAGAAGCAAGGGAGTCGTTTTCATGATCATCTATGTTGATGACATTTTGATCATGGGGAACAATGTCTCTATGTTAGAAGAGACTAAAGTTTGGTTATCAAGTACCTTCTCGATGAAGGACTTGGGTGAATCTTACTACATCCTAGGGATCAAGATTTTTAGAAATAGATCCAAGAGGATGTTAGGAATGACACAGTCCACCTACATCGACAAAATACTGAAGCGTCATAAGATGGACGGCTCAAAGAGAGGCTTTCTCCCAGCTAGGCATGGGATTGTCTTATCAGTTAAGGATGGTCCTAAAACTGATGAAGAAAGAAAAGCAATGAGTCGTGTGCCCTATGCTTCGGTAGTAGGGTCTATAATGTATGCAATGAATTGCACAAGGCCCGATGTGGCATATGCGCTTAGTGTCACTTGTCGACACCAACAGAATCCAGGAGTACCTCACTGGACTGCTGTAAAGAACATTCTTAAGTACCTTCGACGGACTAAAGAGACGTTCTTGGTGTTTGGTGGAGAACCAGAATTAAAGATGTCTGGGTATGTCGACGCTGGATTTGAATCAGATCCTGATGACTTTAAGTCACAGACAGGATACGTATTCAAATTGAACGGAGGAGTTGTCCGTTGGAAGAGTTCTAAGCAAGCCACGGTTGCTGACTCATCCACAGAAGCCGAGTACATTGCTGAATCAGAAGCATTGAAAGAAGTTGTCTGGATTTCAGAGTTCTTGAAGGAATTGAGGGTTGTTCCTGCTCCTAGTCCAATAACGATTTATTGTGACAATACGGGCGCCGTCGCTCAAGCTAGGGAGCCTAGATCTACAAACAAGAACAAACATGTACTTAGAAAATATCACGATATACGTGAGATTATTGATAGAGGAGAAGTTAGTATAGAACGTGTCTCTACCACGGACAACGTGGCAGATCCTTTCACCAACGTCTTATCAGTGGAAGTCCACTTAAGACATTATGCTAATCAGGGTATTAGGCATAAAGGTGACTGACTCTAGTCCAAGTGGGAGATTGATAGTGTATATGTCCTAGAGACAGTCCTTATTAAGGGCATGGAGCCCTTATAAAGGGCATATATGTACTATTACACATGTCAACGTAATATAATATATGTTTGTTGTTTTACTATTGAGTATCGCTTTCATATTTATATTACACCACGCATGCAGCATGTCATATCTCTATTTCTGTCTGTATTGATATTAAACATGTCCCCTCGGATAGAAGACCGATCACACAGATAGTGGGAGCTATGTGAGTTATCATCTATCCCAAACTCTCCCTAGTCGAGGTTCATCTCGGATGTAGGGGTCTGAATGAACCAAATGAGACTAGTATGCGTGGAGGTTATACTTGTTGGAGCAACTGTGACCCGATCCCACGGCCACGGAACGGATTGTTGGACAATCGAGAAACGTTCCCATAACTGCGCATAGTTGTTCAAAGAAGGATTATCGAACAATGGAAGTACCCACCGGACACTCCCATCGATGTATACTCTACACCGAAGTGTCTATGGGAACCGGTAAGTTGTCGAAGTGATGCCAGTCGTCCTTTGGACTTACAGGACTTTATCATCACATTTGTTGCCCCATATCCTTGGTGGACCCGTCGTTGTCAGCTCTGAATAAGCAGTTGACCTAAGACACGATTCAGGATTATGGCTACATACAAATGGGGATGATAAGTGATTCTGTGAAGGATTCATCTCTCAAGTGTAGCACAGGAGAGTACTGCTCATAGTCTGCATAGTTGTGTTGGTAAAGTCACTGGCCAGTGCATTGATATATTATGATGGTCATAAGTATATCTTAGTAACGAAGCAACTCCCTGAGACGCCCGTGGATGTATTATTGGGATAGACACTTCATCGATCCAAGATGCATTCGAGTCAGTCAGATGAAGGGACGTTACCATCGCCGCGTTGAGCGCAACAGACTTCGCAACGAAAGGGTTTGCTTTGAGAAACCTCTCAAACGTCCTCATGTATTAATATGCAAATGGAACCGTCTAGGAATTCCATTTTGCCTAGTCTGGGACTTGCTTAATACAGTGAGGCCCTATGGGTCACACTATCTGGTGATTCATGATGAATGTGTATTTTACACTTTCATTCGAGTCTTTTTCACCTATTTTAGCTATCCTCTATGTTAATTTAGCTATATTTTAGTGCATTTTATTAGAATAGTAGTCATGTTTCCCTTTAGATTTTATTTTACAGGTTTTGGTTGAAAACGAGGATTTCCAGGGCAATTATATTGAAGTTGACAAGGAATTGGTGTTCCAGAAGCCTATTTGGAGTATCTGAAGGTTTCCAGATAGGATTTGGAGTCTAGGGGTCGAATCTGGAGGTTAGAAGGCCACTAGAAGTCAGAAACCGAGTCCGAAAAGGGGAAGAAATCCAAAAACGCGTCGAAAACGTGGAATTCCGCGAAAATTACTCCCGGGCGAACCGCCCGGGACGTGGGGCGAATCGCCCCACACTTTTTCGTAGCCTATATATAGTTGCTCAGTTTTTCTCCGAAATTCATACTTTTCCAGACCTATTCTCTCACCTTTCTCTGTAGTTTTAGGTAGGAACTTCCCAGAGCCTGTTCTGGGGGTTCGTAGCTTAGGGGACACTTTTTCATAGCGGATTGGAGCTTGTAGGATCGCAATTCTTCGGAGATTGACAACCTTCGGTAACATTGTATCTTACAGTTTGTTCTACTTATTTTTATATATCTTTCAACATGTTTTCTTCTATGATTTCTGTTGATTGCATGCCTATTATGAGTAGCTAAACTTATCGTTGGTGGTAGTATGTGAATTCATAGCGAAGGGAAGATAATCATGCTAATGGCTATATCGCGCATTATACTCCGTGTTATTGCTTTATTTCGTTGATCAGGCTCATCCTAAATTCTCGTATGTTGTATTAATTATTATGCACAATTGGACCCTCGTCGACCTTTGCGCATGTACATCTTCGTAGTGTTGAATAATTACGGAACACAATTGGACAATAGTGCTTGAGTTGTCAATATCTTTACCTTCGTAGTGCTTAATAATTGCAACAGGACATTCGATTGATCAAAGATCTCCATGCAAGACCGAGGAATTTACGCATGATTATTGACCCGTTATGCTTTGAAGGATCATACTATCACCAATCTCCATTATCTGTTAGAAAAACCTTTGCTTTACGTCTGCTGTTTTTATAGTCTCTAGTTAAATAGATAAAGCTAGTTATAGTCCTGAGAGAACGACACTCGAGGTCATTCTACTTCTACACTACGGTTTTCGTTGTAGTTGTGAATTGCCTTAGGCTAAATAACAAATTTATTTGCTGAATCGGGACCCGACAAATCCTCGTTCATCAAATTGGCGCCGTTGCCGGGGACTATACTCCTTTTTTCTGTTTAATTTGTTTATATTTTCAGCTTTCGATTCCTAATTCTATTAGTTTTAGTTTTCCTTTTTAATCTCTCTCTGATACTGCTTTCCTAGTCTATTACAGATAGTGTATGCCACATACACGATCTAGGGGAACACCGCTTGCTGATTCAATTGCTGAGATCGACAGAGTCTACCACCAAAGAAGGCGACTACTTCAAAGGCGTGCACTAGAGGAAATAGAGGATACCGATTTCTCTGAATCTCTACACAGTCTTTTCAAGGAAATCGACGGAATGGCAGAAGCTAGACCACTGAAAGCATGGGTTCAACCCACCAAGGATCGTATGAGGGGACCGGCGATTGTTCTTTCGTCTGCAACTCGAGATCTGGAAATCAAGAACCACGCATTCCAACAACTCCCAAGGTTCTATGGCTTATCAAGGGAAGATGTGATGGGGTACTTGCACGATATCGATGATTTCATCAACCAACTCCCACGACCCGGAGCTGAAATAACAACGGATGAGTTGAGAATGAAGGTTTTTGCTATGGGACTTGGCGACAGAGCCAAGTCATGGTTGAGTTCTCTACCAGCAGGCTCGCTGGACACTTGGGAGAAGGTTTTTTCAGCTTTCATGGAGAAATACTTCCTTCACACCTTGACTACCGCGCTAAAGGCGCAAATCACTGGATTCAAGCAGGACTATGATGAGACCATCTACACCGCGTTTGAGAGGTTCCAAGATCTCACGAACAAGTGCCCTCACCATGGTTTTGAACTTTCTGACCTAGTCCAACACTTCTACAATGGACTAACCTTCGAGAACCAACAAGTGGTGGATTTCCAATGCCGAGGCAATATTTGGGAGGAAACCGCAGAAGCCGTCTGGGCAGTTTTCGAAAGGCTTGCTAAGGGTTCGCAATTCAAGGACCCAAGAGCGATGGTTAGGAGACGTGGACCTGAAGCTCCACCGACTCAAGAAGCCCCCATGTATAGGGGGAATGGGGATCAATTCGAGTGCTTTACCAACGAATTGAAGCAAGTCCTCAAGAGCGCCACCGGAACAACTATCTCGAACAAAGTATGCCGAATATGCAAGAACTATGGGCATGGGGCTCATATGTGTAGATCGGAGCTTGCGTATGATGATGGCAACTGGGCTCGAGGAGGCGAAGAGGAAGCCTTTGCTACGGAGTTTGGTACTCAAGAAGTTAGCTACGGACAAGACGGTAGGAATCCTCGAGGTGGATTTTGGAGAAGAGGATTCCGAAACAATCAAGGATATGCACCGGCTAACCAAACTTATGGCCCTAACCAAGACCGTAGTAGGCTAAACTATGGTAATGATCACTGCGAAAACCCCGCTCCGAAAGAGCCACCGAAGTCGAAGTCGGCTCAACTGATGGAGAACTTGCAAAAGATGGTTGATCACACACAAAGTTTTCTCAAACGTTATGAAGAAGATTACGAGAAGACTAGGGCAAGGCTTGATAGGTTGGAAGAGAGCACTAGGCTTGCCCATCAAAAGATGCAAGAGTTGATCGACCGAGGAGCAAGTAGGGAGCAAGGCAAACTCCTAGCAACACTGAAAAGTCGAATTCCATTACATTGGCTGGTGATCTACCTGACGAAATCACCATCAAAAAGGTTGCTAAGTGCGAGTGTTGCAAGAAGGAGGAACTTCTACAGGCTAAGGAAGAAGAGAAGGACCTTGGTTCTGATGAAAGTGATGAGGAGCAAGAGGATCCCGAGCCACTCCCTAAAAGTTTCGATGTTAAGGTGGGGATTGGAGAGCTTGAAGATGTCCGTGCCACACTAGACACAGGATCCTACTCAAACATACTCCCTTTGAATGTGTTTGAAAAGAGTAGCCTTGGAAAACTATCTGAGCATAGGGCTATTGTGCAACTGGCGGATGGATCCTTTATGAGACCCGAAGGCGTTGTGAAAAATGTGTTGGTCAAGATTGGTGAAGCTTCTGTATACACCAATTTTGTAGTTATGTCGGCGTCTGCACCTGGAACGGGGATGTCATACTCTTAGGGCGAACGTTCTTGACTAAACTACGCTCCGTGATGGACATCTACCAAAGAACTTGCACTATTGAAGTGGATGGCAAGCAACAAGTGTTGCAAGCCATATCTGATCCACCTGATCCACCTGATATTTCTTTCACTACTCACTACTGTGGTCTTGCAGCCTATGTTCTTTCTTATTCACAGGTTCGTGGCATGGAGAGGAGATCAATGAAGGGGAAGTCTAGTACCCGCAGAAAGAAGAGATAGGCACAGACAGGAGTCGAGTCAAAGACTTTAAACAATGGCGCTATCCGGGAGGCAACCCGGAGTTTTTATCGCTTTCTTTACTACTTTTTTGCATGCATTCATTCTTGAACAATTTGCTTCTCATATGTGAATTTGTTCATGTCTGTGTCGTATATGCTTATGTTTGAGTGATATTTTTCGAGTGGTTTTTTGAAAAAATTGGTTTCGGGGATTAAAAACCGCGTTTTCTGACGAAAGGACCGTCTTCCCGCATCGGGGAGCGGGGGCGAATCGCCCCCATGAGGGGCGAACCGCCCCGCATGGGGCGACTCGCCCCACGGTTCTAGTAGTTAAAAAAACGCGAGTTTCATCCTTTTCTCCTCATTTCTTCATATCTTCATCATTCCTCCTCCCCAAAAACTGAAACTTGCGAAAATTACTTCAAAACCTCATAACTTCTTCATTTCTTGACCAAATTTATTGTTCTTTAGCTTCAATCGAAGCCTATTACGTGATCTATCTTTTCATTCGAACAGATTTCGTCCTAATGCATTAGATTTTCAGATCTGAGGTATCTTCTTATGAACCCTAATTTTCGAATTTGGGGGTTTTCTAATTTGAGCTTCACTTATGCTTATTTGATGCATGGGTAGGTTGTTTGTGTGATTAGAAGTGTTATTTACTATCAATTGCATGCTCAATTATGCTTGGATTGTTGATTTGGGAATTTTGCTACTAGATGATATATCTTGTTATGCAATTTATCTTTTTCTTAGATTTCTTGCATATGATTGTGTTTATGATAGATTTGATGATAGAATGCTTAATTGTTGAGTATGAGGATTTATGATGCTAGAATTTTTCGCTACTATGGTATGAATTGAGCCTTGTTATCTAGGATGTTGGTTGTCTAGTAGGAGCATAATGTGATGTATTGCATGTAGTAGTTACATTGGTATGTTGCATGATGAAGAAGCTAGGCTAGGCATTAAAGGTTTGGGGAGATCCATTGTTGATTCTATCACTTGTGTGTTTCGTTCTTACACTAGCATATGCATGGTCAGTTTTGTGTCATACGAGGTACTAACTGTTGTTTGCAGGAACCATGGCAAGGGAAAGGAGCATTCCCGTATGATTACTATGAAGTATTGGAGGGGGATCGATTACAACCATGTCCAGAAGAGCCAAGGGGTTTTGAGACAACGTCGTGGATTATCCAAGAGGAGGAGCTCGAGTACACCTGGAGTAAGGACTCCTATGCCTATTCATGCACCACCGAAGGGACAGAAACCATTATTACGTCAGCAATCCATCACAAGGACTGCAAAGTTCATGTGAACTGGAAGGCACCGGGACATTCTTGATGATGTCGTTTTTCACCAATTAAATTTGTTTAATAGCCAAAGAACACTTATCACTACACAAACTAGAGTGCAATGGCAAGTTGTCCCCGAGTGTCGTTTTTTCGGGACCTAACGTGGCTTTGTTTGTGGTTTTTCTAGTTATTTCAGGCAACGAGTTCAAGTGTTTATAGAATTGTTTTCTTAGAACAAAGCAACGAGAAATCAGATTGTTGTAATCAAGTTTGGAAAACGGTTGGTGGTAGAAATCAAATACGCATGCATGGGTTACGAATATGCTCACAAGTTCAGTGCGTAAAACCTTCGATCAAGTCTGCTAAGCAACTCGTCTAGGTAACTTTCAAGACACACATCATAAAAGACCATTATCAATACTTTAGAGGTGCTTGTCACCAACACCATTTATCTAGCATGCTGCAAATCTCTAACATACAATCCTATAGCTTTCATTGACCAAGAGTTTGTCACTATACTCAATTCGAATATATTTTATAGGAAACTAAGAATCATATGAAGGAATTTGCAGCAAGATTGAATCACAATCTCATGTAAGCATAAACATAACCCATAACATGCATATTCTAATTCTACCACCAACACAAAGGATTTAGCTACTCATATTCATCAACATAGACATCAAATCATATGAATTGTAAATAGAATACATCAAATCAAACTACTAGACAAGAGATAATGATACAATGTTACCACCAAGCTGTCACTAATCGGTGGGTATTGATGAAAACCTCTCCGTAGATGAAACAATGGATGCAATCCTATGCCAAAACCTTTAATTCAATCTAAAATACAATGTAATCTGAGTTTTCTCTCAGTTTTGGGGCTTAGGAGCTCTGCCAAAACGAAGCCAATTCAAAAGTATCCAAAAAGTAACTAAAAATCCGATTAAAGAAGGAAAATCCCGATTTGTAACTGCTGCCAAGCGGACCGCTTGGGGCTGCCAAGCGGAGCGCTTGGCAGGCGAAGAGCTTGGGGCCTCCAAGCGCTTCGCTTGGTCTACTGTACCATTGCCCCTGGAATTTGAAGCGCTCCGCTTCACTATTCCAGGCGCTTAGCTTGGCTCCTGGGCAGATTTTTGTCTTGCAACTCAATCCTTTTGCCCTCGTACGGTCCTCGGGTACCTTGGACTCATCCTTCTCAATGCTTATTGATGCTCAAGCACTCACGAACAAGCCGTGGAGATCAAGAAAACTTCAACGGGGCCATTTTCTATCAAAAAAGCTCGTTTTTAGCTCAAAAACGCCATTTCGTTCCTAAGTGCCTGAAAATGCAGAAAACACAAAATGTGACATTATTCTACAAAACTAACCAAAAAAACAAGGCTAAAAGGTAGCAAAAGAAGGTAAAAAAGACAAGATGAACGCGTCAAAAATACGTTCATCAAACTCCCCAAACCAAACCTTTGCTTGTCCTCAAGCAACAAACTATCCTAAATGCAACAAAAAAGGAGTCTCATGCCAAGTAAAGTGAACTAATCTATTGAATCTACCAAATGCTTATGAACAAAACCAATTGAGCATGACATGCAAGTAGGTTGAAGAATGTCTCGATTGCGAATATACACATTCTCATGTGCACTTGGTTAAACAAAGGAGTCTCTCGTAACATCTTCTACCTGGACCTGGTCAGTGACGACACAATGATGCATGTTATCATACTACAATTGCCTCGTGCCTATGAAACCGAGGGCTTACTACTGTTCGCCAAGCGAGACTTTTCCTCAAGAGAGGGCGAACCAATACTGGCTCTCATCAAACGAAGGAGGGTTCCCTTAGAAAGATAACACTCCCCTATTCTACCCAGACTCTCAAGAATGAGCCTCTTTCAACCACTTCTTGAATAGCAAGATGAGGGTGGTCAAGAACAGGCCTTGGACAAAGGCGACACGAAACGAAAGATAGAATTTACAACTTGATAACTTCACAAAAACAAATATTTACATGACACTTGACACTACTAGACTGCTTTTGGCTTGCAACGACCCTTCTTTTGCTTTTTGGGTATTATTCTTTATTTCCCCCTTTTTTTTTTCTTTTCTCTTTTTTTTTTATATTTCTTTTTCTTTTCTTCTTCTTTTCATTTTCTCTTTTTTTTTTTTTTTATAGGGGCAAGCAGCAGTACTAAGTGTCAAAAACACCTCCCCAAACCTATTCGAAAGAATAGGTTTGAGCACAAAGACGAAAAAGAAAAAGGAAAGACTCTTTTACAAAGACACCTCCCCAAACCTATTCGAAAGAATAGGTTGGGACACACAAAAAGAAAAAGAAAAAGAAAACTTTACAACGACTCAAAGATGAAAGACAAGTATAACGAAGCAACCCCCTCCCCAAACCTATTTGATAGAATAGGTTTAATACAAGGAATCGCACACCTCACACTACCTCCTTCCTAGGCATTTGGCAATCTCTAATCGAGGTGAAGAACTTGTCACCTCTTACGTACATAATTACACGGGTTACAACCATATATTCTAACATGCATCATTTTATATGGCCATCGTGAACGCAGTAGAAGAAACACCACTCGAGGTGATGTCGAGACTACTAAGCATAACTAGTGCACAAGTGAATGTGACAAACCAAGCGAGAGAAGCCTCAAACTACATGCAAAGTGATGCAACATATGATGATGGTCATAAGCACTTAGTCTACACAATAAAAAAGTTCGAAAAAACTTGGCAATAGACTCCACACAACAACGTGCAACAACTAATCTATGGATGATATGCATGCAAAAATTTGAAAAAACACGACAAATCACATGAACTTGAGTAAAATCAGGCATGTACGAACCACACAAGCATATAGTACTGAAAATTCAATACCCCCTCCCCAAACCTAAACTTTTGCTCGTCCTCGAGCAAAGAAAAGTTGAATGAAAAGGAAAAATTGGATTGAAAGTACACTTCCCTGAGATAAAGGTTCGTGTCCAATCTCCTATATATGAGTAGTACCTGAAAGGACTCAAGAAACATGCTCAACAATCATCATCAAACTCTAATTCACCAATGCATAACACAATTGAAGCTAATTAAGATAAAATCCCAAATTCAAGAAAGTTAGGGTTCATGAGAGGTACCTTTGATTCCTTGTTATGGATGCTTCAAACGTGAAATTTGATCGGTTTAGATGATAGAGGGGGTGATGGGCTTTGTAAAGTGCACAAGATTGCAAGAATTGGTGGAGAATTGAGAGAGACTGAGATTTTTGGGGTGTTAAATCGGCAATGGAGGAAAAAAAACGAAGTGGGGAGCTTTGATGCACAAGTGCTCCGCTTGGCTTTCTTAAGGAGCGCTTGGGCCGTCCCAAGCGAAGCGCTTGGCAAGCGGTCCGCTGGGAACCTGCCAAGCGCTCCGCTTGGATTTCCAATAAGAATGAAATTCTTACTGGAAATCCAAGCGGACCCCGTGGGCTTGCCAAGCGGTTCGCTTGGGACCTGGAGCTCCCAAATCCATTTTTTTTTCGACTTTTGCTAAATTTTCACCCCAAAAATCTTGTCTAATCAAAGAAACAAAATTTAAACGTGCTCCTAATCTATATGCAAGTACCTACAACCTCGGGTTGCCTCCCGAGAAGCGCCTTCGTTTAAAAGTCGTTGGCTCGACTCTTCACAACTCATGCGGAATTGATTTCGCCTCGGGTACTAGACTTCCCCCTCCAATTGCCTCTCAAAGCATCAATTCCTTGCACATCTTGACGAACATAAAGTGGACCAAAAAATCCTACAAGTTCGTTAGTATCAACATAAGCACATGAATCAACAATGGCTCGCAACGTGTGTTGCTTGCCATTTACCTCAAAGTGACATGTTCGACGATACATGTCTATGACCATATGTACTTTGTTGATGAAGGCTCTACCCAAGAGAACCACATCTTTGAGCTTAGCAGAAGATGTAGGCATAACGATGAAATTAGTCTTCACCTCTACACCGGCAACCCTCACCGCCAAGTTCTCAATCACACCCAACGGCTTTTTCATGGACCCATCCGCTAATTGCACCATGCATTTCATAGGTCTCAAGCCAGACAAACCCGACTCTTCATACACGTTCAAGGGTATAACATTCACACCCGCTCCCGTGTCTAGAGTTGCCACTATTCCGTCCTTCTTCCCCAAGCCGATTTCAACATCGAAGCTCTCTTGGATGGGCACTTCCACCATATCCACCATCTCATCCTCAGACGATGAGTTTTCTTTCACCTCTTCAACTATCGCATCAGATTGTGCGACAACTTCCTCTTCCATAACCACCTTAGGAGTCTCGACCTCCTCACTCACCTTGCAAGTTTCAGTTATCTTGCAACTTGGCACCTCAATTCGTGCATTGTCTCTCACAACCGTGATCTCCACGGGCAAATCAGTCACCACGGTTATGGCCATAGCCTTCTCCGTGTTCCCGGGAAACTTCCCTTGCTCTCTACTAGCCCCCCGATCTATCAACTCTTGCAACTTCTTATGGAGGTTGCTACTACTAGCCTCAAGCTTCTCAAACCGCTGATTGTTAGTAGCTTCATTACGATAGTAATGCTCCATAAACTTATTCTTCTTCAACACAAGATCGTTGAGAGAAGAGACAAGAGGAGAAGGGAGCACCCCTCCACCTTGCGGTCCCGAACTAGCAACCTGAGGTGGAGGTGTAGGATTAGAAGGTGGTGCTCCTTCATACCAGTTGTTCCCATAGCTGAGACGGCTTCGATCTTGATGTGGACCATAGGCATATTGGTCCGGGTTGTGGACATAACCACGGTTGCCTTGATTCTAGTACCCACCTCGTGGTCCTTGTCCCCCACGGTTTTGTGGCCTCATATTGCCATATCCTTGCCCGTAGTTCACATCTCCAACTACTTGCTCTCCCTCAGCAGCATACACTTCTTGACGGACATTGTTCGTGATATATTGCTCTCTAGCAAATTCAGAACGGCATAAATAGGCCGGGTGCCCATAGTTCTTGCACACACCACAAACTTCCGTAGATGGAGAAGGAACGCTTTGCCTCAAAGCTTGCTTCACTTCATGGGCGAACCCATCGAAGGCATCTTGTTCTACCACTACCTTGGCCTCACCTCTTTGCTCCTTTTGGAGCACACGAGCCCTCACATTCCAGTTTTGGGAATTCCGGTACATCATGTCCAGCTTCACTTGAGCTTGAGAAGGAAGCAACTCCCCCATACTACCTCCACAAATACTATCCACTGGAGATTGAATCTCGGGATGTAAACCATTGTAAAAGAATTGGAGAAGCTGACCTTTATCATACCCGTGATGTGGGCATCGATGATGCAACCCCATGAATCGACCATAGGCCTCGTGGAAAGCCTCATCATACCTCTGCTCGAAGGAGCTAATTTGGCTCTTCATAGCCATCGTCTTGGAAGCGAGGTAGTAACGCTCCATGAACTTATCAAAACAAAGATCCCATGTTGTCAAAGACCCGGCCTCCAAAGTATTAAGCCAAGCCTTTGCACGATCACCTAGCCCCATAGAAAAGACCTTTATACGGAGATCATCATCTGTAACACCAGCTCCTGGTCGCCCAAGATGGAGAACAAAATTCTCGAGCTCATTCAAGTACCCAATCACGTCCTAATTAGCCATCCCATAGAATTTGGGAAGTTGTTGGAACATGTGATTCTTGATCTCCAAGTTCCTTGTGGCATCATTGAGGACAATTGCTGGTCCTCTAGCCCCAACCGTAGGCTTAGTAAGTGTACGTATAGGCCGCTCCGCCATTTCACCTTGCATGAAAACAGATTCAAGAATCGGCTCCAAAAGATAAGAAGAAGACTCTTCCCGAATACCAGAAGTGGAAGCTCTAGATGCTACTCCTTCAAACTCGAGATTCAAATTCCTCCTTCTCCTTTGAAACAAACGATCGATCTCGTCTACAAAAGGTTCAATAATAAGTCTACCCGTTCGGATTCTAGGCATGCACTCACCTGAAATGAAGAGTAGTGAGTTTCCAAGTCAAAAAGAAACAAAAGACAGAAATAAGGCAAAGAAGAGATGTTGGCTGAAAAAACCAAAACAAAAACACCAACCAAAGGAGTTAAGTCCCCGGCAGCGGCGCCAAATTGATGATGTCGTTTTTCACCAATTAAATTTGTTTAATAGCCAAAGAACACTTATCACTACACAAACTAGAGTGCAATGGCAAGTTGTCCCCGAGTGTCGTTCTCTCGGGACCTAACGTGGCTTTGCTTGTGGTTTTTGCTAGTTATTTCAGGCAACGAGTTCAAGTGTTTATAGAATTGTTTTCTTAGAACAAAGCAACGAGAACTCAGATTGTTGTAATCAAGTTTGGAAAACGGTTGGTGGTAGAAATCCAATACGCATGCATGGGTTACGAATATGCTCACAAGTTCAGTGCGTAAAACCTTCGATCAAGTCTGCTAAGCAACTCGTCTAGGTAACTTTCAAGACACACATCATAAAAGACCACTATCAATACTTTAGAGGTGCTTGTCACCAACACCATTTATCTAGCATGCTGCAAATCTCTAACATACAATCCTATAGATTTCATTGACCAAGAGTTTGTCACTATACTCAATTCGAATATATTTTATAGGCAACTAAGAATCATATGAAGGAATTTGCAGCAAGATTGAATCACAATCTCATGTAAGCATAAACATAACCCATAGCATGCATATTCTACATTCTACCACCAACACAAAGGATTTAGCTACTCATATTCATCAACATAGACATCAAATCATATGAATTGTAAATAGAATACATCAAATCAAACTACTAGACAAGAGATAATGATACAATGTTACCACCAAGCTGTCACTAATCGGTGGGTATTGATGAAAACCTGTCCGTAGATGAAACAATGGATGCAATCCTATGCCAAAACCTTTAATCCAATCTAAAATACAATGTAATATGAGTTTTCTCTCAGTTTTGGGGCTTAGGAGCTCTGCCAAAACGAAGCCAATGTTCAAAAGTATCCAAAAAGTAACTGAAAATTCGATTAAAGAAGGAAAATCCCGATTTGTAACTGCAGCCAAGCGGACCGCTTGGGGCTGCCATGCAGAGCGCTTGGCAGGCGAAGCGCTTCCCCAAGCGCTTCGCTTGGTCTGCTGTACCATTGCCCCTGGAATTTGAAGCGCACCGCTTCACTATTCCAGGCGCTTAGCTTGGCTCCTGGGCAGATTTTTGTCTTGCAACTCAATCCTTTTGCCCTCTTACGGCCCTCGGGTGCCTTGGACTCATCTTTCTCAATGCTTATTGATGCTCAAGCACTCACGAACAAGCCGTGGAGATCAAGAAACTTCAACGGGGCCATTTTCTATCAAAAAAGCTCGTTTTTAGCTCCAAAAACGCCATTTCGTTCCTAAGTGCCTGAAAATGCAGAAAACACAAAACGTGACACTATTCTACAAAACTAACCAAAAAAACAAGGCTAAAAGGTAGCAAAAGAAGGTAAAAAAGACAAGATGAACGCGTCAAAAATACGTTCATCAATTCTCGCCGCGACGGATTCAATCTTGAGTTCGCAGCTGCTAGAAGGTTCTGAAGCGCTAGCTTGGTTCCAAAACATAATGACATGGGTGCCCAGGCCCTCGTTGGGGTGCCCCTTGCCTGCCTCTAAAGGGAGCATCATATAGACATCGGGAGCATCAACTGTAGAGAATGTGGTCGACATAGGAAAAAATGGAAGCCAACCTCTGAATACCCGAGCAGCTCGCTGTAACCTCCACAGGGTGTAAAACATTGGAGAAGGAGGCTCTGATACCACTGCCCTTTCCCCTTCAACAGTTCACAACCTATTCGAGAGATACCGGGTGGAAGATTCCATAACAGAGGCGGTCAATCTTGAAGATTCCCTTCGACACTGCAACTCTACTAGTGGCGATGTGCGTGACAGTAGTGACAATGAAGACAATAGGGACAATGATGATACAGATGGTTGAATTGGTCCTATCCGATCTATTGATGGAACTACCACCACTACCACAAGTCCCGATGATCATATATAAGGCTCCCAGAGCAGTCCCAATAACTCACAAGCAGCACACTCAGCCGACCGAGGCCAAACCATGGGGTAACATCTAGTATCACATCTTATTTCCTCATTTTCTTACTGCTAGGGACTAGCGTTAATTTCATGAGGGGGGATGGGATTTAAGTGATCTAGTGTTGTTAGCTTGGAGCTTGGTATTGGTAGGATGAGTACAGTACCTCGCATGTTTTATCCGTCTGCATTTGAATCTGCACGTTTAATGCTTTCGTAGATTTTTTAGGTTGCATTCACTTCATTCATCCTAGGATTGTCTTGCATGTTTTATATGGAGTTTATTGCCGAATTTTTTGAACTGTTTTATTGGGTAGATCAACTAACTATGCCGTTAATCGTATGCTTCATCCCTATGAATTTGTTTGAGGTTTTTCTCGCTTGGCTTGTCACATTTATGTATTGCACTTAGTTAAGCTTGGTAGTCTCGACATCACTTAGTGGTGTTTTCTCTACTGCGGTTCACGAAGGCCTTTATAATAGGATGATGCATGTTAGGGTCTTATGGTCGTTTTCCCGAGTAATTATGTACCTAAGAGGCAACAAGTCTTCACCATGCTTTGAGATTGCTAAATGCCTAGGAAGGAGGTAGTGTGAGGTTGTGTGATCCTTTGTTTATAACCTATTCTTCCGAATAGGTTTGGGGAGGGGGTTACACCATCATTAGACTTGATTTTCGTTTTTCATTTCCGTATCGTGAGTTTATTTTTCCTTTTCCGTAAATTTGTACTCCAACCTATTCTTTCGAATAGGTTTGGGGAAGTCATGTGAGTCATTTTGTTTCTCTTTTTGTTATGCTACTGCTGGCTAAAAAAATCGAAAAAAAAGAAAGAAAGAAAAATTCCAGGAAAAAAGAATCTGGAAAGAAAAAAAAGAAAAAAAAGAAAAGCCCCAAAAAAGCAAAGAAAGGGTCTAAAAAAGAAAGCCAAATAGCAGTTTAGCAAAGTGTTGTGTCTCATTTTTCAATACTTGTAATGTTCGCAATCGTGTTGTAATTTTCTATTTTTTTATCTTTTTTGTCTTGAGTGTCATCTGTTCAAGACCACCCTCGTCCTGCCATTCAGGAAGTGGTGAATAGCTTAAGACTTTACTTGAGAGATGGGTAGAATAGGAGAGTGTTAACTTTTATAGGGAACCCTCCTTCGTTTGATGAGAGCCAGTACTGGTTCGACGTCTTTGAGGAAAAGTCTTAACATGGTGGAACAGCAGTAAGTCCTCAGTTTCATAGGCACGGGACAACCATTCGTATCTTAGCATGCTTCATTACGTCGTCACTGACTAGGTCCAGGTAGAGAATGTTACGAGAGACTATCCTGTCTTAACATAAGTGCTTATGTGGGTGTGTATAAGTCAATCGAGGTATTCTTCAACCTATATTCATGCTTTGATTTATATGGTTCTTGTTCATATGTTTTTTGATAGATTCAGTAGATTAGTTCATTTTATTTGGCATGAGACTCCATTTTTTGTCTTGCATTGTTTTTTGCATTAGAATCTAGCTTAGTTGCTTGAGGACAAGCAAAGGTTCGGTTTGGGGAGTTTGATGAATGTGTATTTTAAACTTTCATTTGAGTCTTTTTCACCTATTTTAGCTATCCTCTATGTTAATTTAGCTATATTTTAGTGCATTTTATTAGAATAGTGTCACGTTTCCCTTTAGATTTTATTTTACAGGTTTTGGGTGAAAAACGAGGATTTCCGGGCAATTATATTGAAGTTGACAAGGAATTGGTGTTCCAGAAGCCTATTTGGAGTATCTGAAGGTTTCCAGATAGGATTTGGAGTCTAGGGGTCGAATCTGGAGGTTAGAAGGCCACTAGAAGTCTGAAACCGAGTCCGAAAAGGGGAAGAAATCTAAAAACGAGTCGAAAACGCGGAATTCCGCGAAAATTACTCCCGGGCGAACCGCCCGGGACGTGGGGCGAATCGCCCCACACCGGGCGAACCGCCCGGTGTGTGGGGCGACTCGCCCCACACTTTTTCGTAGCCTATATAGTTCCTCAGTTTTTCTCCGAAATTCATACTTTTCCAGACCTATTCTCTCACCTTTCTCTGTAGTTTTAGGTAGGAACTTCCCAGAGCCTGTTCTGGGGGTTCGTAGCTTAGGGGACACTTTTTCATAGCGGATTGGAGCTTGTAGGATCGCAATTCTTCGGAGATTGACAACCTTCGGTAACATTGTATCTTACAGTTTATTCTACTTATTTTTTTATATCTTTCAACATGTTTTCTTCTATGATTTCTGTTGATTGCATGCCTATTATGAGTAGCTAAACTTATCGTTGGTGGTAGTATGTGAATTCATAGCGAAGGGAAGATAATCATGCTAATGGCTATATCGCGCATTATACTCCGTGTTATTGCTTTATTTCGTTGATCAGGCTCAGCCTAAATTCTCGTATGTTGTATTAATTATTATGCACAATTGGACCCTCGTCGACCTTTGCGCATGTATATCTTCGTAGTGTTGAATAATTACGGAACACAATTGGACAATAGTGCTTGACTTGTCAGTATCTTTACCATCCTAGTGCTTAATAATTGCAACAGGACATTCGATTGATCAAAGATCTCCATGCAAGACCGAGGAATTTACGCATGATTATTGACCCTTTATGCTTTGAAGGATCATACTATCACCAATCTCCATTATCTGTTAGAAAAACCTTTGCTTTTGCGTCTGCTTTTTTATATTCTCTAGTTAAATAGATAAAGCTAGTTATAGTCCTAAGAGAACGACACTCGAGGTCATTCTACTGCTACACTACGGTTTTCGTTGTAGTTGTGAATTGCCTTAGGCTAAATAACAAATTTATTTGCTGAATCGGGACCCGACAAATCCTCGTTCATCAATTCAGCTTATCAGATATCCTTGAAGATGGAATCGCAATTAATTTGGAATTAATTGTGATTGATGGATTATAATTTATTTGGAATTAATTATAATATTTTGTGGCTCAATTAATGATTTGGAATTATTAATTGAATTGGCTAATTAATTGTATTTTGTAAATACAATTAAAGATTATATTTTGGAAGTATAATAGAGGTTTGATTTGAAATGATATGTTAATTTAGAATTAACATATGCACTTGGGAAAAATCTACTTGGAGTTTGAATTGCCTTAGAACTATAAGTGGGTCCCAAAATTGGGACCCATCTAGCTCCCGTAGGACAGGCGCTCGCGCGCGCATAGGCTGGATAGGGGAAGGAGTTCGACTCCTTCCACTTTTAGAAGTCCAAGGGATAAGTTAGATTTTCCTGATTGAGTTTTAATTTGATTTGGAATGAATCTAGACTTGATATTGGTTTCCTAGTGCGATAAGAATTAGATTCTTATTCCTTTACGAAGTCTAATTGCTTATGCTTTAGGCTTCTATTGACTACTATATAGTAGACTATTAGAGAGTTTCTGACACACAGTTCAATAGACATTCACACAGTTGAATACCCAGTTTTCTTAGAGAAAATAAAAACTGTCCCCTCCTCTACATAGCCACGCGCGCGCGCCACCTTGCCGGAGGAATCGCCGCCCCGTCTTCTTGGTCACACAAAGAATATCCTAGCATTCTTCCGATAGGCTGTTCATCCGTGGATACCAAGGTTGAGGTTTTAGGAGTTGGAAACTAACTCTTATTGTCTTACAGATAATCAGAGTATTGCAGATATCTTCGACTTCGGCGAAGGAGAAGATACACCGGATTATTACGAAGACTTGGAAGCTGCTTTGGAAGTAAGGTTAGTCTTATAATTGACGTGTTTACATATATACGACATATACATAATCAGTTAACATGTATGTTAAGAAATTTTTTGAAATTCGCTGTGTACCCTAGGGGTAACTCTGATCGTATTTTCTTACAGTAGTATCAGAGCCAGGTTAATTGATTACGTATATACGTATATATATTGTATGTTTTTGTAGATATGTGGATGCCATTGATTCTATGATTAATTCGATTTTCAAAAGTTTTGTTTTTATATAAATATAGAATTATATTTTCAAAAAAAAAAAAAATTATATATATATATATATATATATATATATATATATATATATATATATATATATATATATATATATCTATATATATATATATATATATATATATATATATATTATATATATATATATATATATATATCTATATATATTTCCAATCGGCCAGGTGCCCGTGCCCGCGGCGCAGGCACTTGGCGCTCGCGTGCCGCGAGCACCCGGGTGCCTGCGGGAAGTAGGCGCCCGTGCGCCTCGGGCGCTGCGGCCGCGGCGCCCGTGCCTGCGTGCGGCACGCAGGCACGGTAGGGGACGGGACTAGGTCCCGTCCCATGTTTTAATATATATATATTTTTCGGGGTTGGACGCAAAATCGAATTTTAAAAATTTTGAGGATTGAATTTTATATTTGGAATATAAATATGATTTAATTGTAATTGTTTTTAACTAGAGGGGTTAAATTTAATTAGTATAAAGTTTAAGGGCTTATTTGTAATTTATCAATTTATTGTTTATTGCAAATTAGTCCTTCTACTTTTGAATTTTAGATTTAACACCTCCAAGGTTTCAAAATTACAATTAAGTCCTTCGGGTTTTTGAAAATTGCTACTTGGTCAATAGAATTTTTGATTTTTCAATCTAGTCCAAATTTCCAATTATTTCATAGAGATTATAAGTATGGGATTATAATTTTCATAATGAAATTATGAAGTCATTTGGCATCCACATAGGCTACTACTTGTTTTGTATGCTCGATATGCTATTGTTTTACAATGCATGTTTAAATACCAAGTATTTTACTTTCCGTTCGACCGCTATGCATGCGAGGGTAGGCGGCGCCCTCTTATATGTCGGACCGCATATTTTATGTATGGGTAGGCGGCACCCATTATGTGCTTGACCGCGTTTAGAACTAGAATGGATAGACGGCATCCATTACGTGTAGACGGCTCATGCATGATGGGTAGGCTGGCGCCCTTATTTGTTTGTAGATGACTGATAACAACCCTCAAGTGACAAGCCCCAACCAATATAAGTACAGAAATATATATATGTATGTACTCTGAGATGCTTTCCATAGGGTGCTTTAATTCTAAACTTTCATTGAGTTTTCTTGTATTGGCGACCTCGTCTTACAGACTCGTAGTGATCGTCAGATTAGAGTAAGCCTATGGTTATGACTTTCTGCATATTGCATCTAGCGACCTCGATAGGTACAGTATGTAGGGCATCGGGTTAAATTAGATTTAACAACCAAGAGTTGCGTGACGCAATTGGATAGTCCTACCGGTCATATTATGTTATGCGACCAGCCCCTGTTGGAGTATAGCATAGTATGGATTTGGATCTTGGCCACTACGGTAACTTGTTGGACATTACCCGTATGTTTGCTGTGGGGGAAGGCATATGTGAAAATAGTGGGAGCTAAACAGCTAAAGGACCTTGTTGTTTAGTTATGTTGACTGTGTATTTAGAAATAATATTTCAATAGTTGATTTATTATTTTCGTTCTATATTATTTCTCCTTAGGATATTAGAAATGGCGAGTATCTCGCTCCGTGCTGTCTTAGAGAAGCAAATTTTGACCGCACCAAACTTCCTAGATTGGATCAGGAATATATGTTTGGTGCTGAGGTACGAAAAGATTGAGTACGTCTTGGACGAGGTCATTCCCGTGTGCCCCGAAAATCAGACTGCCGGTCAGGTTGCTGCTTGGAACCAAGCCAACAAGGCAAAGTCTGATAAGCATCTTGAGGATGCTAGATCCGCGCAGTGTATTATGCTGGCGGCAATCAGCAATGAGCTGCAGTGGAAACATGAAAGCATGTTGCCGTATGAGATGCTAAAGCATCTTGAGTCGCTCTTTAAGACGACAGCTAGAAGTGTTGAATTTGATTTGATCAAAGAGATACACAGATGCAAGCTCAGTGAAGGAGGGAACATGTCTGAGCATGTTCTCAAAATGATTGGTCTCTTTGAAAAGCTTGCCGATGCCGGCGTTAAGCTAGAGAACAAGATCATGGTGATCTTTGTCCTTCAATCATTGCCGAGATCGTATTCGCAGTTCATCATTAATTACACGATGAATGCGAAGGACGTAACACTGCCTGAACTTCATAATCTGCTGAAGACATATGATCAAACTCTTCCTAAGAAGGAAAAGTCGATCATGCTTGTTGGGCAACCGTCTAACCCAAACCCGAGAAACAAAGGTGCTAAGGGTAAGGGAAAGTCGGGAGCCAAGGCTAACACTTAGAGTGATAAGCCTAACCGTCCGAACTAGAAAAGGAAGTTCAAGAGAAGCGGGACGGTACGCACAGATGAATGTCTTTTCTGTAAGCAGAAAGGACATTGGAAGAAAGATTGCCCAAAGCTTAGGGCAGATCAAGCTAAGAAGCCACCGGCTTCTAGCTCAGGTATGTTTGTTATTGAAATGAACATGACTACTTTTGACTCCAATGGTTGGGTATTAGATACAGCCTGTGGCTCACACATTTGTAATAATGTGCAGGGGCTAATTGATTACAGGCTAGTCAAGCGAGGTGAAATCGACTTGCATGTTGGGAACGGCAATCCAGTTGAAGCCAAACGCGTTGGACGCAGCAAGATAGATTTACCTTCGGGACAATGTTTAGAACTTGATAATGTTTATTTTGTTCCATCCATTGTCAGATATATTATTTCCATTCCATTGTTAGACAATATGGGTTTTTCCTTTCGATTTGCGAATAATACTTGTTATTTTTCATTAAATAATCAGTATTATGGAAAGACTCGTTTAGTGAATGGTTTATATATTTTGCAAAGTAGTCACCCTTTATTTCAGATACATAACAAACAACCGTCTTCAAGTAGGAAGAATAATCCATCTTACCTATGGCATTGTCGGCTAGGCCATATCAATGAAACACGGATTCAAAGACTAAGGAAGTTGGACTACTTAGAACCATTTGATTTTGAATCATATGGTACATGCGAATCATGTGTTAAGGGTAAGATGACGAACAAACCTTTTGTTGGACAAGGTGTTCGTGCCACTCGCTGCTTAGAGCTCATACATACCGATGTATGTGGACCTTTTAAAGTCCATGCGCGTGGGGGTTATCCTTACTTCGTTACCTTTACTGACGATTTCTCAAGGTATGGATACATTTATCTTATGAAGAATAAATCCGAGACCTTTGGGAAATTCAAGGAGTTTAGGAATGAGGTCGAGAACGAATTGAACCTAAGGATAGTCACTCTTCGATCAGATCGAGGAGGTGAATACCTTAGTGAAGAATTTATCGACTACTTGAAGGAAAATGGAATTCAATCGCAATGGACTCCTCCTGGAACACCACAGTTAAATGGTGTGTCTGAGAGGAGAAATCGAACCCTGTTAGACATGGTAAGATCAATGATTGGATTCTCGACTCTTCCAAAATATCTGTGGGGATATGCACTACAAACTGCAACCTACATTCTGAATCGTGTACCATCTATATCAGTGAAGAGAACTCCTTATGAGTTATGGAAGGGAAAGAAGCCCTCACTAGGCTATCTTAGACCTTGGGGCTGTTCTGCGATAGTCAAACTGATGCTCACTGATAAGTTAGATGCCAAGGGTGTCAAAGTATATTTCATAGGCTATCCTCGTCAGACGAGAGGCTATGAATTCTATCATGCTGAAGATCACAAGGTGATCGTATCTAGAAACGTCAAGTTTTTAGAAGCTGAATACCTCGAAGAAGAGATGTTAGATGACATGATAGAACTTGAAGAAATTCAAGACTTTGACACGCGCGAACATGAGTTCTCTAAATCTTCCGATTTGGACTCAAGTTCAGTGGGAGCTTTCGAAGCAGACAAGGGTAATGATATGACACTTGCTAGGCATGTCATAGTCAGTGGGAGTCCTGTGATTAGATCAACAGTTGAAACCACACCAATAGAACCCGTTGTCAACCAACCTGTGCAACAAGTTGCACAAGAGCAGCCTCCCGCAAGGAACAGGGTCGCGGGGCGCGACCAGCTGCATCAGTGCCCACTGATAATGTTCGCGTTACACGAAGCCAAAAAAGAAAAGCACCAGAACCAGTCGAGCTCCGTAGGTCGAAGAGGATCCTAAAAGGACCTCAGAAGCAAAGCCTTATGATAGAAGACATCAGTGAACTTGATGTCGGCTTATCAGATCGGGAAGATCCCGAGACCTACAAAGAGGCAATAATTGATATTGACTCAGACAAATGGAAAGAGGCCATGGAATTGGAAATGGACTCCATGTACCAGAATAAAGTTTGGAACTTGGTAGACTTGCCCCAAGGGGTTAGACCTATTGGGTGCAAATGGATCTTTAAACGAAACACCGATGCCGATGGCAAGGTACAAATGCACAAAGCTAGGCTTGTGGCGAAAGGCTACACGCAAAGGTATGGCATCGATTACGATGAAACCTTTTCACCGGTAGTAAAATTGAAGTCCACTCGAATTCTACTTGCGATAGCTGCCTACTATGATTATGAGATCTGGCAGATGGATGTGAAGACTGCCTTCCTCAATGGCAACCTTGAGGAAGAGGTCTATATGGTACAACCAGAAGGTTTTATTAGTAAAATCAGGCCAACTGCTGTATGCAAATTACAAAGATCCATCTATGGGCTAAACCAAGCGTCAAGGAGCTGGAATATCCGCTTTGATGAAGCTGTCAAATCGTTTGACTTCATCAGAAGCAAGGGAGTCGTTTTCATGATCATCTATGTTGATGACATTTTGATCATGGGGAACAATGTCTCTATGCTAGAAGAGACTAAAGTTTGGTTATCAAGTACCTTCTCGATGAAGGACTTGGGTGAAGCTAACTACATCCTAGGGATCAAGATTTTTAGAAATAGATCCAAGAGGATGTTAGGAATGACACAGTCCACCTACATCGACAAAATACTTAAGCGTCATAAGATGGACGGCTCAAAGAGAGGCTTTCTCCCAGCTAGGCATGGGATTGTCTTATCAGTTAAGGATGGTCCTAAAACTGATGAAGAAAGAAACGCAATGAGTCGTGTGCCCTATGCTTCGGTAGTAGGGTCTATAATGTATGCAATGAATTGCACAAGGCCCGATGTGGCATATGCGCTTAGTGTCACTTGTCGACACCAACAGAATCCAGGAGTACCTCACTGGACTGCTGTAAAGAACATTCTTAAGTACCTTCGACGGACTAAAGAGACGTTCTTGGTGTTTGGTGGAGAACCAGAATTAAAGATGTCTGGGTATGTCGACGCTGGATTTGAATCAGATCCTGGTGACTTTAAGTCACAGACAGGATACGTATTCAAATTGAACGGAGGAGCTGTCTGTTGGAAGAGTTCTAAGCAAGCCACGGTTGCTGACTCATCCACAGAAGCCGAGTACATTGCTGAATCAGAAGCATTGAAAGAAGTTGTCTGGATTTCAGAGTTCTTGAAGGAATTGAGGGTTGTTCCTGCTCCTAGTCCAATAACGATTTATTGTGACAATACGGGCGCCGTCGCTCAAGCTAGGGAGCCTAGATCTACAAACAAGAACAAACATGTACTTAGAAAATATCACGATATACGTGAGATTATTGATAGAGGAGAAGTTAGTATAGAACGTGTCTCTACCACGGACAACGTGGCAGATCCTTTCACCAACGTCTTATCAGTGGAAGTCCACTTAAGACATTATGCTAATCAGGGTATTAGGCATAAAGGTGACTGACTCTAGTCCAAGTGGGAGATTGATAGTGTATATGTCCTAGAGACAGTCCTTATTAAGGGCATGGAGCCCTTATAAAGGGCATATATGTACTATTACACATGTCAACGTAATATAATATATGTTTGTTGTTTTACTATTGAGTATCGCTTTCATATTTATATTACACCACGCATGCAGCATGTCATATCTCTATTTCTGTCTGTATTGATATTAAACATGTCCCCTCGGATAGAAGACCGATCACACAGATAGTGGGAGCTATGTGAGTTATCATCTATCCCAAACTCTCCCTAGTCGAGGTTCATCTCGGATGTAGGGGTCTGAATGAACCAAATGAGACTAGTATGCGTGGAGGTTATACTTGTTGGAGCAACTGTGACCCGATCCCACGGCCACGGAACGGATTGTTGGACAATCGAGAAACGTTCCCATAACTGCGCATAGTTGTTCAAAGAAGGATTATCGAACAATGGAAGTACCCACCGGACACTCCCATCGATGTATACTCTACACCGAAGTGTCTATGGGAACCGGTAAGTTGTCGAAGTGATGCCAGTCGTCCTTTGGACTTACAGGACTTTATCATCACATTTGTTGCCCCATATCCTTGGTGGACCCGTCGATGTCAGCTCTGAATAAGCAGTTGACCTAAGACACGATTCAGGATTATGGCTACATACAAATGGGGATGATAAGTGATTCTGTGAAGGATTCATCTCTCAAGTGTAGCACAGGAGAGTACTGCTCATAGTCTGCATAGTTGTGTTGGTAAAGTCACTGGCCAGTGCATTGATATATTATGATGGTCATAAGTATATCTTAGTAACGAAGCAACTCCCTGAGACGCCCGTGGATGTATTATTGGGATAGACACTTCATCGATCCAAGATGCATTCGAGTCAGTCAGATGAAGGGACGTTACCATCGCCGCGTTGAGCGCAACAGACTTCGCAACGAAAGGGTTTGCTTTGAGAAACCTCTCGAACGTTCTCATGTATTAATATTGCAAATGGAACCGTCTAGGAATTCCATTTTGCCTAGGCTGGGACTTGCTTAATACAGTGAGGCCCTATGGGTCACACTATGTGGTGATTCAGCTTATCAGAATATCCTTGAAGATGGAATCGCAATTAATTTGGAATTAATTGTGATTGATGGATTATAATTGATTTGGAATTAATTATAATATTTTTGGTGGCTCAATTAATGATTTGGAATTATTAATTGAATTGGCTAATTAATTGTATTTTATGTAAATACAATTAAAGATTATATTTTGGAAATATAATAGAGGTTTGATATGAAAGGATATGTTAATTTAGAATTAACATATGCACTTGGGTAAAATCTACTTGGAGTTTGAATTGCCTTAGAACTATAAGTGGGTCCCAAAATTGGGACCCACCTATCTCCCGTAGGACAGGCACGCGCGCGCGTAGGCTGGATAGGGGAAGGAGTTCGACTCCTTCCTCTATTAGAAGTCCAAGGGATAAGTTAGATTTTCCTGATTGAGTTTTAATTTGATTGGGAATGAATCTAGACTTGATATTGGTTTCCTAGTGCGATAAGAATTAGATTCTTATTCCTTTACGAAGTCTAATTGCTTATGCTTTAGACTTCTATTGACTACTATATATAGTAGACTATTAGAGAGTTTTTGACACACAGTTCAATAGACATTCACACAGTTGAATACCCAGTTTTCTTAGAGAAAATAAAAACTCTCCCCTCCTCTATATAGCCACGCGCGCGCGCCACCTTGCCGGAGGAATCGTCGCCCCGTCTTCTTGGTCACACAAGAATAGCCTAGCATTCTTCCGATAGGTTGTTCATCCGTGGATACCAAGGTTGAGGTTCTAGGAGCTGGAAACTAACTCTTATTGTGTTGCAGATAATCAGAGTATTGTAGATATCTTCGACTTCGGCGAAGGAGAAGATACACCGGATTATTACGAAGACTTGGAAGCTGCTTTGGAAGTAAGGTTAGTCTTCTAATTGACGTGTTTACATATATACGGCATATACATAATCAATTAACCTGTATGTTAAGAAATTTTTTGAAATTCCGCTGCGTACCCTAGGGGTAACTATGACCGTATTTTCTTACACAATGGTCCTATGAAGGCAACTTTCTTACGACAAACTGAGTAAGCACTATGGTGCATATTACCCATGAGATTAGTAAGTCCATTTAACCTTCAATTATGATGGGTAGCATCATGTGATTTAATCGAGACTTAAATTAGTTGGGGAACATTTAAATGGGGTATTTAATCGCTTGACCTAGATCCCTAACATGCATCACATAATGGGTGCCGCCTACCCAAGGCTCATGCAATGCGGTCTAACAAGTAATGAGTGTCGCCTACTCATACATATCAATTGCGGAGTAGCAAGTAATGGGTGCCGCCTACCCATGCATATGACAGATGCGGTCCGAAAACTAATGGGTGCCGTCTACCCATACAATATAAGCGGACTAACAATATTTAAATATTAAATTGCTCATGTAGACATTCAATACATGTGATACAACCAAGTTGGAGCATATAAGTAGTTGTTGTGGATTATTATCATTATATGTAAGTCAAAATCTAATTAATAAATTCTCTAAGAATTTTCAAAACATTTAAAACAAGTTTAATAATAATATAATCTTCCAAATCATTACATTACTATTAAAATGTAGTTTATAAACTATTTATAAACTAACAAACATGTTACTAAATATTATAAACTTATATTTATGTCTCTAAACATTTTAATCACTTTTCAAAAGTATTAATAGGGTTTAAATATAATTTATAAACTATTTATAAATTAAATAACAAGTTTCTAAAACTCTAGGGACCTCTTTACAATTCGCAGAAAGTTGAAATTAAGTTTCTCGGTCAATTTGAAAGTTTTTACTAAAATCTGGGGCAAATCCGCAAAGTAGAGAAGTTCAGGGGCTTGATCCCCAATAAGACAGAAACTACCAAATTGGGACACAAGTCCCTGAAGTATCCTCTCTTGCCTATTAGACACCACCGAATTTTCTGAAAAAGTTCAATCAAGTCCATGTAACTAACAAAAGTTTCCAAAACGTTTAATCTTCACTTCAACTCGAATCTAAGGTCCATGATCATGTTCTAAACATAATACACCATCCCAAACGAATTCGCAAGCATCTAATTTTCCCAGAAAAACAAAAATCAAATTTTATTTTTTTAAAACCGATCGGGTTGATCGGAACCGACCCAGTTGATTTCGTTCGACCGATTCTTGCTTGCTTCGTGTTCTCCGTGTTTGTACGAGTCTGTTATACCCAATTTTGATTTAGTTTGGACTCAAGGATGGAAAGCTTGAAGAAACCCATTAATGGAGTTTTCAAATTCCATGAACCCTAAGCCAAAACCTTATCTATGAATCTCTAAATTCAATTTTGATGGCATGAGGTGAAAGAGGACGAAAAATGAAGAAAAACCATATATAAAATCCCTAGGTTTTCATGAAAAACGAGAGAAGCTCTAAGCTCTTCCCATCTCCATCCATGGCGGATGAAAAGTGCCGCGGGCACTGTTCATCTTCTAAAAAAAATTTTTTTTTTTAAATTTTCCTTTTCTTAAAATCCAATTATAAGAATTTGAAAAATTAAACATAAACATACATATAATAATCCACAACAACAGTATGAAATGAAATATAAACAAATATAGTCATTGAATCAGCATAGGTCTGATACCACTGTTAGTAAAAGTGAGAAAAACTGCCTCTAAGGCTAAGCAGGGGAAGTTTAAAAATTTTAATCTCACTAAACTGATATGACTATATTCGTTTATTATACTAGAAGATATCACTTACGTGTCCTCCAGTAGATAAGCAAATTCACCGGGTAGTTGTTCCTCAATCTCCAGACAGAGCCTTGCAATCTCCTCGTCGAGCTGCTTGATTTCTTCTTCGTCAGAGATGAAATCTTCGTCAACAAAATCTCCAAGATGGCTCATCAACAGGTTGATTACTTCCTTCGACCTTGGTATCCACGGACAGTGATTTCTATCAAGAACGCTAGGAGGTTCTTCTGTTTGAGCTAATAGGGAGAGTGAATATTTTCTAACTATCAGAGAATATCTACGTAAGTTGTGAATGAAGACTATTATTCTTTCTTTCTGATTTAGTCAGTAAGTTGGTTCAGAAAATCACGTAAGATTTTTACCAAGTAAATCTTATTGACTAGGAGACTTCAAAAGTCATCAACTAACCAACAAAGAGATAATAATTAATTATCTCAGTCAAAACAAAAGAATAAGTCAGTCAAAAGGGAAGAGAGAAAGAGATAAGAGAGAGAGATCACGTGGGGATAGCTGGTCCCCATCTCGGATCCCATGGCGCGTGCATTGCACGCGCCATTTCTCACTTGCATGGCGCGTGCCATGCACGCGCCAGGCCTGGCAGCTATGCTGGGCCGTTGGACCAGCTGGTCTTTTCTTTCTTCTTTCTTCTTGGGCTTTGATTGGACCACCTTTTAAATCCCGCCCAAGTGCATAAGTCTTCAATTAATTAATGAAATCCAATTCAATTCAATTAATTATATTTCTAAAATATATTTCACATATAATAAATTAATATTAATCTAATTAATAATAATTCCATTATATATTTTATATAATAATTTAATATTAATCTAATTAATATTTAATTCAATATACATAGCTCGTTTGTACAAATACCACCTTGAAGTGTGACCCATAGGGCCTTGCATATTAAGCAACAATCCAATTAAGGTCATAATAAATTCCTAGACAATTTATCAGACAATATTAATATGCAAGGAACGTTTGTGAGGAAAACAAACCACCGGTAGCGTAAGGTATTTTGATGATACGGTCCCTTCATCCACGAATACTCGAATGAGTCTAGAATATGGTTATGTAGTCTATTCTAATAACTTCATTCATTGTCTCTCAATCTTATTAGTCGATCTATGAATTATGTCAAAATACCATTTTGACATATTAACATACGGTGGCCACCGGTTTTGTGATCGCACTAAATATGAGAAGTGAGTATTCTCTCCTAGTGATGAATGTGTATTTTACACTTTCATTTAGGTCTTTTTCACCAATTTTAGCTATCCTCTATGTTAATTTAGCTATATTTTAGTGCATTTTATTAGAATAGTGTCACGTTTCCCTTTAGTTTTTATTTTACATGTTTTGGTTGAAAAACGAGGATTTCCGGGCAATTATATTGAAGTTGACAAGGAATTGGTGTTCCAGAAGCCTAATTGGAGTATCTGAAGGTTTCGGGATAGGATTTGAAGTCTAGGGGTCGAATCTGGAGGTTAGAAGGCCACTAGAAGTTAGAAACCGAGTTCGGAAAGGGGAAGAAATCCAAAAACGCGTCGAAAACGCGCAAAATCCCGAAAATTACTCCCGGGCGAATCGCCCGGGATGTGGGGCGAATCGCCCCACACCAGGCGACTCGCCCGGTGTGTGGGGCCCTTCGCCCCACACTAATTCGAACACTATATATAGTTGCTCAGTTTTTCTCCGATTTTCATACTTTTCCAGACCTATTCTCTCACCTTTCTCTGTAGTTTTAGGTAGGAACTTCCCAGAGCCTGTTCTGGGGGGTCGTAGCTTAGGAGATACTTTTTCATAGCAGTTTGGAGTTTGTAAGATCGCGATTCTTCGGAGACTGACAACCTTCGGTAACATTGTATCTTACAGTTTTTCTACTTATTTTTATATATCTTTCAATATGTTTTCTTCTATGATTTCTGTTGATTGCATGACAACTATGAGTAGCTAAACTTCTCGTTGGTGATAGTATGTGAATTCTTAGCGAAGGGTTGATAATTATGCTAATGGCTATATCCCGCATTATACTCCGTGTTATTGCTTTATTTCTTTGATCTAGCGGAATCTATATCTTCGTATGTTGATTAATTATTATGCACAATTGGACAATTCATTGGTCTTCGATCTATTTAAATCTATATCTTCGTAGTGTTGAATAATTACGGAACACAATTTGACAATTCTTCGACCAATCAAAATCTTTATCTTCGTAATGTTTGATAATTGCAACAGGACAATTTATTGATCAAAGATCTCCATGCAAAACCGAGGAATTTACGCATGATTATTAACCCGCTATGCTTTGAAGGACCATACTATCACAAATCTCCATTATTTGTTAAGAAAAACCTTTGCTATATCGTCTGCTGTTTTTATATTCTATATTAGATTTGATAAAGCTAGTTATAGTCCTTAGAGATCGACACTTGAGGTTATTCTACTGCTACACTACGGTTTTCGTTGTACTTGTGAATTGCCTTTGGCTAAATAAAAAATTGATTTGATAATCCGGAACTGACAAACCCGCGACCATCACCTAGTATCTATTACGGAGGAATGAATCCTATCTTGGCCCAATCACTCACACCATATGCTTCCTAATGTACCCAACACATGCCGTATCTACCCTACTTTAAGAGTGCAAGCGTTGCGCATGGTCAAAGTACATTATTCCACATATGATGTAGTATTGGCCTCAAGTCTAAGGACTACTAACATCACCGTGCACACCGATACTACCATAGACACTTAAATAGCTTTAGCAAATGGTTTCTCGGTTGGGTATGCCAACACTCTCCAAAGTGTTCATATGTTCATCATGAATAACCAAGTTCATTCATAGCAGTGAGACCTACTACATCCTCGAAGGATCTAATGCAATATATGCTAGCTTCAATTGCATCATTGATATCCTGTATCTCAATGACCTTCAGCTAGTGGCTTATTTTAGGACTTAATTATTGACACACAAGCTCCCACTAGCTTGGTGATTACCTTAAGTCCTTGGGAACATTTTATCCAATAATTCAAACAACCAAATAATGTATTCATAAAATGTAATGACAATTGTATTTAATAATGTATAAATAAATGAACATAACTAAATAACAATAACTGAATGTGATCAAGTACATATCGTCCTTATCGTAGGTTGTCTCTAGGACATATACACTTTCAAAGAAGTCCAAAAAGAACAAGAGGAGCTCCGAGGACGAAGGTGGTCGAGAAACTAAGCGGTCCAAGAGAAGCAAAGGCACCGATGAGGACCTTTTTGATGAGGTCAACCGAATCATGGCGCTCGACGAATTCGACCGGGCACATGAATTGAGCCAGGTCTCGTGCAAGGTAATTCTTAATTTTTTGCTTCTTTTTCACAAAAAAATTCTAAGTGTTGCTTCTCGGACATCCTTACTTATAGTGCTCCTCGGCCCGTTTGTATTTTTGTAGCTTTCTACTATGGTCGGAGCCTATGGAAACCTTGCTGCTGATAAGGATGCTCCGGAGGAAGTTGCTAACCTCCATCTTCAAGTGCAAGAAGCTAATGGGCGTGCTCGAGCAATGGAGGAAGACTTGCGGGTCGAGAAGGCTAAAGTTGCTAGTCATGAGGCTGAGGTAAATAAGGTGCAGAGGCAGAACAAGGCGTGGAAGGATGCCTGGAACAATTTGTCCATCAAGGCCGCTCGCTTCAAGGACGCCGTCCTCGGGTATCTCAAGGATACTCGGTTCGAAGGAGCCAAAGCTTTCTATGAGTCCCCTTCCTACCGCCTGAAGCTTTAAGAGACCAAAGAAGCGTCTTGCGAGGATGGCTTCTACTCTGCGCTCGACCAGCTCAAGGCTAAAGGCCTGTTGTCCGAGGAGTTTCACTCTGATGCCGCTGGTTTGATGGACAACAACGGGGCGACTTCTCCGACTACCCGGACCAAATTATTTCCGACGAGGAGCATAAGTCTTGCGAGTTCGGAGCTATTGTTGCTAATCCGGAGGTGCCTTATCCCGAGAAGACTGGTCTCCTTCCTGCCTGGGTTCCGGAGGTACTCCGACTAGGGCTAGTCGAGCCTTTCGAGAGGGCGGGTTTGATGACAGTGTTTTTTACACTATCATTCGAGTCTTTTTTCACCAATTTAGCTATCCTCTTGCATGTATTTTAGTGCATTTTGTTAGAATAGTGTCACGTTTCCATTTCTTTTGTTCTTTTCAGGTTTTAGGCGGAAATCGCGTTTTTGGATGTAATTCATGGCGAAACAAGGATGTTTTGGTGCAACGAGATCACCCGTGGTGTGTCAAGGAGTACCGAGACGAGTTTCAAGGCCAAGAGATCAAGTTTCGGAGCTCAAAACCGTGCAAGGGGCCAAATTCGAGGATCCAAAGGAGGAATTCCGCACGGGCCGCGTTCTGCCCTTGCGGGGTGCACCGCCGCGTACGGGGCGGTGCGCCGCGGAGCTTCCGACAGCTCTATATATATATCCCAAAATCTACGAATTCTGATATCTTTCATCATATTTTTCTAGACATAAACCCTAGAGCTTGTTCTGGGGATATTTTCTCTTAGAATCTTTGTAACTTAGAGAATTTGGAGCTAGATGAGAGATTTGGACACCGTTTTATCTCACCTTGCTAGATCTTTGTGAGTTTTAGCCATTCACCGGAGATTGACAACCTTTGGTGGTATCCTTGTATCTCACAATTATGCTATTTATCTTTCAATTAAACATGTTTTCATTCATTATTGCTTTGATTATGATTGTTGATTGTGTTATTGATATGAGTAGCTAAGCATCTAGTTGGTGATAGTATGTGAATTCGTAGCTAGGGTTCGTATTATGACAGATTGAGTTTCTGAGTCTTTTACTTGTTTAATTATCTTAATTCGATTCTTTGATCCGACTAAGCCATATATCTTCGTAGAAAGGTGTTAGAAACACTAGGACAATTCAAGATCATCGATTCAATTATATATAATTTGCAAGTACTGCTTGAACTAAGACTGACAACCTTAGCCAAGTATTAGTATAGATAGGAAGCTTTCAAAATACACGTCTACAAATCTGTCTTTGATGTTTGTAAATCGAATTACTTTTAAGGCAGTACGAGTTGCACTTTCATGCATAATTAGAACTTGATGCTTAGAACGAGCATACTATCACAAGCTTTCTCCATATATTGTTAAGTTAAGTTAGAGATAAATTTGTTTTCTGAAATTATATATAGTTATTTAGTTAAAGCTAGTTTAGTCCCTAGAGATCGACACTCGAGGTCATCTTACCTCTGCACTACGTGTTTTGTGTAGTTGTGAGTTGCCCTTTGGCTTTCAAACAATTTATTTGATTGTTCGAGTCTGACAATCTCGTTCATCAAATTGGCGCCGTTGCCGGGGACTACAACTCCTTTTTACTCTTTAGCTTGTTTATATTTTCAGCATTCAATTTCCAGGATAAGTTTAGTTAGCTTGTCTCGATTAGTAGTTGAATTCCAGATTTTGGCGATTTCTAACGGGACTGATTTTTGGTTGTGAGTTACTCGTGTCGCAGAAATTCAGGTTTTGTGATGACTCGCCCACTTTTGAAATCATGGGTTCAACCCAACCAAGAACGGATGAGAGGTCCGGCTATTGTTCTTTCTGTTGCAACTCGTGATTTGGAGATAAAAAATTACATGTTCCAGCAACTCCCGAGGTTCTATGGGTTGGCTAGGGAGGATGTTATGGGATACTTGAATGATATTGAGGATTTCATCAACAATCTTCCAAGGCCCGGAGCAGGGATAACGGATGATGAGCTGAGGATGAAGGTTTTTGCTATAGGGCTTGGTGATAAAGCCAAGGCATGGTTAGGCTCTCTGGAAGCCGGATCACTAGACACCTGGGCCAAGGTGTTTTCTACTTTTATGGAAAAATATTTTCCCCATACTTTGACTACCGCGCTGAAGGCGCAAATCAGTGATTTCAAGCAAGACTATGATGAGACCATCTACATTGCTCTCGAGAGGTTCAAGGACCTCGTGAATAAGTGCCCTCACCATTGGATGGAGCTTTCTGATCTTGTCCAACACTTCTATAATGGGCTTACTTATGAGAGCCAACAGGTGGTGGATTTCCAGTGCCGTGGAAATATCTGGGAGGAGACCGCCGAGGATGTGTGGGCGTGTTTTGAAAGGCTTGCTAAGGGATCTCAGTTCAAGGATCCAAGGGCCATGTTCAAGAGGCGTGGAACTGAAGCTCCAGCAAAACCAGAGGTGCAGTTGAACGGTGTGAGTGGGGATAGGTTTGATGGCTTCGCCCATGAGATGAGGCAGGCTCTTAAGAGCTCGATGGGGCAACCTCTTTCCAATGAAGTCTGCAGGGTGTGCAAAAACTATGGGCATGGGCTCATATGTGTAGGTCTGATTTGTCCAATGATAGTGTTTACTGGGTAGACCGTAGTAATTGCAACTACGGAAACAACCATTGTGGAAACCCTGCTGAAGCATCTCAATCCAAAGTCTGCTACTCTTTTTGATAAATTACAGAAATTGGTCGATTTCACCCAAGGATTCATGAAGAGATTCGAGGAGGATTCGGAGAAGACAAGTGCTCGTCTAGATCAGCTGGAAGCTAGTACTAAGTGATGAACGTGTATTTTACACTTTCATTCGAGTCGTTTTTCACCAATTTAGGTATCCTCTATGTTAATTTAGCTATATTATAGTGCATTTTATTAGAATAGTGTCATGTTTCCCTTTAGTTTGCATTTTACAGGTTTTGGGTGAAAAACGTGGTTTTCCGGGAAATTATATTGAAGAGAACGAAGAATGGTGTTCTGGGGACAGTTTTGGAGTATCTAGAAGATTCCGGATAGGATTTGAAGTCTAGGGGTCGAGTCTAAAGTCTAAAAGGTCACTGGAAGGCAAAAACCGAGTCCGAAAAGGAAATGAAATCCAAAAACGCGTCGTTTGCCGACTGCACCTCCCGGGCGATTCGCCCGGGACGTGGGGCGATTCGCCCCACACCATGCGATTCGCCCCACACCTTCCGAACCCCTATATATAGTTGCTCAGTTTTCTCCGTTTTTCATACTTTCTCAAACCTTTTTTCACACCTTTCTCATTAGTTTTAGGGAAGAATTCTCCAGAGCCTGTTCTGGGAATTCTTAGCATAGGAGATAATTTTTCTTATCGATTTGGAGCTTGTGAGATCGCGATTCTTCAGAGATTGACAACCTTCGGTAACATTGTATCTCAGATTTTTCTACTTTATATTTATTTATCTTTCAACATGTTTTCATTCAATCTTGTTATGATTTCTGTTGATTGCATGACATCTATGAGTAGCTAAATCTATTGTTGGTGATAGTATGTGATTTCTTAGCGAAGGGTTAATAATTATGCTGATGGCGGTAAAACGAATCAGACTTTTAGTTATTGCTTTATTTCTTTGATCTATCTAAGCCCTCTATCTTCGTAGTGTTGAATAATAACGGAACACATTGGACAATTCATTGATCAAAGATCTCTATGCAAAACGATCGGGTACTTCATGCATGATTATTAACCTGCTATGCTTTGAATGATCATACTATCACTAACTTCCATTATCTGATAAGAAAAACCTGTGCTAAGTCGTCTGTTGATTTTATAGTTTAATTTAGATTAGATAAAGCTAGTTATAGTCCTTAGAGATCGATACTCGAGGTTATTTTACTGCTACACTACGATTTTCGTTGTAGTTGTGAATTGCCTTTGGCTAAATACAAATTTATTTGATTAATTAGAATCTGACAAATTCCGGTTCATCAAATTGGCGCCGTTGCCGGGGACTATACTCCTTTTTTCTGTTTAGCTTATTTATATTTTCAGCATTCAATTCCTAGTTTTAGTTGTTTTTGTTTTTTCTATTTGATCTCTTTGATACTCCTTTCTAGCTTGTTACAGATACTGTATGCGACATACACGATCTAAGGGAACACCGCTTGCTGATTCAATTGCAGAAATCGACAGAGTCTACCACCAAAGAAGGCGACTACTTCGAAGACATGAACTGGAGGAAATAGAGCATACCGATTTCTCTGAATCTCTACACAGTCTTTTGATGAACGGTTGATTGTCATGTTCCAACTAATCAAATAAATTTGTATTTAGCCAAAGGCAATTCACAACTACAACGAAAACCTTAGTGTAGCAGTAGAATAACCTCGAGTGTCGATCTCTAAGGACTATAACTAGCTTTATCTAATCTAACTTAAGAATATAAAAACAGCAGACGACTTAGCAAAGGTTTTTCTTAACAGATAATGGAGATTGGTGATAGTATGGTCATTCAAAGCATAGAAGGTTAATAATCATGCATAAATTCCTCGGTCTTTCATGGAGATCTTTGATCAATGAATTTTCAGTTGTGTTCCGTAATTATTCAACACTACGAAGATATAGATTTAGATAGATCAAAGAAATAAAGCAATAACTCAGAGTATAATGCGCGATATAGCCATTAGCATAATTATTAACCCTTCGCTAAGAAATCACATACTATCACCAACGAGAAGTTTAGCTACTCATAGATTTCATGCAATCAACAGAAATCATACCACAAATGAATGAAAACATGATGAAAGATATATAAATATAAATAGAAAAACTGTAAGATACAATGTTACCGAAAGTTGTCAATCTCCGAAGAATCGCGATCTTACAAGCTCCAAACTGCTAAGAAAAAGTATCTCCTAATCTAAGAACCCCAGAACATGCTCTGGGAAATTCCTACCTAAAACTACTGAGAAAGGTGAGAGAAAAGGTCTGGAAAAGTATGAAAAATGGAGAAAACTGAGCTCATATATATAGGCGTTCGAATTGTGTGGGGCGAAGGGCCCCACACACCGGGCGATTCGCCTGGTGTGGGGCGATTCGCCCCACGTCCCGGGCGACTCGTCCGGGAGTGTTTTTCTGTCCAAAACGCGTTTTCGACGCGTTTTTGGATTTCTTCCCCTTTTCGGACTCGGTTTCTGCCTTCTAGTGACCTTTTAGCCTTCAAACTCGACCCCTAGACTTCAAATCCTATCCGGAATCTTTCAGATACTCCAATTAGGCTTCTGGAACACCAATTCCTTGTCTACTTCAATATAATTGCCCAGAAAACCTCGTTTTTCAACCAAAACCTGTAAAATAAAAACTAAAGGGAAACGTGACACTATTCTAATAAAATGCACTAAAATATAACCAAATTAACATAGAGGATAGCTAAAATAGGTGAAAAAGACTCAAATGAAAGTGTAAAATACACATTCATCAAACTCCCCAAACCGAACCTTTGCTTGTCCTCAAGCAACTAAGCTAGACTCTAATGCAAAAAACAATGCAACACAAAAAATGGAGTCTCATGCCAGATAAAATGAACTAATCTACTCAATCTATCAAAAAACATATGAACAAAAACCATACAAGTCATAACATGAATATAGGTTGAAGAATGCCTCGATTGACTCATACACATTCACATAAGCACTTATGTCAAGACATGATAGTCTCTCGTAACATTCTCTACCTGGACCTAGTCAGTGACAACGTAATGAAACATGTTAAGATATGAATGGTTGTCCCGTGCCTATGAAACTGAGGACTTACTGTTGTTCACCAAGTTAAGACTTTTCCTCAAAGAGGTCGAACCAGTACTGGCTCTCATCAAACGAAGGAGGGTTACCTATAAAAGATAACACTCCCCTATTCAACCCATCTCTCAAGCAAAGCCTTAAGCTATTCACCACTTCCTGAATGGCAGGACGAGGGTGGTCTAGAACAGATGACACTCAAAACCAAAAGACAAAAAATTACAACACGATTACGATCATTACAAGAATTGGAAAATGAGACACAACACTTTGCTAAACTGCTTTTTGGCTTTCTCTTTTTTTTGACCCTTCTTTGCTTTTTTGGGGTCTTTTCTTTTTCTTTTCTAGTTTTTTTCTTTTTTCTGGAATTTTTTCTCTCTATTTTTTTCGATTTTTTTTAAGCAGCAGTAGCACAACGAAAAAGAAATAAAAATGACAAACGACTTCCCCAAACCTATTCGAAAGAATAGGTTGGAGTACAAAATTTACGAAAAAGGAAAAATAAACTCACAATACAAAAATGAAAAACGAAAAACAAGTCTAATGATGGTGTAACCCCCTCACCAAACCTATTCGGAAGAATAGGTTAAAAACAAAGGATCACACAACCTCACACTACCTCCTTCCTAGGCATTTAGCAATCTCAAAGCATGGTGAAGACTTGTTGCCTCTTAGGTACATAATTACTCGGGAACAACCATAAGACCCTAACATGCATCATCCTATTATAAAGGCCTTCGTGAACCGCAATAGAGAAAACACCACTAAGTGATGTCGAGACTACCAAGCTTAATTAAGTGCAATACATAAATGTGACAAGCCAAGCGAGAAAAACCTCAAACAAATTCATAGAGATGAAGCATACGATTAATGGCATAATTAGTTGATTTACCCAATAAAAAAAGTTCAAAAAATTTGGCAGTAAACTTCACGTAAAAACATGCAAGACTATCCTAGGATGAATGTAGTGCATGCAACCTAAAAATTAAGAAAGCAGTAAACGTGCAAATGCAAATGCAGACGGATAAACATGCAAGGTACTATACTCAACCTACCAATTCCAAGCTCTAAACCATCAATGGCAAGCTCTAAACCATCAATGTCAAGCTCCAAACTAACAACACTAGATCACTTAAATCCCATCCCCCCTCATGAATTTAAAGCTAGTCCCTAGCAGTAAGAAAATGAGGAAATAAGATGTGATACTAGATGTTACCGCATGGTTTGGCCTCGGTCGACTGAGTATGTTGCTTGTAAGTTATTTGGACTACTCCAGGGACCTTATAGGTTATCATCGGGGCTTGTGGTAGTGGCGGTAGTTCCATTAATAGATCGGATAGGAACAACTCCTCCATCTGTATCATCATTGTCCCTATTGTCTTCATTGTCACTACTGTCACCAACATCATCACCAGTAGAGTTGCATTGTCGAAGAGAATCTTCAAGATTGGCCGCTTCTGTTATGGAATCTTCCACTCGGTATCTCTCCAATAGTTTGTGAACTGTTGATGGGAAAGAGCAGTGGTATCAGAGCCTCCCTCTCCAATGTTTTACACCCCGAGGAGGTTGCAGCAAGCTGCTCAGATACTCAGAGGTTGTCTTCCATTTTTTCCAATGTCGACCACATTCTCTACGGTTGATGCCCCCTATGTCTATATGATGCTCCCTTTAGAGGCAGTCAAGGGGCATCCCTAAGAGGGGCTGGGCACCCATGTCATTATGTTTTGGAACCAATCTAGCGATTCGGAACTTTCTCACCACTGTCAACTCAAGACTGAATCCGTTGTGGTGAGATCGTCCCGGTGCCTTCCTATTGACTCGAACTCTGCAGTCCTTGTGATAGATTGCTGACGTAATAATTATTTCTATCCCTTCGGTGGTGCATGAATAGGCATAGGAGTCCTTACTCCAGGTGTACTCTAGCTCCTCCTTTTGGATAATCCGCGACGTTGTTGCAAGAGCCCGTGGCTCGAACGCACCTCTAACGAGATCACTCTCCTTGACATGGTTGTAATCGATCCCCCTCCAATACTTCATAGTAGCCAAACGGGAGTGCTCCTCTCCCTTTGTGGCATGGTTCCTACAAACAGCAATTAGTATCTTGTATGACACAAAACAGACTTATGCATATGCAAATGTACGAGCAAACAAACGAGCGATATCTACAACAATCGAACTCCTAAAAAACCCAATGTCTAGTGTAGCTACATGCAACATATCATTGTAACTACTACAATCACATATCACATTATGCTCTTGCTAGACAACAAATGCCTTGAATCATAAGGCTCAATTCATACCATAGTAACAAAAATCTAACATCATAAATCCTCAACTTCATCAATCATGCATTCTACCATTACACCCATCATTATCATATCAACAAACACAAGTTTAAACATGGAATGAAAGTAAAAGATACATTGCCTAACAAGATATAGTCATCTAATAGCAAAAATCTCAAACCAACAAACCAAGCCTAAGTGAACATGCAATTTATAGTGAATAACGTTTCTAATCACACAAATCATCAACCCATACATCATACAAGCTTAATCGAAACATAAATCAAAAAACCCCCAAATTTGAAAAATTAGGGTTCATAAGAAGATACCTCAGATCTGGAAAACAAATGCACTAGAGTGAAAGTTGTTCGGATGAAAAGAAAGAGCACGTAATGGGCTTCGATTGAAGCTATAGAACACTAAATTTGATGGAATAATGAAGAAGTTATGAAGGATTGAAGATATTTCGAAAAATGGGAAAATTTTTGGAGTAAGATGAAGGAGATGAAGAAAAATGAGAGAAATGGGGGGCAACCCCCGTTTTTTACTTCGGCAGAAACGCGGGGCGAGTCGCCCCAGGCGTGGTGCGAGTCGCCCCGCGCGTCCAGAGAGCGCGGAGCTCTCTGGACTCGTGGGGCGATTCGCCCCCCTTGGGGGGCGATTCTCCCCCCACCCCTTGAGGCGGGGAGACGAAACTTTCGAAAAACGCGGTTTTTTAAGTCCCCAAAAACCATTTTCTTCATGAAATCACTCGAAAAAGCTCACTCAAACAAAAACATAAGCACATACGACACAGAGACGAACAAATTCACATATGAAAAGCAAATTGTTCAAGATGAATGCATGCAAAAAAGCCGTAAAAAAGCGATAAAAACTCCGGGTTACCTCCCGGATAGCGCCATTGTTTAAAGTCTTTGACTCGACTCCTGGTTGCGCCTAGCTCTTCTTCTTGAGGGTACTAGACTTCCCCTTCATGGATCTTCTCCTCATGCCACGAACCTGTGAATAAGAATGAACATAGACAGCAAGACCACAGTAGTTAACAGTGTGAGAAGCATTGAAGCGATCAAGTGGGTCAGATATGGCTCGCAACACGTGTCGCTTGCCATCCACCTCAATGGTGCAAGTCCTTCGGTAGATATCTATCACGGAGCGTAGTTTAGTCAAGAACGTTCGCCCCAAGAGAACGACATCCCCCATCCCAGGTGTAGACGCCGGCATAACTACAAAATTGGTGTACAAAGAAGCTTCACCAATCTTGACCAATACGTTCTTCACAACGCCTTTGGGTCTCACAAAGGATCCATCCGCCAGTTGCACAATAGCCTTATGCTCAGATAGTTTTCCAAGACTACTCTTCTCAAACACATTCATTGGGAGCACATTAGAGTAGGATCCCGTGTCTAGTGTGGCACGGATATCTTCAAGTTACCCAATCCCGACCTTAACATCGAAACTTTGAGGGAGTGGCTCGGGATCCTCTTGCTCCTCTTCACTCTCGTCAGAACCAAGGTCCTTCTCTTCTTCCTTGGTCAGTGGAGGTTCTTCCTTCTTGCAACACTCGCATTTAGCAACCTTCATGATGGTGATTTCAACAGGTAGATCACCCACCAAGGTAATGGACATCAACTTCTCAGTGCTGCTAGGCAGCTTGCCTTGCTCCCTACTTGCTCCTCGGTCGATCAACTCTTGCATCTTTTGATGGGCAAGCCTCGTGCTTTCTTCCAATCGATCAAGCCTCGCCCTACTCTTCTCAGAATCTTCTTCATAATGTTTGAGAAAACTTTGGGTGTGATCAACCATCTTTTGCAAGTTCTCCATCAGTTGAGTCGACTTCGACTTCGCTTGCTCTTTCGGAGCGGGGTTTTCGCAGTGGTCATTACCATAGTTAAGCCTACTACGGTCTTGGTTAGGGCCATAAGTTTGGCTAGCCGGTGCATATCCTTGATTGTTTCGGAAACCTCTTCTCCAAAATCCACCTCGAGGATTCCTACCGTCTTGTCCGTAGCTAGCTTCTTGAGTACCAAATTCCATAGCAAAGACTTCCTCTTCGCCTCCTTGAACCCAGTTGCCATCATCATATGCAAGCTTCGATCTACACATATGAGCCCCATGCCCATAGTTCTTGCATATTCGGCAAACTTCGTTCGACACAACTGTTCCAGTGGCGCTCTTGAGGACTTGCTTCAATTCGTTGGTAAAGCACTCGAATTGATCCCCATTCCCCCTGTACATAGGGGTTTCTTGAGTAGGTGGAGCTTCAGGTCCACGTCTCCTAACCATTGCCCTTAGGTCCTTGAACTGCGATCCCTTAGCAAGCCTTTCGAAAACTGCCCAGACGGCTTCCGCGGTTTCCTCCCAAATATTGCCACGACATTGGAAGTCCACCACATGTTGGTTCTCGAAGGTTAGTCCATTGTAGAAGTGTTGGACTAGGTCAGAAAGCTCAAAACCATGGTGAGGGCACTTGTTCATGAGGTCTTGGAACCTCTCAAACGCGGTGTAGATGGTCTCATCATAGTCATGTTTGAGTCCAGTGCTTTGCGCCTTAAGCGCGGTAGTCAAGGTGTAAGGGAAGTATTTTTCCATGAAAGCTGAAAAAAACCTTCTCCCAAGTGTCCAGCGAGCCCGCCGGTAGAGAACTCAACCATGACCTGGCTCTGTCGCCAAGCCCCATAGCAAAAACCTTCATCCGCAACTCATCCATTGTTATTTCAGCTCCGGGTCGTGGGAGTTGGTTGACGAAATCATCGATATCGTGCAAGTACCCCATCACATCTTCCCTTGCTAAGCCATAGAACCTCGGAAGTTGTTGGAATGCGTGGTTCTTGATTCCAGATCTTGAGTTGCAGACGAAAGAACAATCGCCGGTCCCCTCATACGATCCTTGGAGGGTTGAACCCATGCTTTCAGTGGTCTAGCTTCTGCCATTCCGTCGATTTCCTTGAAAAGACTGTGTAGAGATTCAGAGAAATCGGTATCCTCTATTTCCTCTAGTTCACGCCTTTGAAGTAGTCGCCTTCTTTGGTGGTAGACTCTGTCGATCTCAGCAATTGAATCAGCAAGCGGTGTTCCTTAGATCGTGTATGTGGCATACACTATCTGTAACAAACTAGAAAGGAGTATCAGAGAGAGATTAAATAGGAAAACTAAAACTACTAGAACTAGGAATTGAATGCTGAAAATATAAAAAGAAAATAAACAGAAAAAAGGAGTATAGTCCCCGGCAACGGCGCCAATTTGATGAACGGTTGGAAGGTCGGGTTCCAACTAATCAAATAATTTGTTATTTAGCCAAAGGCAATTCACAACTAAACGACGAAACCGTAGTGTAGCAGTAGAATAACCTCGAGTGTCGATCTCTAAGGACTATAACTAGCTGTATCTAATCTAACTAAGAAGATAAAAACCAGACGACTTAGCAAAGGTTTTTCTTAACAGATAATGGAGATTGGTGATAGTAGGTCATTCAAAGCATACAGGTTAATCTTCATGCATAAATTCCTCGGTCATGCATGGAGATCTTTGATCAATGAATTGTCCAGTTGTGTTCGTATTATTCAACACTAAGAAGAGTATAGATTTAGATAGATCAAAGAAATAAAGCAATAACTCAGGTATATGCGCGATATAGCCATTAGCATAATTATTAACCCTTCGCTAAGAAATCACATACTATCACCAACGAGAAGTTTAGCTATTCATAGATGTCATGCAATAACAGAAATCATACCACGAATGAATGAAAACATGATGAAAAGATATATAAATATAAAAGAAAAACTGTAAGATACAAGTTACCGAATTTGTCAATCTCCGAAGAATCGCGATCTTACCAGCGCACAAACTGCTAAAAAAAGTATCTCCTAAGCTAAGAACCCCAGAACAGCTCTGGGAATTCCTACCTAAAACCTACTGAGAAA
>CM051458.1:53601659-53985041 GCA_028274465.1 Plantago ovata
TATTCCGACACCAACATAGGTATTGGTCAATTCTAAGTCGGTCCACTCCTCTTGCGCCATCTGTCATCTTCTTATTCATCCACATGGTTGTATTGGCCCAGCTAGTGATCTTTATGGGCTTGGCCCAGGCCCACTCGGGTGTACTTTCCTGAAACTTCTAGTCCTTTGTGTCCCCGCACTCTGGCTCCTTGATTCGTTCCCTTGGTCATGTTCCCTGTTATGACTTTCAACCATACAAGTAAAGTAGAGACAGTGGTACGGAATAACACTATGTAAGGACAATTTAACCTGATGTAGACTTGCCTCGCGCGTTCTACACTTTTCCACAGTCCGTTCCGCACCATCGAATCTTCTGTGTGATCATTCGAGCTTGACCAACTTTCCTTAGCCTGGTGATGCGGAACTTTTCGTGATGCGGAATAGGCGATGGTGAAGTACAAACATTAATTCGTATCTCTCTACTTGCTTGGTTCGCCTGCTCCGACGCTCTATGTTCATCGGTTCGGGTAAGAGCGTATACATATTTTTCTTATCAACAGTTACGCTAGCTTTTGAAGAAGCTCATTGTTGCTAAGATTATGACGTGTTCTCTGATCAAATGACTACTGAGTACTGAGCCTTGGATTATATTCGATCGAACACCTGCAGTTTAATTCCCGTTATTAATATACGTTGTAAGCCCATTTTGACCGGCTAACAAGTTTGACGAAATACAATTTAGTTCTTTCTTCAGTTTAGCTGAGTAATTCGTTTATACTCCAGAGCACTCGTGACAGATGATGTTATGGTACAACTAGAATTGTGGGTGCATTAAGTTTTCATATCCACCCAACATTAATGCATACAACATGCACGGACGATGATGGCAATAGCAATGCAAGTTGACAGAGGGTAGTTGCCAACATGCACCAAATGTCTCGATCTGTCTCTTATCATTCGGAGTAATGAATACTATCAGGAAGGCCGGAAGCCCGAAACAAAATTCTTAGGGTTTTTTTTTTTTTTTTTCCCGGGTACTTTAATTTTTCTCATTGAAAAAAACAAATTGTTTAGGTTTTTTTTTCAAACTTTTATTTTAAATACTTTCACAAAACTAAACACCACACATATTATATTAAAACCTTATAAAAAAACTGTTACAAAAGCAACAGTAAACAATAAAACACAGCTTATTAAAAAAAATAAAATTCATTTCATCAGATTATCAAATAAGCTAGCTGATCGATCAGCTTCAATAGATTATAATTAAGCGCATTCACATGTTGTAGAGGAATAGATCTCCTTAAATCGAAAGAACTGGATCACACAAACAGATATATCGAGATGTGCTTGAAAAGTAAAACTTTTAAACTCGAAATATATAGTACTCCCTCCGTCCCGATGATAAGTCTACGTTTACTTTTTGCACGGTTTTTAATGAATAATTTTGAATGGTAGTGTTATATTAATATTGTATGTAATGTGGGGTAGTTGATTAAAAAAGTGTGATATATGAGTGGAGATAAAGAAGTGTAAATGTGGGGTCCATATTTAAAATAATATAGATGGGATGTGGGGTACTTCCAAAAATGGAAACGTAAAGAATTGATTGGGACGTCCAAACAAGAAATACGTAAAGAATTGATTGGGACATATGAGTAGATGGTTTCGGAGGAGCTGGTGTTAACTATACTGTCATCAACCCCTATAAAATTCATGCGCACTTAACTATTGATCATTAATAAAGTTACTAATCGCAGCTAGCAAGTAAAATTATTAATATTCAATCCACCTCCAAAAATTTTGAGATAATACACAAAATCGGAATTTATAAGATATTTATTTACAAACATCATTTTTGAAAAAAAGAAGTCGGCAAACAATTATTATATACGCACTCCATTTATGACCAACAACTCCCAACTAGCTCCATCACGGACGCTTAGTACTTTACCATATAAATAGTAAGAACTTTGTTCTATAGTTCATCCAAAGCCAATTTACAAACACATACTATACAATCTAGGTAGCGGGAAAGAATTAAGATAAATGTAATTAACACAAAACAAAACATCGATCAATCATGGGTTATTATAGTACTAGTTCCTCTTCAATATTGAAAACTACCTGTGTTTTAATAATCCTTGTTACCGTTGCTAAAACAAATGCTCAAAATACCATATGCCCCTTCGATTATTTGTACCACCTGGGAGATGGAGTTTTCGATAATGGCAATGCGATTTCGCGTACTCCATTAGGGTCTCGACTGCCAGCTGCAAGATTGCCATATGGTACAACCAACCCGGGCCAAGCTACTGGCCGTTGGTGTGATGGCCTTCTTGATATCGATTATGGAGGTAAATTATATTGCAGAATTAATATCGATAATATAGAGAATACTTAATTAATGAAAAGTTTATCTTAAATATGGTTTCAGCACAAGGTCTTGGGTTTCCAAATATTACAGCTTACTTGGCCCCGAATTCTTCTTCTGCAAATGCCATCATGTTTGCAGTAGCTAGGAGCCCAGTTCTTGACCCCTCGTTTTTCAGAGCAAGAGGCATCCAAATTCCAACTTATACTGCTTCGCTTACAGTACAGATGAATTGGTTTAAGGAGTATCTTAACTCTAGCTCCTTGAATGCTGCAGGTTCGTAAATACAATATCATTCACATCAGTATATCAAACTAATCTCAGTATAACAATGAATCTTATTTCATTCGTAGCAGATCGCCGCAATAGAGTGGCAAATGCTATTTTCCTCTTTGGAGATGTCGAAGCCAATGACATAACCTTCGCATTGCTGCAAGGGAAGTCTATCCAAGATGTAACAAGTTATATTACATACATAACACAAGCTCAAATCAATGCTGCAAGGGTAATAAATTGTGACCATAAATGCATAATATGTTTCTAAATTCTTAAAGCCCACACTAAACATTGTAATATGTTTCGATTTCATACAGGAGTTTATCATGATGGGTGGAACACGTGTTATACTTCCAGGAAATGCACCAATGGGATGTTACCCTTTTATCCTGGCTGGGTTATCTAGTAAAAATTCTTCTGACTACGACGACATTGGATGTTTAGAGAGTGTCAACAATCTCATGGTGTTGAAAAATAATGATCTTGAAGAAGCTGTCGAAAATCTTCAACGTGAATTTCCAAATACCTTCATAAGTTATGCTGATTTCTACAACTCAGAGATAGCTCTTATTCATGAGACATCAGTTGCCCACGGAAAGATAGCATTGCAATCATGTTGTGGAATAGGAGGAAAGTATAAGTACAACGGTAAAAGATTTTGTGGAACACGAGGAGTAACAATTTGCTCAAACCCAAATGACTATTTCTTCTGGGACGGAATACACTTGACACAGGAGGCTAACAATCGTCTTTCAACAGTTCTTGCCGAGGCTGCTCTACCTAACCTTGGATGCATAACATAATCATCATATAATGAGGCAACTATGCGCCATGATCATCACAACCAAGAAAATGTTGTTTCCAATTTTATTTTATTTATGTATAATTCAATTTTTGTTTGCCAGTTCTTCCTTAACTGTTACTATCAAATGTTCCAAACTACTCGATAGAAATCAATTGATCGACTCAATTTAAGTTCTGTTGGTCCATTAGACAACAAGTTTAAAATACTCGGGGGAGGGGGGGGGAAGAGGGGAATGAAAGGGAATGAATAGTCTTTTAAACTTTTTGAAGTCTAACAAATTTCTTAGAAAGATATGGTACTTACTTTCAGAGAGCGGAATGCTTTGTTTAGTGATTGCAGTAATATTCAGAAAGCAATGATAAATGTAGCATAGATAGACAAACTTTCTTGTGAAAATGTAAATTATGTAGATAGCATGCAATAACAATTGCATCTCCCCAGAAACTCTTAGTCAACCCTGAGCTAAGTATCATACACATCTTCTAAAGTAGATTTATGTTAAATCATTCCGCTACACTATTTTCCTGGGGTGTACCAACCACTGCCTTGTGTCTAATGGTACCTTTGTCTTTGTAGAATTGGTTGAACTTGATGAACCGCGGATGTCGTGCTCCGAATTCAAGCAAATAAATTTGTAATTAGCCAAAGGCAATCCACAACTACAACGAAAACCGTAGTGTAGCAGTAGAATGACTCGAGTGTCGTTCTCTCAGGACTATAACTAGCTTTATCTATTTAACAAGAGAATATAAAACAGCAGACAGATAGCAAAAGGGGAGTTTCTAGCAGATAATGGAGATTGGTGATAGTATGGTCCTTCTTAACATAACGGGTCGATAATCATGCATAAATTCCTCGGTCTTGCATAGAGATCTTTGAATCAATCTAGTGTCATGTTGCAAATATTAAGCACTACGAAGATAATTGGTCTGACAAGTCAACAACTATTGTCCTAATGTGCTTCGTAATTACTCAACACTACGAAGATAATTGGTCTGATGATTGTCCTAATGTGTTCCGTAATTACTTAACACTACGAAGATAATTGGTCTGATGGTCGACAAGTGTCCAATTGTGCATAATAATTAATACAATATACGAGAATTTAGGTTACAACTGATCAACGAAATAAAGCAATGACACGGAGTATAATGCGCGATATAGCAATTAGCATGATTATCTTCCCTTCGCTAAGAATTCACATACTACCACCAATGATAAGTTTAGCTACTCATAATAGGCATGCAATCAATAGAAATCATAGAAGAAAACATATTGAAAGATAAATAAAATAAGTAGATTAAACTGTAAGATACAAGTTACCGAAGGTTGTCAATCTCCGAAGAATTGCGATCCTACGAGCTCCAATCCGCTATGAAAAAGTATCCCCTAAGCTACAGAACTCCCAGGACAGGCCCCGGGAAGTTCCTACCTAAAACTATAGAGAGAGGTGAGAAAGTAGGTCTGGAAAGATATGATTTTCGGAGAAAAACTGAGCACTATATATAGGCCCCGAAAAACCACGGGGCGGTTCGCCCCAGAGTATTTCTCGCGGAATTCCGCGTTTTCGACGCGTTTTTGGATTTCTTCCACTTTTCGGACTCGGTTTCTGACTTCTAGTAGCCTTCTAACCTCCAGATTCGGCCCCTAGACATCAAATCCTATCCGGAAACCTTCAGATACTCCAAATAGGCTTCTGGAACACTAATTCCTTGTCAACTTCAATATAATTGCCCAGAAATCTTCGAATTTCAACGAAAACCTGTAAAATAAAATCTAAAGGGAAACGTGACACTATTCTAATAAAATGTACCAAAATATAGCTAAATTAACATAGAGGATAGCTAAAATAGGTGAAAAAGACTCGAATGAAAGTGTAAAATACACATTCATCAAACTCCCCAAACCGAACCTTTGCTTGTCCTCAAGCAACTAAGCTAGACTCTAATACAAAAAACATGCAAGACACAAATGGAGTTTCATGCCAAATAAAATGAACTAATCTACCGAATCTACCAAATAACATATGAACAAAAACCATATAAATCAAACCATGAATATAGGTTGAAGAATACCTCGATTGACTTATACACATCCACATAAGCACTTATGTCAAGACAAGATAGTCTCTCGTAACATTCTCTACCTGGACCTAGTCAGTGACGACGTAATGAAGCATGCTAAGATACGAATGGTTGTCCCGTGCCTATGAAACTGAGGACTTACTGCTGTTCCACCATGTTAAGACTTTTCCTCAAAAGAGGTCGAACCAGTACTGGCTCTCATCAACGAATGAGGGTTCCCTATAAAAGATAACACTCCCCTATTCTACCCATCTCTTAAGTAAAGTCTTAAGATATTCACCACTTCCTGAATGGCAGGGCGAGTGGTCTAGAACAGATGACACTCAAGACAAAAAAGATAAAAAATAAAAATAGAAAATTACAACACGATTACGAGCAATACAAAAATGGAAAAGACTCAAAACTTTGCTAAACTGCTTTTGGCTTTCTTTTTTGGACCCTTCTTTGCTTTTTTGGGGTCTTCTCTTTTTTTTCCTTCTTTTTTTTTTCTTTCCAGATTCTTTTTTTTTTCTTTTTTCTTTTTCTCTTTTTTTTCTGGAATTTTTTCTTTCTTTTTTTTTTCGATTTTTTTTCTAGCCAGCAGTAGCATAACAAAGAGAGAAACAAAATGACTCACACAACTTCCCCAAACCTATTCGAAAGAATAGGTTGGAGTACAAAATTTACGGAAAAGGAAATAAACTCACGATACGAAAATGAAAACAGAAACAAGTCTAACGATGGTGTAACCCCCTCCCCAAACCTATTCGGAAGAATAGGTTATAAACAAAGGATCACACAACCCCCACTACCTCTTTCCTAGGCATTTAGCAATCTCAAAGCATGGTGAAGACTTGTTGCCTCTTAGGTACATAATTACTCGGGAAAATAACCATAAGACCCTAACATGCATCATCCTATTATAAAGGCCTTCGTGAACCGCAGTAGAGAAAACACCACTAAGTGATGTCGAGACTACCATGCTTAACTAAGTGCAATACATAAACGTGACAAGCCAAGTGAGAAAAACCTCAAACAAATTCATAGAGATGAAGCATACGATTAATGGCATAGCTAGTTGATCTACCCAATAAAAAAGTTCAAACAATTCGGCAATAAACTCCATATAAAACATGCAAAACTATCCTAGGAAAGCAGTAAACGTGCAAATGCATATGCAGACGAATAAAACATGCGAGGTACTATACTCATCCTACCAATACAAGCTCCAAACTAACAACATCAGATCACTTAAATCCCATCCCCCCTCATGAAATTAACGCTAGTCCCTAGTAGTAAGAAAATGAGGAAATAAGATGTGATACTAGATGTTACCCCATGGTTTGGCCTCGGTCGGCTGAGTATGCTGCTTGTGATTTATTGGGCCTGCTCTGGAAGCCTCATATATGATCATCGGGACTTGTGGTAGTGGCGGTAGTTCCATCAAAAGATCGGATAGGACCAATTCAACCATCGGTGTCATCATCGTCCCTATTGTCTTCATTGTCACTACTGTCACGCACATCGTCACTGGTAGAGTTGCAGTGTCGAAGGGAATCTTCAAGATTGGCCGCCTCTGTTATGGAATCTTCCACCCGGTATCTCTCCAATAGCTTGTGAACTGTTGAAGGGGAAAGGCAAGTGGTATCAGGTCCTCCCCCTCCAGCGTTTTACACCCCAAGGAGGTTACAGAAAGCTGCTCGGGTATTCAGAGGTTGTCTTCCATGTTTTCCAATGTCGACCACATTCTCTACATTTGATGCTCCCAATATCAATGTTATGCTCCTTTTAGAGGCAGTCAAGGGGCACCCCAACAAGGTGTTGGGCACCCATGTCATTATGTTTTGGAACCAAGCTAGCACTTCGGAATCTTCTAGCAACTACGAACTCAAAATCGAATCCGTCGCGGCGAGAATGTCCCGGTGCCTTTCAGTTCACTCGAACTTTGCAGTCCTTGTGATGGAGCGCTGACGTAATAATGGTTTCTGTCCCTTCGGTGGTGCATGAATAGACATAGGAGTCCTTACTCCAGGTGTGCTCTAGCTCCTCCTCTTGGATAATCCACGACGTTGTTGCAAAACCCCTTGGCTCGAACGCACATCTAGCGAGGTCACCTTCCTTGACATGGTTCTTCACAGCAATCATACGGGAATGCTCCCTTCCCTTGGTATGATACCTACAAACAGTTGTTAGCACCTCGTATGACACAAAACTGACTCAAATACATACTAGAGTAAAAGCGAAACACACAAGTGATAAAATCAACAATCGAACTCCCCAAACCGCAATGTCTAGCCTAGCTTCTTCATCATGCAACATACCAATGTAACTACTACATGCAATACATCACATCATGCTCTTACTAGACAACCAATATTCTTGATAACAAGGCTCAATTCATACCATAGTAGCGAAAAATTCTACCAACATAAATCCTCATACTCAACAATTAAGCATTCTATCATCAAATCCATCAACATTACATCAATAAACACAATCATATGCAAGAAATCAAAGATAAAGACATATTGCAGAACAAGATATATCATCTAGTAGCAAAATACCCAAATCAACAATCCAAGCAAAATTGAGCATGCAATTGATAGTAAATAACATGTCTAATCACACAAAAAACATACCCATGCATCAAATAAGCATAAATGAAGCTCAAAATAGAAAAACCCCAAATTCGAAAATTAGGGTTCTAAGGATGATACCTCAGATCTGCAAATCTAACGAATTAGGATGAAATATGTTCGGATAGGATGATAGATCATGTAATAGGCTTCGATTTAAGCTAAAGAACACTCAATTTGGTCGAGAAATGAAGAAGTTATGAAGATTTAAATGTAAAATCGCACTTTTTGGGTTTTTTGGGAGGATGAATGAAGAAGAATGAAGAAAATAAGGTTTTGGGGATGAAATCCGCGTTTTTGAAGTTCTGGGACCGTGGGGCGGTTCGCCCCACGTGCGGGGCAGTTTGCCCGTGCTCCCCAATGCGGGGAGACGGTTCCCGTCATCGGAAAATGCGGTTTTAATCCCCGAAACCAATCTTTTTCAAAAAACCATTTGAAAAAATCTCACTCAAACATAAGCATATACGACACATACATGAACAAATTCGCATACGAGAAGCAAATAGTTCAAGAATTAATGCATGCAGAAAAGCTGTAAATAAAGCGAAAAAACCCCGGGTTGCCTCCCGGATAGCGCCATTGTTTAAAGTCTCTGACTCGACTCCTGTCTTCGCCTATCTTTTCCTTCTGAGGGTACTAGACTTCCCCTTCACCAGTCTCCTTCCCGTGCCTCGATCCTGTGAATAAGAGTGAACATAGACATTAAGACCACTGTAATCAATAGTGTTAGAAGTATCGGGTGGATCAGGTGGATCGGATATGGCTTGCAACACATGTTGCTTGCCATCCACTTCGATAGTGCAAGTCCTTTGGTAGATGTCCATCACGGAGCGTAGCTTAGTCAAGAATGTTCGCCCTAAGAGTATGACATCCCCCGTTCCTGGTGCTGATGCTGGCATAATTACAAAATCGGTGTGGACAGAGGCTTTACCAATTTTGACTAATACATTCTTCACAACGCCTTCGGGTTTCACAAGGGATCCATCCGCCAGTTGCACAATAGCCTTATGCACAGTTAGTTCTCCAAGGTTACTCCTCTCGAAAACATTCAAAGGGAGCACATTAGAGTAGGCTCCTGTGTCTAGTGTGGCTCGGACATCTTCAAGCTCCCCAATCCCGACCTTAACATCGAAACTTTGAGGGAGTGGCTCGGGATCCTCTTGCTCCTCTTCACTCTTGTTAGTACCAAGGTCCTTTTCTTCTTCTTTGGCTTGTGGAGGCAGTTCCCTCTTGCAACTCTCGCACTTAGCAACCTTCTTGATGGTGATTTCAACAGGTAGATCACCCACTAAGTTAATGGACAACGACTTCTCAGTGTTGCTGGGCAGTTTGCCTTGCTCCCTACTTGCTCCTCGGTCGATCAACTCTTGCATCTTTTGATGGGCAAGCCTAGTGCTTTCTTCCAACCTATCGAGCCTTGCCCTAGTCTTCTCAGAATCTTCTTCATAACGTTTGAGAAAACTTTGTGTGTGATCGACCATCTTTTGCAAGTTCTCCATCAGTTGAGCCGACTTCGACTTTCGCAGTGGTCATTACCATAGTTCATCCTACTACGGTCTTGATTAGGTCCATAAGTTTGGTTAGCCGGTGCATATCCTTGATTGTTACGGTATCCTCTTCTCCAAAATCCACCTCGAGGATTCCTACCGTCTTGTCCGTAGCTAACTTCTTGAGTACCAAACTCCGTAGCAAAGGCTTCTTCTTTGCCTCCTCGAGCCCAGTTGCCATCATCGTATGCCAGCTCCGATCTACACATATGAGCCCCATGCCCATAGTTCTTGCATATTCGGCATACTTCGTTCGAAACAGTTGTTCCAGTGGCGCTCTTGAGGACTTGCTTCAATTCGTTGGTAAAGCACTCGAATTGATCCCCATTCCCCTGTACACAGGGGCTTCTTGAGTCGGTGGAGCTTCAGGTCCACGTCTCCTAACCATTGCTCTTGGGTCCTTGAACTGCGAACCCTTAGCAAGCCTTTCGAAAACTGCCCAGACGGCTTCTGCGGTTTCCTCCCAGGTATTGCCTCGGCATTGGAAATCCACCACTTGTTGGTTCTCGAAGGTTAGTCCATTGTAGAAGTGTTGGACTAAGTCAGAAAGTTCAAAACCATGGTGAGGGCACTTGTTCGTGAGATCTTGGAACCTCTCGAACGCGGTGTAGATGGTCTCATCATAGTCCTGCTTGAATCCAGTGATCTGCGCCTTAAGCGCGGTAGTCAAGGTGTGAAGGAAGTATTCCTCGCAGTTTCTTAGTACTCTGGAGAGTTCGGGTCGCCCTAATTCGTATGTTGGCGGAATAGGACGAGACTGGACATATTTTAGTAACATCATTAGTGGCAGCTTGTTCATGATCTTTCACCATTTTATTGAACTCCTTGATCCGTTCGGTGACACTTCTCTGAATGGTGATCTTGAATGCATTCGGTCTTTGCTTCAACATCAATTTACTTGTCTTAGTCTTAACATTGTAAATTGACTCCAACTTATCCCAGATTTCTTTTGTAGATTTATCCTCGCTTACCTCACATAATTAGAGCTTCATCACCCAAAGAAAAAAATCAAGGTACCACGAGCCTTCTCCAGTGTTGTTTCCTTCTCCTTGGCATCAACACCTTAATCAAAACCTATGTTTTCAAAGCCGGAACCGGAGATTGAGACGGTGACCCCCTAAAAGAGGTTGGACAAGAATCAGACCTGTTCAATGTTTTTTTTTGGTTTAAATCAAAATGCATTACATAAATAACTTAAGATTTACATACGTTGTTCCTAATAATTCTAGTAAAAGTCTTATTATCCTGATCTATTACATTCTTAATCCATTGTGGACAACAGTCCCAAACAAAGCAAAAACATTGATCGCCATTGTCATTCAAAGGTCTTTGTGGATCACCAAAAGTTAGTTTGCTTGCTTCTTTTGCGACTGTATCCGCTACTTGATTGCATTCTCTGTATACAAATTGGATTTGGACTTCTTCCATTTCTTCCATTTTTTGGACCGCTTCCCTCAACAATATTTGTTGGATTGGTGTTGCTATCTCTGGACTGCAAAGGCAATTTATGAGGAACTTTGAATCAGTTTGTATAATCACCTTTTTTAGGCCTAAGTTTGTGCACATATGTATGTCAATCTTTAGGCCATAAAATTCTGCAGTGTTGTGATCAGTTCTTCCCACAAAAATTGCAGCAGCATTGCCAAATTTTCCATGCTCATCTCTTATAACGCATCGGCTCCTGCCTGTCCAGGTTCTTGTAGGACAGAACCATCTATATTAACACAGTGGAAACCTGTAGGTGGTGGAATCCATTTACATGGAATTTCACCTACTTTTTGTACTATTTTCGTGTTAAGACGACTTTTTGTATGATTTATCATTTCCAAGAGTTGCAACTTAAAATGATAATCATTCAATGTTTTTCCTCTGAATATTTTTTCATTTCTAGTTTTTCATACCATCCAACAAAATAGAAGAGCATTGACTTGTTCTTCTGAATTTTGTCGTGTATGAAAAATTATATGAGCCAAGGGATTGTTGTAGCTACAGGTTTCAGGATTTATGATCCATGATCTTATATTCTGAAGAGAAGAACATCTAGAGAAGAGATGTTCCATGCTTTCTCACAATTGACAGATATCATTTTTCACAATATTGTACTTAATTAGTCTGTCAGCCATTGGTAGTCTCCCATGTATGCAAATCCAAAGGAAGAATTTGACCTTTGGTATAATTTTTATGTTCCACAATTTCTTCCAAGACCATTCCACCGTATTTTGCTTTTCCTCATTTAGTATAAGGAAATTGTAAGCACTTTAATTATGAAAGACCATTCTTTGAGCTACTCCATACCAGCTTATCTTCCATATCCTGAGAAGGGACGGGGATTCCAATGATCTCCGAGCTAACCTCTTTTGGTAATAGATTGGAGAGTTTATTTAAATCCCAAGAGTTATTATCTATGACGTCTGACACAAGCATTTCAGGTTCCTGGATATGATGAACAAAATCATAAAGTCTTTTATCCCTGATGAACTGAATTTGTCAGACTCAATTAATCAAATAAATTTGTTTTTAGCCAAAGGCAATTCACAACTACAACGAAAACCAAGGCACGTAGTGTAGAAGTAAAATAACATCGAGTGTCGATCTCTAAGGACTATAACTAGCTTTATCTAATTTAACTTAAACTATAAACTCAACAATCGACTTAGCACAGATTTTCTTATCAATAATAATGGAAGTTACCGATAGTATGATCATTCAAAGCATCAGGTTAATAATCATGCATGAAGTACTTGAACGTTTGCATAGAAATCTAAGATCATGAATTGTCAAATATGTTCCGTTCAATTCAACACTACGAAGATAGAGGACTTAGATAGATCAAAGAAATAAAGCAATAAGTCAAGTATGAATCGCGTTACAGCCAATCATGCATAATAAAAACCCTAGCTAAGAAATCACATACTATCACCAACGATAGATTTAGCTACTCATAGATAAATTGCAATCAACAAGAATCAAAGCAAGATTGAATGAAAACATGTTGAAAGAAATAAATAAAAGTAGAAAACTCGTGAGATACAAGTTACCAACGAAGGGCGTCAATCTCCGAAGAATTGCTAACTCACAAGCAAGAATTGATAAACAACGAGGTCCAATTGTTATGCTTAATCCTCCAAATTGATAAGAAAAATTATCTCCTATGCTAAGAATTCCCAGAACAGGCTCTGGAGAATTCGTTTCTCAAAATAATGGGAAAAGGTATGAAAAACGTAGAGAATGGGCAAAATATATATAGCTGTCGGAAGACGTGGGGCGAACCGCCCCACATCCCGGGCGAACCGCCCGTGAGCTCCAGATCTAATTCAGCGAGATATTAGTCTTCTTTTCCTTTTCGGACTCGGATTTTGCCTTCTAGTGACCTTTAAGTCTTGAAACTCGTCCCCTAGGCCTCAAATCTCATCCGGAACCTTCTAGATACTCCACGAATGTTCTCGAAACACCAAAACCTCGTCTACTTCATCAATATTGCCCATAAAAACACGTTTTTCACCTAAAACCTGAAAAATGCAAAGAAAAGGGAAACGTGACACTATTCTAATAAAATGCACTAAAATATAAGCTAAATTAACCTAGAGGATAGCTAAATTGGTGAAAAAGACCCGAATGAAAGTGTAAAATACACGTTCATCAAACTCCCCAAGCCGAACCTTTGCTTGTCCTCAAGCAACTAGCTAGACTCTAATGCAAAAAACCAATGCAACACACAAAATGGAGTCTCATGCCAAATGAAATGAACTAATCTCTTGAGTCTATCAAAAACTTATGAACAATGACCATACAAATCATAACATGGATATTGGTTGAAGAATGCCTCGATTGACTCCTACACATTCACATATGCACTATGTTAAACAAGATAGTCTCTCGTAACATTCTCTACCTGGACCTAGTCAGTGACGACGTAATGAAACATGTTAAAATACGAATGGTTGTCCCGTGCCTATGAAACTGAGGACTTATTGCTGTTCACCAAGTTAAGACTTTTCCTCAAAGAGGTCGAACCAATACTGGCTCTCATCAAACGAAGGAGGGTTCCCTAAAAGTTCACACTCCCCTATTCCACCCACCTCTCAAGCAAAGTCATAAACTAATCACCACTTCCTGAATGGCAGGACGAGGGTGGTCTAGAACAGATGACACTCAAACAATCAAAAGACAAAAAATTACAACTTGATTACGAACATTACAAGAATTGAAAAACGAGACAAACACTTTGCTAAACTGCTTTTTGGCTTTCTTTGGACCCTTCTTTGCTTTTTTGGGGTCTCTTTTTTCTTTTTTTTTTTCTTCGATTTTTTTTCTCTTTTTTTTTATAGCCAGCAGTAGCACAACGAAAAGAAATTACAATGACTCACAAACAACCTCCCCAAACCTATTCGAAAGAATAGGTTGAAGCACAAACTTTACGAAAAAGGAAAACAAACTCACAACACTCATAAATCGAAAAACAAGTCTAATGATAGCGTAACCCCCTCCCCAAACCTATTTGAAAGAATAGGTTGCAAACAAAGGATCACACAATCTCACACTACCTCCTTCCTAGGCATTTAGCAATCTCAAAGCAAGGTGAAGACTTGTTGCCTCTTAGGTACATAATTACTCGGGAAAACAACCATAAGACTCTAACATGCATCATCCTATTATAAAGGCCTCCTTGAACCGCAGTAGAGAAAACACCACTAAGTGATGTCGAGACTACCAAGCTTAACTAGTGCAAACATAAATGTGACAAGTCAAGGGAGAAAAACCTCAAACAAATTCTTAGAGATGAAACGCATGGTCAAAGGTCATAACTAGTTAATCTACCCAATAAAAAAGTTCAAAAAATTTGACAATAAACTCCACACAAAAAACATGCAAAACTATACTAGGATGAATGTAGTGTATGCAACTAAATACTAAGAAAGCGGTAAACGTGCAAATGCTAATGCAAACAAAATACAAGATACCATACTCAACATCATAAAGCCAAACAATACTTAACATCATGGTTCACATCCCATCCCCCTCATGAAACTCAAGCTAGTCCCTAGCAAAAGAGAATGAGTAAATAAAAAGTGATACTAGATGTTACCGAATGGTTTGGCCTCGGTCGGCTGAGTATACAAGAATGAACTTGTGAAAAGACTAATTATTGGGATCGTAATCCCCATAATAGTCCCTCCACATGTCAGACAGGAGATCATTGGACTGCTGTAGAGCCTCCTGTTGCTGACGGATGAGCTCTTGCTGCTCCCACATTATCTCCCTCTCATTCCGTCGATGCTCCTCAGCTATTTCCCAATCGCGGTTGCGTTGGGCAATGTGTCCATCAAGATTATGTTGCAGCCCTTGGACAGAAGTGGTCAAGGCTGCAACACTAGCATCAACTCTACCGAAACGGTCATCGAGGTAGGCCCGAAAATTAGAGAAGTCAATACCTCTAGACCCATGTGGTGTTCGAGGCGGTGCATGTGGCGCCCGACGGACAGAAGGAATATCAGAAATAGGAACTCGGCCAGCTCCATCATCAGTTTCCATAGCATCCTCATTCATCATTATAATCATCAGAATCAGTCCGTTGGAGGGAAGCTTCAACATCAGCAGCAGCAGCCGTGGGGTTCTTCATACGATACCTATTCAGTTGCACATCAATAGTTGAAGGGGAAAGAGCAGCGACCTCAGAATCCCCCTCAACAATGTCCTCGACCCCGTGATATTTGCAATATGCTGTGATGAAGCTCGGAAAAATGAAGGGCTTCTTCTTCTTCTCCCAATGACGCTCGTATTCTTCATACATGATATGTCCGATGTCTATACGATGCTTGCCTAACAAGCAGTAGAGGAGCTCAGCATAGTTCGGCTGAATCCATGTGTCATTCATCCGGGGATCAGGTTGAAAATACAAAATTTCATAACCACCTTAGCCTCAAGACTAAGGTCACTCTGATGGATCCGTCCAGGTAGTGCCCCGGTTTCTAGAAACACATATTCCCTGTTGCAAATCACATCTGTGATGTCATTTCCAATCCCCCTAGAAGCCCTCGAATACACATAGGAATGGTTACTTCCGGTGAACTCTCGTTCCCCCAATTGGATAAAATCAGAAATTGAGGCCGGAGTCCATGGCACGATTACGCCTCTAACGAGTACCCCCTCCTTCTCTTCAAGATCCGTATAGCCAACGTAGAACTCATGGAGGAGGCTCTTATCATATCCCTTGAAACGGTTGGAAGTAAACCAACCCCAATTCCTTCTTTTTGCTAAACGAGAGAGCACCTTGTTACCCGGTCGGTTAGCATGGCCGTCTGGAATTTCAACCCTTCTATCCGGAATTGTCGATCTTCCACCTTGAGCAAGCTCTGCTTGGAGCCTCAAACGGACGTCAATCGCAACAAGTGACAACTCAAATAACTCATGGGAAGGTTGGGAGCTTGAAGCTGCCCCCTTGCCCTTCTTGCTCTTAGACGAGCCAGCTTTCTTCTTGTCACGTGGTGGCATGGTACCTACAAGCAGCAATTAGTATCTTGTATGACATAAAACAGATTCATGCATATGCAAATGCAAGGGTGAAACACACGACTAATAACATCAACAATCGTACTCCTCAAAACCTCCATGTCTAATCTAGCCACTTCTAGAACTAAAATGCAACACACCAACATATCTTAGACATGTAACATATCACATTAAGCTCTCGCTAGACAACAAATAGCCTTAAATCATAAGGCTCAAATCATACCATAGTAGCAAAAAATCTAGCATCAAAAATCCTCAAACTCATCAATCATGCGTTCTACCATCATGTCCATCATTATCATATCAATAAGCACACCCATAGACATGGAATGAAAGGAAAAGAAATAAGGCACCTAAAGACATAGACATCTAGTAGGCGAAATTCTCAAACCAACAAACCAAGCTTAATTGAACATGCAATTGATAGTGAATAACGTTTCTAATCACACAAATAATCAACACATACATCATATAAGCTCAATTGAAGTATAAATCAAAAAAACCCCAAATTTGAAAAATTAGGGTTCATGTGAAGTTACCTCAGATCCGAAGAATGAATGAACTAGGAAAACATTTGTTCGGATGGAAAGAAAGAGCACGTAAAGGGCTTCGATTGAAGCTAAAGAACACAAAATTTGATGGAGAATTGAAGATTTTATGAAAGATTGAAGATTTTTTGAATTTTTGGGTGTTTTGGTGTAAGAGAGGTGAAGAAGATGAGAGAATGAGGATTTGGGGGAGGAATCTCGCTTTTCAACTTTTAGAAAACGGGGGGCAATTTGCCCCGTGTGTGGGGCGATTCGGCCCCCATCGCCAGAGAGCGTGAAGCTCTCTGGCGGTGTGGGGCGAATCGCCCCCCACTGCCAGAGAGCCTGAAGCTGGCTCTCTGGCGATGTGGGGCGATTCGCACCCCACCTCCAGAGGTGGGGAGACGAAATTTTTCAAAAAAAGTTCAGTTTTTATCCCCAAAAACCATGCTCCTCATAAAAACACTCGAAAAAAATTCACTCAAACATAAACATAAGCACAAAACATCACATAAACGAACAAATTCATATAAAGAAAGGCAAATTGTTCAATGTATGAATGCATGAAATGCAATAAAGCGATAAAAAAGCGATAAAAACTCCGGGTTGCCTCCCGGATAGCGCCATTGTTTATAGTCTTTGACTCGACTTCTTCTTGCTCTTAGTTCTTCTTTCTGAGGGTACTAGACTTCCCCTTCATGGATCTTTTCCTCATGCCACGAACCTATGAATGAGAATGAACATAGACAGCAAGACAAAAGTAGTTAATTGTGTGAGAAGCATTGAAGTGAATATTTGGATCAGATATGGCTCGCAACACATGTTGCTTGCCATCCATCTCAATGGTGCAAGTTCTTCGGTAGATGTCTATCACGGAGCGTAGCTTAGTCAAGAACGTTCGCCCCAAGAGAACAACATCCCCCATCCCAGGTGTAGACGCCGGCATAACTACAAAGTTGGTGTACACAGAAGCTTCACCAATCTTAACCAATACGTTCTTCACAACGCCTTCGGGTCTCACAAAGGATCCATCCGCCAATTGCACAATATCCTTATGCTCAGATAGTTTTCCAAGGCCACTCTTCTCAAACACATTCATTGGGAGTACATTAGAGTAAGATCCCGTATCTAGTGTAGCATGTACATCTTCAAGTTCACCAATTCCTACCTTAACATCGAAACTCTCAGGAATTGGCTCGGGATCCTCTTGCTCCTCATCACTCGCATCGAATCCGAGGTCCTTCTCTTCTTCCTTGGCTAGTGGAGGTTCTCCATCCTTGCAACACTCACAATTAGCACCTTCTTGATAGTGATCTCAACAGGAAGATCACCTACTAAAGTAATACACATCGACTTCTCAGTGGTGCTAGGTAATTTCCCATGCTCCCTACTCGCTCCACGGTCAATCAACTCTTGCATCTTTTGATGGGCAAGCCTAGTGCTCTCTTCCAAACGATCTAGCCTAGCCCTAGTATTCTCAGAATCTTCTTCATAACGCTTAAGAAAACTTTGGGTGTGATCAACCATTTTCTGCAAGTTTTCCATGAGTAGAGCTGTCTTCGACTTCGATTGCTCCGTGGGAGTGGGATTTTCGCAGTGATCATTACCATAGCTAAGCTTACTACGGTCTTGGTTAGGGCCATAAGTTTGGCTAGCCGGTGCATATCCTTGATTGTTTCGGAACCCTCTTCTCCAAAATCCAACTCGAGGATTCCTACCATCTTGTCCATAGCTAGCTTCTTAAGTACCAAATTCCGCAGCAAAAGCTTCCTCTTCGCTTCCTTGAACCCAATTGCCATCATCATATGCAAGCTCCGATCTACACATATGAGCTCCATGCCCATAGTTCTTGCATATTCGGCAAACTTCATTCGACATAGATGTTCCAACGGAGCTCTTGAGGACTTGTTTCAACTCATTGATAAAGCACTCAAACCGATCACCATTCCCCCCATACATAGGGGCCTCTTGAGTAGGCGGAGCTTCTGGTCCACGTCTCCTAACCATTGCTCTTGGATCCTTGAATTGCGAACCCTTAGCAAGTCTTTGTAAAACCGCCCAAACGGCTTTCGCGGTTTCCTCCCAAATATTGCCACGGCATTGGAAATCCACCACTTGCTGATTCTCAAAGTTTAGACCATTGTAGAAGTGTTGGACAAGATCCGAAAGCTCAAAACCATGGTGAGGGCACTTGTTCATGAGGTCTTGGAACCTCTCAAACGCGGTGTAGATGGTCTCATCATAGTCTTGTTTGAATCCAGTGATTTGCGCCTTAAGCGCGGTAGTCAATATGTGAGGAAAGTATTTCTCCATGAATGCTGAAAAAACCTTTGCCCAAGTGTCAAACGAACCCGCCGGTAGAGAACTCAACTATGCCTTGGCCTTGTCGCCAAGCCCCATAGAAAAAACCTTCATTCTCAACTCATCCGCTGTTATTTCAGCTCCGGGTCGTGGAAGTTGGTTGACGAAGTCATCGATATCATGCAAGTACTCCATCACGTCTTCTCTAGCCAAGCCATAGAACCTCGGAAGTTGCTGGAACATGTGGTTTTTTATTTCCAGATCTCGAGTTGCAGACGAAAGAACAATCGCCGGTCCCCTCATACGATCCTTGGTGGGTTGAACCCATGATTTCAGTGGTCTAGCTTCTGCCATTACGACGATTTCTTCAAAAAGACTGTGTAGAGATTCAGAGAAATCGGTATCCTCTATTTCCTCTAGTTCACGTCGTCGAAGTAGTCGCCTTCTTTGGTGGTAGACTCTGTCGATTTCAGCAATTGGTTCAGCAAGCGGTGTTCCTCTAGATCGTGTACTTCGCATACACTATCTGTAACAAGCTAAGAAAAGAGTATCAGAGAGATCAAATTAAATAAAACTACTAAAACTAGAAATTGAATGCTGAAAATATATATAAGCTAAACAGAAAAAAGGAGTATAGTCCCCGGCAACGGTGCCAATTTGATGAACCGAATTTGTCAGACTCAATTAATCAAATAAATTTGTTTTTAGCCAAAGGCAATTCACAACTACAACGAAAACCAAGACACGTAGTGTAGAAGTAAAATAACCTTGAGTGTCGATCTCTAAGGACTATAACTAGCTTTATCTAATTTAACTTAAACTATAAACTCAACAATCGACTTAGCATAGATTTTCTTATCAATAATAATGGAAGTTAGCGATAGTATGATCATTCAAAGCATCAGGTTAATAATCATGCATGAAGTACGTGAACGTTTGTATAGAAATCTAAGATCATGAATTGTCCAATGTGTTCCGTTCAATTCAACACTACGAAGATACAAGGCTTAGATAGATCAAAGAAATAAAGCAATAAGTCAAGTCTGAATCGCGTTACAGCCAATCATGCATAATTAAGAACACTAGCTAAGAAATCACATACTATCACCAACGATAGATTTAGCTACTCATAGATAAATTGCAATCAACAAGAATCAAAGCAAGATTGAATGAAAACATGTTGAAAGAAATAAATAAAAGTAGAAAAATCGTGAGATACAAGTTACCAACGAAGGGCGTCAATCTCCGAAGAATTGCTAACTCACAAGCAAGAATTGATAAACAACGAGGTCCAATTGCTATGCTTAATCCTCCAAATTGATAAGAAAAAGAGTCTCCTATGCTAAGAATTTCCAGAACAGGCTCTGGAGAATTCGTCTCTCAAAATAATGGGAAAAGGTATGAAAAACGTAGAGAATGGACAAACATATATATAGATGTCGGAAGACATGGGGCGAACCGCTCCAGACGCCAGACGAACCGCCTGGCGTGGGGCGAACCGCTCCAGACGCCAGGCGAACCGCCTGGCGTGGGTTGAACCGCCTGGGAGCTCCAGATCTAATTCAGCGAGATTTTAGTCTTCTTTTTCTTTTCGGACTCGGATTTTGCCTTCTAGTGACCTTTAAGCCATGAAACTCGTCCCCTAGGCCTCAAATCTCATCCGGAACCTTCTAGATACTCCACGAATGTCCTCGAAACACCAAAACCTCGTCTACTTCATCAATATTGCCCATAAAAACACGTTTTTCACCTAAAACCTGAAAAATGCAAAGAAAAGGGAAACGTGACACTATTCTAATAAAATGCACTAAAATATAAGCTAAATTAACCTAGAGGATAGCTAAATTGGTGAAAAAGACTCGAATGAAAGTGTAAAATACACGTTCATCAATCCCCTACCCAGTTATCATTCCAGAAGGAGGTGTTCCTTCCATTTCCAACCACAATTTGCATTCGAGATGTAAATTTGTCTTTAAGTTTAATTATATTCCTCCAGAACCAACTATGGTTAGGCTTAGAGTAAGCTTCAAGGATTGTTGTATTAAGGAAGTTCTTACTCTTATAGACCTCATACCAGAGCGAGTTTTGTTTGTTGTAAAACCTCCACAAATATTTTAGGGTATAAGCATCATTGAGTAAGTACAAGTTCCTTATTCCAAGTCCTCCTTGAGTATAAGGTTTGCTAACTTTTGACCATATTATTTTTCCTTTTTTTCTTGCCATTTCTCTGTCCATTCCACAGAAAAATTCTATTGACCTCCTCAATCTTAGCTATACAACATACTGGTATCTTAGCTATTGACATGCAATAGGAAGGTACAACATTTGTAACAGCTTTAATGAGGGTTAATCTTCCAAGATAAGATAAATATTTTGAGTACCAATTGCTTATGTTGGACATTACTCTGCTTATAATTTGATCAAAGAGATTCATCTTTTTATGTCCCATAAGAAATGGTAGCCCAAGATACTTATATGTTTTCTGAATACCCCCAAAGGTTGGGTGATTTCTTGTTTGGTATGTACAGGGGTATTGTTGGAGAACCAAATTCTACTTTTTATCTAACAAACCTTCTGTCCAGAGGCCACAACATAGGTTTTTAAAACCTCTTTTATTGTTTTCACATACTTTTTTGTTGTTTTGCAGAAAATTAGGCAATCGTCTACAAATCATAGAATCGGAATTGTAGGGTCATGTGAAGAGGATTTAAGAGGTGTAAACTCTTTTTCTTCACATTTTTTAATGAGAAGTAGCACAAGGAGTTCTTGGCAGAGGATAAAAATTTAAGGAGATATAGGATCTCCTTGTCTTATACCTCTTGTTGCCTTCCAAGTATCTGAGAGCGATTTATTTATCTTGACTGTAGAAGATACAGTCTTTATACAAGTGAGTATCAAGTTTTTAAAGGTTTTTAAAACTTGGTGAGAAGTTGAACTTTTTAAGTGCTAGCTCAATAAAGTCCCACTCAAGCTTGTCATAAGCTTTTTCAATATCGAGCTTGGGAGCAAAATAAGGATTCGCTTTCCCCGCTCTTTTTTTGTTCATTGTGTGTAAAAGCTCATGTGCAATCATGACATTATTAGTAATTTGCCTTCCAGGGACAAAAGCATTTTGAAATGGTGAAATGAGTTTTTTCAGGAGAGGCCTGATTCTTAGCACTAAAAATTTTGAAATAATTATATAAAGGACATTGCAAAGACTAATAGCCTAAACTCACCAGGTGATTGGGGACTCTTCTTTTTTGGTATGAGAACAATGGTTGTTTTGTTTACATCTTCCTCCATCACGCCTGTTGAGAAAAACTTTATCACCATTTCAGTCACCTGAAGTTTTAACAAATTCCAATGAGCCTGATAGAATTTACTATTTAATCCATCAGGTCCTGGGGCTTTGTCAGTACCTGTAAGGAAAATTGTAATTTTGATGAGCAATTAACCATGCTAAATTAAGGAAAGTCCAGTGACTAGTACTCTTAAGGTCCATAGGAATTTAGAATTTTAAGGACATTGTAAAAGAGGAACGTTTGCTGATAGACTTAGTGTAGGTACTAGTTAGGTTCTTAAGCTTGCTGATGATATACTTTGTTTTTACAAACGAACTATTGAAGACCTAGAACCGCTCAGAAAGTTGAAGATTAGGAGACTGAAGACTTAGAAGAATTCTAAGAAAGGTATCTACAAAGGCACATGTTGCTTCAGAAAGTGAGAATTTCAGCAACAGCTTGCATAGGTGAAAATCTATATGACAGAGTAGGTTGTGCTTGCTGAAACTGAGACTGACCACTTGCTGACAACATATGTGACCTCCTTGCTGAAGAGTACTTGAATTTTGGCTCCAACGTTCATATTTGAATTTGATTCAAAAGAACATTAAATGCAAAGTAGGCACGCGAAGAACATGAAGACAAGAAGACAAATGAAGGACGCTGCTGAAAGTACAAAAGCAAGATAGTGACATCTTAAGGTACAACGCCTTAGAATTTGAAATTCAAACGACTCCCTTGAGACATTATAAATAGAGGTCATCAGGCAAGAGTAGAATGTGTGTCAACAACGTGATCAAACTCTCACTTGTGCTTTAAACACTCAAATCCTTCTATACTCTTTACTGCCTATTGATCCGTTCCAAGACTTAAGCTTGAAACAAAAGCTACTTGTGAAGAAGTAGAACATTCACGGCTAAGAAATTAGTTAAGTGTTCTTTCTTCTAAACAAGAACAAGTCTTGACACCAGAAACAATCAAACTTGCTTACTGCAAAGTATTACAAGTTGTGTTTCTTTAGATAACTTGTTATAGCTGAAAAGTTATACTCAAGTCATCTCATCCCAAACCTCTTTAACTCATAAACACCCTTTTCAGGCGTGAAATTCAGGGGAAATTAATCGAGCATAGTGTTGCTGATTATAAGTCCCAAGTTTGGTGGAGAACAAGGTTACAGTTCTCTAGTTTAGGTTGGAAACGAAGCAAGTGTGCTTTGATTTCTGAGAATCATTAGTGATAGGATTTGTAAGGAACCTCACATCTTATCATAGTGGATTCAGTCCTAGAAAGGACAAAGTGGATTAGTTGAGAGATTACGCCACTCTCACATACCACTATAAAAGTGTTTGTGTGATTGACTTTACTGGACTTAGTTTTCGGCAAGTTACATTTCTCGTACACTATCACTCTGCTCACTTGCTGAAACAAGCTCTGTAGGAAAAACACTTATTGTAAAAGACTTCCGCACTCTGTTTTTAAGTATCAACAAACTCATTACTTAAAAGTAATAAGTACTTGCTGAGAAATTTAAGTACCAGCAAACTCATTACTGAAAAGTAATAAGCACTGCTGAAAAAGTTTTAAACGACGAAAAGTTTGAAAAGACTATTCACCCCCCCCCTCTAGTCTTTTCTTGTTGTTTAAAGGGACAAACAAGTGGTATCAGAGCGAGGTTCTTTAACCTTCAGCACTGAACCTAGATCCCCTTAGGTGCTTTCCATAAATCACTTTCACTTGATCAGTTTGGTAGTCTTTTGCTGACAGGGTGTCGCTAGGAGACGCTCCCTTGCTGAAGCTGGAAAACTATGAAAAATGGCGAAACAACATGATGCTACATCTTGAGGCCATTAGTGATGAGATGGTTACTGTCATAAACGATGGACCAATCAAGATCACTAAAATTGAGAGAAGTTTTCCTCACAAAACCACAGAGGCTGGAAAGGAAACTAGGAATGGACTTCAGATGAAGCCAAAAGATTCCGTCTTGATGTCCAAGAAAGAAACATCATTATTCGATCTACTCCAGATACTATACAGTGCAAACTGTGGGGTGCCAAAACTGCTAAGGAAGCTTGGAAAATGGTTCAAGATCTCTGTGTTGGATCTGACAAAACCAAGGAAAACAAACTCGAAGTGCTAAAGTTGAAGTTTCAAAACTTCAAACAAGGTGCAAATGAGTCACTAGCAGACTTGGATTTCAGATTCACAACTCTAGTGAGTGAGATGGCTACCTTAGGTGTTGGAAACTTCTATTCAGATTCTGAAAAGGTGAAAACCATTATTAGAGGTCTGAATCAAGAATGCATCCATACTCAGAATTTCTACTATAATCAAGGAATGCCAAATATCACTCCAACCGAGTTGTTCTCTCATCTTGCTACTGTCAACTATGAGACAAAGCAAAGAAAAAATGTGTTTGCTGAAAAATCGCAAAATATTGCTCTTGTTGCCAAGCCGTCATCTTCTGAAAAGTAGAATGATAAAGAGCTTGCTGATGAAAACGCTCTTGTTGTTAAAAACATGAAGAAATTCATCAGTAAGGAACTTGAAAGGCGAAAAGCAAAAGAGAAGCTGAAAAAGCATCTTGGTAACAGCTACCATAAATACAAGAATGAAGCTAGCTCGCTGAACAAGCAAGCTCAGCAAGCAAACTCCTCCGAAGAACCAGCAGTTGGCAATGATCTTTGCTTTTATTGCAAGAAGCCTGGACACTTCAAAGCAAATTGCCCCTTACTAAAAGGGAAACCTGCTGAAAAGAAGAAGAAGTTCAAGAAGGCTTTGATTGTTGAAGAAAAGAAAATGCTTCAAGCAAAAATCGATGCTCTTTGCATTGAAACAAGCTCTGAAGACAGTGAGGTAGAAAGTTCAGACACTGAAGAAGAAGAAGCCACTCTTGACGTAGAGATTGGCAAAGAAGTATGTGGGATAACCATGGAAGCTTATCCAGATGTGTCAAACTACGAGTTCTGCCTCATGGCCGGTCAGGTAAACTGTCCTACCTCTGACTCTGATTCAGAAAGTGAAGATGACATTGACCTTGATAGAATTCAAGGAGAAATCAAAAGATTTGTGAAAAATCTGAGCAAACAGCAAGAGAAACTACAGAATGCTGAACTTCTGACTAAGCAAACTACTGAAAAGTACGTATTGCTGAGCGTTGAGTCAGAAAAGAAGGATGCTAAAATATTGCATCTCAAGAAGTTAATTGCTGAAGCTACAGAGAAGAATGCTCAAATGGCAATAGAATTGGAAGAGTATCAGGCCTCAATTCTAATGTTACTTGCTGAAATACAAGAAATGGAAAAGATGAAAGTCAATTTCAAATCTTATGCGGATGCTAGTAGCACGCTGACTGAACTAAACTCTTATCTGAGAGATCCATCTCAGAAAGAAGGTTTAGGTGCCATGTATGAAGGTGATGATGTAATACTCTTGAGTAAAGACAAATCACCAATCACCTTTGTTCGTGCAACTAATAGTGGTCAACCAGAACTCTATCAATTTGGTCAATCTAAGGTTGCTGAAATAAGCAATCAAGTACCTACGACCAAAAAGCCCGCTGTTGCTACTCAAAGTAACAAGACTTCAAAAGCAAAACAGGTTGCTGAAAGGCAAACTGTTCAGAAAAAGGATGATGTAAAGCATTTCGCCAAACAAGTTGCTGAAAAACAATTTGTTAAGACTAAAGGCAAGATTACTAAAAGTAATCAGAAGACCTTTGCTGACAAACCTGAATCAAGTAAGGTTGCTGAGACAAAAGCTCAGCATACTCCGAAAAGCGGACTTGGGTTCAAAACCAAGCAAAATCAACTTTTTCATGAGTATAAGCAAAGTCAGCAAAGATACTTCAAAGAGTTGAACAAAACCAAGCCTAAGAGTACTGACAATACTCAAAATGCTAGGACTAGAAGGAACCTTGCTAAAAAAGAACTTACTAAAAAGTATGTTCAGCAAAAGGGTCAACCAAGCAAGACACCACATCAGAAAGTGGACTTGATCAGTAATGACCAAAAGTCTTTCAGTTCTAAACCCCCTAGTTCCTCAACAAGTAGAAAACAAGTCAAGATTGAAAAACTCAAGACTTGGGTTTCCACTGGACGTTTTCTTGAACATGTTAATGGAAATCCAATATTGGATATTAACTTGTTTGCTCTTGATTGTGCAGACTTCAGCCACGGAGACAAACAATGCAATTTGGCACTTTGACAGTGGTTGTGGAAAGCACATGATGGGCAATAAGAAAAACCTTATAAACTATAGACGGTGGTCTATAGGTCCAACAATAAGGTTTGCTGGTGGAGGCTTTGGTTCTACTAAGGGTTATGGTGACGTGAAGTTAGGATGCATTACCATTGCGGGAGTTCTTTATGTCAAAAATCTTAACTTTAACCTTTTTAGCATGAGTCAATTTGCTGACAAAGGCTACTTCATCAAAATTAAAAGTGATGAATGTAAACTTATTGACTTTGAGACGAAGAAGGTTATCATGGTTGCTAGAAGATCAGTAGGTCTCTATACTGTAGATTGGTCTTCAACAATCGTTGAAAAGTGCTTTATCTCAGATCATGATTGCCTTGCTGAAAAAGCATGGTTATGGCATAAACGAACAAGTCACCTAAACTTCAAGACGTTGAATAAGCTGTCTAAAAAGGCACTTGTAGTTGTATTACCTAAGGTTACTTTAAGAAGGATGGTGTTTGCACTGCATGTCAGCAAGGAAAGCAAACCAAAACTTCTTTAAAAAACAAGGCAGTACCGTCAACTACAAAACCTTTACAACTCTTGCACATGGACTTGTTTGAATCTTCTTCAACAAGTTATGCTGGCAAGAAGTATGGTCTGGTGGTGGTAGATGACTATTCAAGATTCACTTGGGTAGTGTTTATCAAACACAAGTCTGAAACAAGGACTGAATTACCTAACTTGCTGAACAAGCTCGAAGTCATGAAAAATGACAAGGTAAAAGTCATAAGAACAGACCATGGTACTGAGTTTGTAAACCAGTACATAATTGGGTATTGCACTTCCAAAGGCATACAACATCAGTTATCCTTAGTAAGGACACCTCAACAAAATGGTGTTGCTGAAAGGAAGAATCGTACCCTTAAGGAAGCAGCTAGAACAATGCTTGCTGACACTGAAATAAGTGAAGCTTATTGGGTTGAAGCGATTAATAACGTCTGCTATACTCAAAATAGATGCTTGATAACTAAGGAGTACAACAAAACTCCCTATGAGTTATTTGTTGGAAGACCTCCTAACATCACTCATCTAAGAGTATTTGGTTGCAAATGTTTTGTTTTTAACAATGGTAGAGAATACTTAAGAACATTTCAACCAAAGGTAGATGCAACGATATTTCTTGGCTACTCCTTGCATAGCAAAGCTTATAGAGTTTACAACAAAAAGGCACAAAAGATCAAAGAGGAAGAGAAACCTGAAACGATCCCTATGAGTGTTGGTACCAAATTGGGCAATACTAAACAAGACAAACGTGTGGATGAACACAAGAATAGGAAGCTCATTGGTTCCTTGCTGTATCTAAAAGCAAGTAGGCCTGACATTCAGTATGATGTTTGTGTGTGTGCAAGATTCCAATCTGATTTGAGAGAATCACACTACAAAAAGGCACTCAAAATACTGAAATATGTCAAAGGCACAGTCAATGTTGGATTATGGTATCCAAAAGATTCTGGATTAGAATTGGTAGGTTGTTCTGATGCTGACCATGGAGGATCAACTCTTGATAGAAAAAGTACTTCTGGAACTTGTCAGTTTCTAGGTACAAGATTAATATCATGGTTCAGCAAGAAGCAAACCTGTGTTGCAAATTCATCCACTAAATCTGAATACATTGCGGTTGGTTGTTGTGCCGCTCAAATCCTATGGACTCAGCAACAACTAAGAGATTATGGTATTTCTGCAAAGAAAACACCAATCTTTTGTGATAATACAAGTGCTATTGCTATCACGCAAAATCCTAAGTTCCACTCAAGGATAAAGCACATTGATATTAGACATCATTTCATTAGAGATCATGTGAAAAAAGGAGACATTGAGGTTGTAAAAGTAGGTACTGATGATCAACTTGCTGATATCTTTACCAAGCCCCTTCCAGATAATAGGTTCGCAATGCTAAGGTATAGCCTTGGATTGATTGAACTACCTCAATAAAAAGGGATACATTTGAATGGATCGCTGAAACGGGCATTCAGCAAGCCAATAGTTACTTAAAGGTTTATTCATTCCTTGAAAAGTCCCTTTCCACTGATTCCTCTAAAAAGAGATGTTTGTACACGAAATGTTTGCTAAAACAGGCATTCAGCAAGTAATTCCTTCAAACCGGGTGTTTGTTAGGAAACTTGATCACTTGCTGAAACGGGTACTCAGTATGAATATTTCAAAGATTGCTGAAACTGGCATTCAGACAATCAAGGATACTGAAACATGTATTCAAGTATCAAATGATAAATCTGACGGGAACTCAACAAAGAGCAAGATTGCTTCTCACTAAAAGAGAATTTACCTAAAAATATCTCAATATAAAAAGAATTTACTGAGACGGGAACTCAGAAATATCTTTGACCCTAAGAAAAATGAGATATTTGATTAAGGGGGAACTTTCAGCAACTACAAGGCTTGTTACTTAAAAAGTAATTGCTAAAGTCAGAAGGATTAAAATTGCTCAAAAGATTCTTGAGTACTTCAGCAAGCAATTAGCTTTGAAGTAAAAGAGATCAAATCCCGTGAATCAAGGTAAAATCAACTGTGACGTTAATCATGGCACAGATAAACTCGATGTAAATCATGACATGAGATACAATCGTAGCCATTGATTTTAAAGCAGTTGATGATCTAGCGATTTATATCACAAAGAGAAAGCATGGTCTAAGAGTTTCATGTTAGTGGACCACTACGCATTTAATGCAAAGGCTTCACTAACTCGTTGAATCTCTGTATTACCCTTGTTGAGAACTCAAAACCATTGAGCTTCTCACATAACAGAGACACTATATAAATGAAGAGTTAGAGAAAGATAAAATTCTTTAATTCACATTTCCTTTCTCTGCAAAAATTCCCTAGCCTGTGCTCTGAATTACTATACCTCCATTCAAAAAGAAAAGTCTCTTTTCGTACTCCCCCAACCTTACCTACTATATAAGAGATGGCTCCCAAGTGACAATCATCGAAGAACACCAAGTCCTCAAAGGCAGACAGTGCTGGAAAAAGCACTACTCCTACTCCGGTATCAACTCCAGTGAAAAACACGGTGAAAATCGTGTTGAGAAACGACCGAATCACAGAAAGACCCATGCCTCCTGCATATCTCAACGCTGAAAAGTTTGAGCAGATGATGCAATGGGGTGGATTTGCCAAAGAGAAGTATATCAGATACTTCAATGAACAAGAACTGGACGAAGAAAATCTTGAGACGTTGAATTACATAAATCAACAAGGCCTACTTTTCTTCATCACTTCTCGCACTAAGAAAGTGATCATGTTGGACACTATGGAATTCTACAACAATGCAGAAATCCAGACCCTTACTGATGGACAAGGAATCACTGAAAAAGTGATTTCTACAACAGTTCAGGGAAAGCAAATCATCCTGAAATGAATTGATTTAGCAAACATCTTTCAAATTCCAAGCTACTGGAACTGAAGATGACATCACTACCACTGATGAAGAAATAAAAGCTTTCACAGTGATGTCAGAAATGAAAGGATGAAGAAAGGAGAGATTGCTCTTGTGACTTGGAATAAGCACACAAAAAGGAAGCATCTCTGCCATTCACTTGGTCTAGTAGCATTGCTACTAGTCAAAGTTCTAGACTACCAAGTTGGAGGAATAGACCAACTAGGTCTGAGAAGATGGCCATTGCTGATGCATATCTATGAAAGCAAAACAGACATCAACTGGACTAAGTACATTTTCAACAGACTTGTTGATTGTGTTACAAAGTTCAAGGTCAATGTTGAAGACAACACCGTCTCACCTTGTCTTCCGGTGATGTATGGACTAAAAATATGCTACATACTTGACTTCTTGTCAGCTGAGAAACCCGTTGCCGATTAAGAAATCAGTATGCAATGTGGGAAGAGCTTTGTACAAGCTGAATGGACCCAAGGCTGCTGACAAGAAGTCAAGGAAAGCAACAACTGCAAATGTTGTTGAGACTGATAACCAGTTTAGGAATGCAACAGCTGCAAATGTTGTTGAGACTGACAAATAGTCTAGGAATGCAACAGCTGCAAATGTAGCTGAGAATGCAACAGCTGCAAATGTTGCTGAGACTGCTGCTGATACTGCTGCGGTTGCTGACACTACTGCACCCAGCAAAAGATCTAAGAAAAAGAGGAGAGATGATGATGATACTCAGACTGCAGCTTCATCAGCTAATCCTATTCCTAAGAAGGCAAGGACAAAGACCACATTTCCAAGAAAGAAAACAACGACAAGAAAATCCGTGCCGGTTGTCCATGTCATTCAAGATGATGACACTCCAGTGGTTGCTGAAAAGCAAACCACTGTAGTAGATGTTGCTGAAGTGCTTGCAGAAGCCTTCACAAATCCAATTAACTTGGATCCATCTACTGAAGCAAGACCACAAGGCAGTGGAAACGAAAATCCTGCCTTAGAAAGAATAGAAGATGTCTACATTGTAGATAATCTTGATGATACTACTCTGGAACCAGCAAGTGACATTGCCGCAGACCTAAGAAAGGCTGCACTTGCTGAGAATGTTGCCAGCAAAGCAACTAAAGTAAAAGAGACAGTTGCTGAAATAGCAACTAGTCAAGTCCAACAAGTTGCTGAAGCTGCAACTACTGAAGAACCAGTTGCTGAGACTGCAACAGCTCAAGTCCCAGAGTTTGCTGAAACTCAACAAGAAATATCGTTCGAAGACGCATCTCATGATGCTTAGAATGTTAGACCAAGTTCACCAATAACATCTATTGACAAAGTCCAACTGGTGCTGACTGGCCTAAGCCAGCAAATGGATATGGAGATTGATGACAACTCCAATAAGTCAGTAGACTTATTCATGACTAGTAGTGAACTTAGAGGTCTCGATGTTTCTGCTCAACTTGTCAATTCAGAGACAAGGGAGATTGCTGAATCTGCACAGCCTTCTCAAATAGAGCAAGAAAAGAAGTCCGCTGAAGAAAAAGTCCCAGATATTGAAGAAGCTTTCAATGCTGAAACAACTGAGTCACCACCTGCCATTCTTCAGCAGGTAGTTAACTCAGATATAAGCAAAACTTCACTATCTGAAACTTTATCTTTCGCTAACACGATTATTTCTTTACAGACTTCTCAAGATACAAGTCAGAAGGTTGCTGAAACTTCTGCACCAGAATCTACAACTCCTGTTCAGGAGGTAGATGAAAGTTTTGGTAATTTTACTAAGTTTAAAAACTTAGTACTTGTATATAACAAAGTGTTATTTAAGGATGAACAATTCAAGGATGCTGCTACAGCTCCTGAAGCAATGGAAATAGTTCCCGCACAACTCAGTGTGCAACATGAGCTTGCTGAAAATCAGCAGGTAATTCATGTTACAATTTTAGACTCTGAAACTATTTTCCATAACCTTCCTGAAAATAATCTTACTCTTATTCAGGCTCAAAAGGGGAGTAATGAAGAGATTCACATCACAGAAGTCCATGAAGTTAGTTTTGAAGAACTATACTCCAACTTCAAAAGAAACACTTTGACTAGAGTTGCTGAGTCTGTCAGCAACTGGCAAAGGTACAAAAGGATGGACTTCTCAGATCTTCACATCCATCTATTCAATGAAAAGAAGAGAAATTCTCTCTTTAAAGTCGAGACGTTTGTACACTCCATACTTCCTGAAGAACTCTCATATTCTTAGCAAATGAGTGCAAATCTGATTGCAACAATCAGAGAGAATATGAAAGCTAAGTTCAAGAGTGCCTCTCCATCTAAACAAATTGTGATGCTCAAGGGTTCCTTTGTACTCGTGGTGGCTGATCCCCACAAAATTAATGAGGAAGATGAAGTTACAAGTGTTGCTAAGTACAAACATCTTGAGTTGGTTATACTAACGGATTATGATGAAGAAGAAGAGGATGAAAATATCCTTAAAGACACAAGTGATGATGAATCCAAGAATTCTAAGGAAAACAAGGACGATGATGATGACAATCAAGGTCTTAGTCTGGATGCTGGCGGAGTGAAATTGTTAGTTGCTGATCAAGTAGATCAAGCCGATGCTGAAAATCAGCAAGCTGAACAACCTCCCAGTCAGCAACAGGAATCTGCTCCAACTCCTGATGAGAAAAGTACTCCAGTGATGAACTGACGTTTGTCAGACTCAATTAATCAAATAAATTTGTTTTTAGCCAAAGGCAATTCACAACTACAACGAAAACCGTAGTGTAGCAGTAAAATAACCTCGAGTGTCGATCTCTAAGGACTATAACAAGCTTTATCTAATTTAACTTAAACTATAAACTCAACAAACGACTTAGCACAGATTTTTCTTATCAAAGATAATGGAAGTTAGTGATAGTATGATCATTCAAAGCGTCAGGTTAATAATCATGCATGAAGTACCCGATCGTTTTGCATAGAAATTTAAGATCATGAATTGTCCAATGTGTTCCGTTCAATTCAACACTACGAAGATAGAGGGCTTAGATAGATCAAAGAAATAAAGCAATAACTCAAGTCTGATTCGCGTTACAGCCATCATGCATAATTAAGAACCCTAGCTAAGAAATCACATACTATCACCAACGATTAAATTAGCTACTCATAGATGACATGCAATCAACAGAAATCAAAGCAAGATTGAATGAAAACATGTTGAAAGATATAAATATAAATAGAAAAATCGTGAGATACAATGTTACCGACGAAGGTTGTCAATCTCCGAAGAATTGCGAACTCACAAGCAAGATAATCCTCCAAATTGATAAGAAAAATAGTCTCCTATGCTAAGAATTCTCAGAACAGGCTCTCGAGAATTCCTACCTAAAACTAATGTGAAAAGTATGAAAAAAGGTCTAAAGAGGTCTGAAAAACGTAGAAACAAAGCAACTATATATAGGAGTTCGGAAGGCGTGGGGCGAATCGCCCCAGACACCGGGCGAATCGCCTGGTGTGTGGCGAACCGCCCGGGAGCTCCAGTCGGCGAGGACGCATTTTTGACGCGGTTTTGGTCTTCTTTTCCTTTTCGGACTCGGATTTTGCCTTCTAGTGACCTTTAAGCCTTGAAACTCGACCCCTAGACCTCAAATCTCATCCGCAACCTTCTAGATACTCCAGGAATGTCCTCGGAACACCTCGTGACACTATTCTAATAAAGTGCACTAAAATATAGCTAAATTAACATAGAGGATAGCTAAATAGGTGAAAAAAGACTCGAATGAAAGTGTAAACTACACGTTATCAAACTCCCCAAACCGAACCTTTGCTTGTCCTCAAGCAACTAAGCTAGACTCTAATGCAAAAAACAATGCAACACAAAAAATGGAGTCTCATGCCAAATGAAATGAACTAATCTATTGAATCTATCAAAAACTCATGAACAAAGACCATACAAATCATAACATGGATATAGGTTGAAGAATGCCTCGATTGACTCATACACATTCACATATGCACTATGTTAAACAAGATAGTCTCTCGTAACATTCTCTACCTGGACCTAGTCAGTGACGACGTAATGAAACATGTTAAAATACGAATGGTTGTCCCGTGCCTATGAAACTGAGGACTTACTGCTGTTCACCAAGTTAAGACTTTTCCTCAAAGAGGTCGAACCAATACTGGCTCTCATCAAACGAAGGAGGGTTCCCTAAAAAAGATAACACTCCCCTATTCTACCCATCTCTCAAGCAAAGCCTTAAACTATTCACCACTTCCTGAAGAGCAGGACGAGGGTGGTCTAGAACAGATGACACTCAAATAACAGACAAAAATTACAACTCGATTACGAACATTACAAGAATTGAAAAACGAGACAAACACTTTGCTAAACTGCTTTTGGCTTTCTTTGGACCCTTCTTTGCTTTTTTTGGGTCCTTTTCTTTTTTTTTTCTTTTCCATATTTTTTTTCTTTTTCCTCGAATTTTTCTTTTTTTTTCGATTTTTTTTATATAGCCAGCAGTAGCATAATGAAAAAGAAATTACAATGACTCACAAACGACCTCCCCAAACCTATTCGAAAGAATAGGTTGAAGCACAAACTTTACGAAAAAGGAAAACAAACTCACAACACTCAAAAATCGAAAAACAAGTCTAATGATAGCGTAACCCCCTCCCCAAACCTATTCGGAAGAATAGGTTGCAAACAAAGGATTACACAATCTCAAACTACCTCCTTCCTAGGCATTTAGCAATCTCAAAGCAAGGTGAAGACTTGTTGCCTCTTAGGTACATAATTACTCGGGAAAACAACCATAAGATCCTAACATGCATCATCCTATTATAAAGGCCTTCGTGAACCGCAGTAGAGAAAACACCACTAACTGATGTTGAGACTACCAAGCTTAACTAAGTGCATATATAAATATGACAAGCCAAGCGAGAAAAACCTCAAACAAATTCATAGAGATGAAACACATGGTCGAAGGTCATAACTAGTTAATCTACCCAATAAAGTGATTGTGTATATGTCCTAGAGACAGTCTTTATTAAGGGCATGCAGCCCTTATAAAGGGCATATATGTACTATTACACAGGTCAACGTAATATAATATATGTTTGTTGTTTGACTATATGAGTATCGCTTTCATATTTATATTACACCATGCATGCAGCATGTCATATCTCTATTCCTGTCTGTATTGATATTAAACATGTCTCCTCGGATAGATGACCGGTCACACAGATAGTGGGAGCTATGTGAGTTATCATCTATCCCAAACTCTCCCTAGTCGAGGTTCATCTCGAATGTAGGGGTCTGTATGAACCAGCTGAGAATAGTATGCGTGGAGGTTATACTTGTTGGAGCAAGTGTGAGCCGATCCCACGGCCACGAAATGGATTGTTGGACAATCAAGAAACGTTCCAACTGCGCATAGTTGTTCGAAGGATGATTACCGAACAATGGAAGTACCCACCGGACACTCCCATCGATGTATACTCTACACCGAAGTGTCTATGGGAACCGGTAAGTTGTCGAAGTGATGCCAGTCGTCCTTTGGACTTACAGGACTTTATCATCACATTTGTTGCCCCATATCCTTGGTGGACCCGTCGATGTCAGCTCTGAATAAGCATTTGACCCAAGACACGATCCAGGATTATGGCTACATACAAATGGGGATGATAAGTGATTCTGTGAAGGATTCATCTCTTATGTGTAGCACAGGAGAGCACTGCTCATAGTCGTTCATTGTTGTGATTGGTAAAAAACCGCGGGTCAGCGTATCAATATTATTATGATGGTCATAATAGATATTGGATTCACCATGCAACTCACTGAAGACGCCCATGGATGTATTATTGGGGTAGACACTTCATCGATCCTAGATGCATTCGAGTCTGTCAGATGAAGGGACGTTACCATCGCTGCGTTGAGCACAACAGACTTCGCAACGAAAGGGTTTGCTTTGAGAAACCTCTCAAACGTCCTCATGTATTAATATTGCAAATGGAACCGTCTAGGAATTCCATCTTGCCTAGTCTAGGACTTTCTTAATACAATGAGGCCCTATGGGTCACACTATGTGGTGATTCAGCTTATCCGAATATCCTTGAAGATGGAATCGCAATTAATTTGGAATTAATTGTGATTGACGGATTATAATTAATTTGGAATAATTATAATATTTTGTGGCTCGATTAATGATTTGGAATTATTAATTGAATTGGTTGATTAATTGTATTTTATGTAAATACAATTAAAGATTATATTTTGGAAATATAATAGAGCTTTGATTTGAAAGGATATATTAATTTAGAATTAATATATGCACATGGGCAAAATCTACTTGGAGTTTGAATTGCCTTAGATCTATAAGTGGGTCCCAAAATCGGGACCCACCTATCTCCCTTGGGACGCGCGCGCGCGAGATGGAGTAGGGGAAGGAGTTCGACTCCTTCCTCTATTAGAAGTCCAAGGGATAAGTTAGATTTTCCTAATTGAGTTCTAACTTGATTGGGAATGAATCTAGACTTGAAATTGGTTTCCTAGTGCGATAAGAATTAGATTCTTATTCCTTTATGAAGTCTAATTGCTTATGCTTTAGGCTTCTATTGATTACTATATAAGTAAGTCATTAGAGAGCTTTTTCAGTATCCAATTCTTAGAGAATTTGTAACGGTACCGGTTTTGAAAACAAAATAATTTCTTGAAAAAGAAAATCTAAATTAACTTTAATAACAACGGGCGGCAATTAATGCCAAAATAATCTTTGACGCGCATAGCGCTAACAGAACAAATAAATAACCAATGATAACTCAAAATTCAAATGAAACAACGAGTGAAGACAGTAAAAAGTTCATCTTCTTATTTTGAAATAAAATCCCAAGACACCCCAGACCCTTCTCTCAGTCGCTGGCATCCTATTCGCGAACATCTTCAACAGTATCTGGAAGGAAGGAATTTTGAAAACAAGAGAGTGTGAGATAAAGGATCTCAGTGAGGTTCTAAGTTAAAAACAGAAAGTAAACAGTTTTGAAATCAAAATCCTTTTCAGAAAAACAAACAAACAGAACAGATCACATAACAGAATAACAGAACAGATAAGTTGAAGACCGTTGGTGCAGCCCGCCTTATTGCTCCTACTCCCAGAATGCCCTTATAACTCCCTCCAGAGGGTGCACAACTCCGGACAGAAACAGAAACCCCCGTGTACTTTGGGGAAACAAAACCTACGACTCTAATGGACCTCAGCGACTTCTGCCTCGCGCCTAAAAGGGAATAGACTAGGCAATAATCAAGCAAACCCGATAGTCCTCTACTACCCAAGCCTACCTAATTACAACCTAATCGACCGGTCACACAGAAACAGAGCAGATACAGAACAACAAAAATAGATAATCAAACACCGAGAGGTGTTCCTGCAGAAAAGTCAGTCCTGAACAGAGTAGCAATAAACAGAGAAAGTAAATAGTCATACTTAGGACTTAAATACTTTTACGTGGAAGCATACACTAAAACAGTATATGTAGTAGTAGGTACAAGTTGTCACATATCCTTCCAGTTTTTCGCAAATAAATAGGTTTAGGGGTGAACACTCACCATAACTTGCGAGCAAAATATCTCCAACGAGTAGTGAGCTTACGGGTTATCGAACAACGGAGAACCTAAAAAGAATGTACTATTTACACTTTAGAAGTCGAACGGACGGAAGGAAAAAGGTTGACAAAGAAGTGGTAAAGACGGGGTTCAAACTCGAGACCTCTAAGTTGGTCAAGCAAGAATCCAACCAACTAGGCTAGCAAGTCAAGTCATTACTAACTTACAAAAACAGAAACTAAGTTGAAACATTTTCAAAAATACTCTTTCGGTTTTCAGACTCTGGAAATTACCAAAACACCCTTCATCTGTAAATTGCAAAAAGATCCTTTTCAAAATCAGAAAGTACAAACAAAGTTTCGAAACATACATATCAGTCCTCACAAAATAAAATGGTTTACGAAAAAAGTCTTCTGTCAGTCAACTACGGTCAAAGTTAAATTGCAAAAAGGTCCTTTAGGTTTTCAGATTTTCCAAATCAGTCCACAAAGTTCAAATCAATATCATCAAAGTCCAAATCAACACAAGTCCAACAATCAGTAACAACAACCTAACAAATCCTAAGTCCCGGTTCTCAGTTCGAATCAAATAACAATATGGCCAGATTGAACAAGGGTAAAACGGTCCAGGGGCAAAAAGTCCAAAACAGAATATGAATTCCGAATCGAAAGAACAGTAAAGGATTCGAGATTTACCTTCGAATCGAAATAGAGTCAATCTGCAAATCGAATGAATACAAAAAGAAAAAGAGATTAAAACGAGATTCGAATCGAAATTGAATCTGAAACGGAAGGATCGAACCAAACTTACCGATCGGATCGGAAACAAACGGACCGGACGACGAATCGGCGGCGAACGGATCGGAGGTCGGACGGATTGGGAACGGCGGCGCGATGAATCGGAGAGGCGACGCGCGTGCGGTTAGCTGAACGGGACTGAACAGATCAATCGATCTGGATAACATGGACCGGAGCGGACGACCGAAACAGACACGGCGCGGCAGCACGGACGAATCGACGGCTCGATGCGGCGGAACAGAGCGGACGGATCGAGCAGATCGATCGACCGGAAAAGCTCGGTCACAACGCGGCGGCGGACGGAACAGACGGATCGATCGATCCGAACGGCAAGATAGGACGTGGCGGCGGCGCGACGACTGAGTGGACGGAGGCAGCGGCGGCGGCGATCGGAGAAGACGGAGCAGCAAGCTCTTCTCTCTTCTCTATCTCCCTCTCTTTCCTCTTTCTTTTCTTTTCTTTCTTTCTCTTTTCTCTTGCGTTACGGCTGATAGAATGAGGATGGGATGAGAATCTGACTAGGGTTAGGGTTAAGTTACAAATGGGCCGGTCAAAAGACTTTGGGCTAAAGAATGGGCCAAAGAGATCAGGAAAGGTCCAGTCTTCCAGCTTGATCCAAACGAAACGAAACGAACTAGCTTACGCGAAATTAATTAAATAATTATCGAATAAATAATTTTCTCTGATAATTAATTAACTAAATTATATAATAAAATAATAAATAAATAAATAAATAAATAAAGACGGGGTGTTACACTCTTCCCCCCTTAAAAGAATTTGGTCCCCAAATTCGCACCTGAAAACTTGAAGAGCTCAGGATACTGCCGGCGCTTGTCATCCTCGCTTTCCCAGGTTGCCTCCTCATACTGATGATTTCTCCACAGAACCTTTACTTGCTTGATTTGTCTATTACGGATCTGTTGCACCTTCTGGTCTAGAATACGAACCGGTTGCTCCACATAAGACAAATCCTCCTCAATAGTCACTTCCTCGGGTTGAATCACGTGCGACGGGTCAGGATAGTACTTCTTCAGTTGAGACACATGGAAGACATTGTGAATTCCAGTAATAGTAGTGGGCAGTTGCAACCGATAAGCCACAACGCCAACTCTTTCAATGATCTCGTATGGACCTACATACCGAGGGTTCAGTTTAGCTCTACGACCCATACGAACAATTCCCTTTCTCGGAGATAGCTTGAGAAAGACAAAATCACCAACTTCAAACTCCAAATCTCGCCTACGATTATCGGCGTAACTCTTTTGTCGACTTTGAGCAGTTCTCAATCGGTCTCGTATAAGCCTAACCTTTTCCAAGGTTTCTTGTATCATCTCATTGAGAGTCCTCTCTCCAGCTATCGGTGTAGAAATTCGGTCCTCCAAATCCCAATACAACGGTGATCTACACTTCCGACCATACAGTGCCTCAAACGGTGCCATACCAATCGATGCTTTATAACTATTATTATAAGCATACTCAACCAACGGCAATTGTTGTGCCCAACTTCCTTGGTGATCCAGCACACACAATCTCAGAAGATCCTCTAGAGTTTGAATGGTCCTTTCGGATTGACCATCCGTCTGCGGATGTGCTGCGGTACTAAAATTCAACTTACTACCCAAGCCTTCGTGTACTTGCTTCCAAAATCTCGAGACAAACTTCGTCTTATCAGATACAATGCTCACCGGAGTTCCATGAAGCCTAATTATCTCATCGCGATAAACCTCGTCTAACTTCTTCGATGTGTAGGTGGTTTTTACAGGCAGAAAGTGTGCCGATTTTGTCAACCTATCGACAATAACCCAAACACTATCAAAACCACCCCTAGCTACTGGTAGACCAGTCACAAAATCCATAGTGATCATCTCCCATTTCCACTGTGGAATCTCGAGTGGTTGTAGTAAACCTCCCGGTTTCTGGTGCTCAGACTTCACTTGCTGGCAGACCAAACAACTTTGCACAAACTGTGCAACATCTCGCTTCATATGGGTCCACCAGTAAACTTTCTTCAAATCTCATACATCTTGTTTCCTCCGGGATGCATCGAATACTTAGATTTATGAGCTTCATCAAAGATTACACGTCTAAGCTCTTCATCAGAAGGCACACACAATCTACCTTGAAACCTTAGGGCTCCATTCTCATCAATAGAGAATTTCGCATTGCGAGGTTCGGTAATATGTGCCTTTATATCTTGAAGCTCTTCATCATGCTCTTGAGCCTCAAGAATTTTACCTGCCAGCTCATACCTCAAAGTGATATTGGCGAACATACAAGACAATTTGGATACTTCGATATTTGACACGTGTACCCTACGAGTTAAGGCATCAACGACCACATTGGCCTTACCAGGATGATATCGAATGGTACAAGTGTAATCGCCCAGAAATTCCATCCATCGTCGTTGTCTCATGTTCAACTCTTTTTGTGTGAACACATACTTCAAGCTCTTATGATCGGTGAGAATGGTAAACTCCGGACCATAAAGGTAGTGTCTCCACTTTCCCAAAGCAAAGACTATAGCAGCTAGCTCAAGGTCATGGGTTGGGTAATTTCTTTCATATGGCTTCAACTTCCTCGAAGCATATGCGATCACCTTTTCCCGTTGCATCAGTACACAACCCAACCCATCCTTTGAAGCATCAATGTAGACTACAAAGTCATTGGTCCCCTCGGGAAGAGCTAGTATAGGGGCAGTGGTCAGTCTCTTCTTCAGCTCTTCGAAGCTTTCCTCACACTTGTCACTCCACACGAACTTAGGATTTTTCCCTGTTAAAGAGGACAAGGGTCCAGCTATCTTCCAATAATCCTTCAGAAAACGGCGATAGTAACCAGCCAAACCGAGAAAACTTCTCACCTCAGTGACAGATTTAGGTCTCTTCCAATTAACTATCGACTCAATCTTCGATGGGTCGACCTCCAAACCTTCTCCAGAGATAATGTGCCCTAGAAAGGCTACTTTATCTAGGCAAAATTCACACTTGCTGAATTTGTCATACAACTTGTTGTTCTGAAGAGTTTCCAAGACAATTCGAAGGTGTTTATCATGATCCTCTTCGGATTTCGAGTAAACGAGAATGTCATCGATGAAAACAACAACAAACTGATCCAAATACGGCTGAAAAACTCGGTGCATCAAATCCATGAACACAGCTGGGGCATTCGTAAGGCCAAACGGCATCACCACAAACTCGTAATGACCATACCTCGAGTTCAGGGCAGTCTTAGGTATGTCTTCTTCCCTTACCCTAACTTGATAATAGCCCTGTCGCAGATCAAGCTTCGAGTAAACCTTCGAACCTTCCAATTGATCAAAGAGTTCCTCAATACGGGGTAGGGGGTACTTGTTCTTGACAGTGACTTGGTTCAGGCCTCGATAGTCAATACACATCCTCATACTACCATCCTTCTTCTTTACGAACAGAACCGGTGATCCCCAAGGCGAAGAACTAGGTCTCACAAAACCGTTATCCACCAGATCTTGCAGTTGAGTCTTAAGCTCCTTAAGCTCAGCAGGTGCCATCCTATAAGGTGACTTCGAAATGGGTGCGGTGCCAGGTACCAGATCAATACTAAACTCCACTTCTCGTTCAGGGGGTACGGAATCCAGCTTCTCAGGGAAAACACCCTTGAATTCCTTAACCACCCTAACTTCCTCGATTTTTGGCTGATCTTTGGGTTTATTGATCAGATACGCCAAAAAGCAGGTAGCACCCTTCACGTACAGCCTTCTATCTTCCATAGCAGACAGCAGAAACTTCTCATCCTTTATCTTATCTCCTTTCCACACGACTTTCTCCTCTCCAGGTTTTCCCAGGGATATAGCCTTGGTTCGACAATCCAGTTGTGCGTAGTGCTCGGACAACCAATCCATACTCAGAATAACATCGTAGGTTGATAGAGGTAGATATATAAGGTCAGCAGGGAAAGTTCTTCCTAGGATGGAAATCTCACATCGCTCGACGAACTTCTTAGTGATTAAACTAGCTCCCAAAGGCGTACATACTTCTAAAGCGTGGGGTAAAACTTTGTATGGTAAAACGAGTGACTCAGCAAATACTTCAGCAATAAATGAATGCGTAGCACCAGGATCAAATAAAGCTTTAGAAGAAGTTTGAGCGATCAGTGGCGTACCTTCAACCACATTCGCGGTGTCAGGAACTTCATGACCACCTATGCTGTAAACTCGGGGCTTTGCCATAGTACCCTTTCCATCATTTCTGGGAGCATAGTCTCCTGGTCTTCCTCCTTTGACAATGGCATGACGGTTCGGACAGTGGCTGATCTTGTGATCGTTGCTCCCACAAGCCAAACATAAGCCTTGTCTCTTCCAGCAATTGTGCTCATCGTGGTTGACTCCCCCACAGTAGTTGCAATTCTTCCTTGCCTGGGATGACTGCCCAGACCCTCCAGTGGTGTTGCGGGAACGGTTGTCATGCTGATTGCGGGGATACTTCGCCGGTGGTGCTTGATATCCAGATTGGTATCCACCTCGACTCTCCCTCTTGTATCCAGATTGGCTTCCTCCTCCATGGCTCCCAGAAGAACTAGAGTAGTTCCTCTTGCTAGAGTATGGCTTATCAGCCAGTCTTGATCTCCTTGAGACCACTTTCTACCTCGGAGGCGAGTTCGACAGCCTTGAGATAGGTAGGCATATTTGTCCAAAACAAACTGTACCGGATCTCAGAGTTCAGGCCCTTCACAAAGTGACGAACCTTATCTCGTTCATCGTCCTGGAAATGCGGCACGTACTTCAGTAGTCGGGTAAATTCCGAGTCATAATCGGCAACATCCATGTTCCCTTGCACCAAAGCTTGAAATTCATCTCTCCGGTTCTCGCGAACCAGGCGAGGCACGTACTTGTCCATGAAATCCTTGGTGAAGTTCTCCCAGGTGCGAGCAACTCCCTCTTGCCTCCATCTTGCATTCACGGTTCTCCACCAGTTCCTGGCGGCTCCCACGAACTGGAACGCAGAAAGCTCAATTTTCCTCTCATCCGGATAGTGCAGGATCGAGAATAAGTTCTCCATACCTTCGATCCAGAGCTCAGCCTTACGGGCATCAGGCGTTCCCTCGAACCTTTCAGGATGGAATCGAGTGAATCGTTCCGCAGCTTGATCGATGGTCTGGATCGGTGGTGGTGGCGGAGGAGCTGGCTGAACAGGTGGTGCTCCAGCGCGGCGAATGGTTTCGCTGAAATTCCCCAAAGCAGCGATGATACGGTCCACTTGGTCTCAATTTTCAGCATGCTGATTGATTAACGCGCGGATGTCGTGCTCCAAATTCAATCAAATAATATTTGTTATTTAGCCAAAGGCAATCCACAACTACAACGAAAACCGTAGTGTAGCAGTAGAATGACTCGAGTGTCGTTGTCTCGGGACTATAACTAGCTTTATCTATTTAATAGAGAATATAAACAGCAGACAAATAGCAAGGGGTTTTTCTAACAGATAATGGAGATTGGTGATAGTATGATCCTTCAAAGCATAACGGGTCGATAATCATGCATAAATTCCTCGGTCTTGCATAGAGATCTTTGAATCAATCTAGTGTCCTGTTGCAATTATTAAGCACTACGAAGATAACTGGTCTGACAAGTCAATCACTGTTGTCCTATTGTGTTCCATAATTATTCAACACTACGAAGATAAACTCGCATACAGGTCGACAAGTGTCCAATTGTTCATAATAATTAATAGAACATACGAGAATTTAGGCTTGTGCCTGATCAACGAAATAAAGCAATGACACGGAGTATAATGCGCGATATAGCCATTAGCATGATTATCTTCCCTTCGCTAAGAATTCACATACTACCACCAACAATAAGTTTAGCTACTCATAATAGGCATGCAATCAACAGAAATCATAGAAGAAAACATATTGAAAGATATATAAAATAAGTATGCGAGGTACTATACTCATCCTACCAATACCAAGCTCCAAACTAACAACATCATATCACTTAAATTCCATCCCCCCTCATGAAATTAACGCTAGTCCCTAGCAGTAAGAAAATGAGGAAATAAGATGTGATACTAGATGTTACCCCATGGTTTGGCCTCGGTCGGCTGAGTGTGTTGCTTGTGATTTATTGGGCCTCCTCTGGGAGCTTTATAAGGTGTCATCAGGTCTTCTGGTAGGCGTGGTAGTTTCAATTATGGGCTGGATAGGAACAACTCCTCCGTTAGTATCATCATTGCCCGTATGGCCTTCATGGTCACTACTGTCACGCACATCCTCACTAGTAGAGTTGTAGTGGCAGGTAGAATTGTCAAGATTAGCCGCCGCTGTTATGGAATCCTCCATCCTGAAGCCCTCCAATAGGATGTGAACTGTTGAAGGGGAAAGGGCAGTGGTATCCGGACCTCCCCCTCCAACGTTTTACACCACGAGAAGGTTTCAGTAAGCTGCTCGGATACTCAGAAGTCTTCTACCTTTTTCTCCAATTTCGACCACATTCTCTACGGTGGATCCGACCGATGTCTATATGATGCTCACTTTAGAGGCAGGCAAGGGGCACCCCAACAAGGTGCTGGGTAACCATGTCATTATGTATTGGAACCAAGCTAGCGCTTCGGAACCTTCTAGCAACTGCGAACTCATGACTGAATCCGTCGCGGCGAGAATTTCCCGGTGCCTTCCAGTTCACTCGAACCTTGCAGTCCTTGTGATGGATTGCAGACATAATAATGGTTTCTGTCCCTTCGGTGGTGCATGAATAGGCATAGGAGTCCTTACTCCAGGTGTACTCTAGCTCCTCCTCTTGGATAATCCACGACGTTGTTGCAAAACCCCTTGGCTCGAACGCACATCTAGCGAGGTCACCTTCCTTGACATGGTTCTTCACAACAATCATACGGGAATGCTCCTTTCCCTTGGTATGGTTCCTACAAACAGCAGTTAGTACCTCGTATGACACAAAACTGACTCAAATATATGCTAGTGTAAAAGCGAAACACACAAGTGATAAAATCATCAATCGAGCTCCCCAAACCGTAATGTCTAGCCTAGCTACTTCATCATGCAACATACTAATGTAACTACTACATGCAATACATCACATTATGCTCTTACTAGACAATCAATATCCTTGATAACAAGGCTCAATTCATACCATAGCAGCGAAAAATTCTACCAACATAAATCCTCATACTCAACAATTAAGCATTCTATCATCAAATCCACCAACATTACATCAATAAACACAATCGTATGCAAGAAACCAAAGATAAAGACATATTGCATAACAAGATATATCATCTTGTAGCAAAATACCCAAATCAACAATCCAAGCAAAATTGAGCATGCATTGATAGTAAATAACATGTCTAATCATGCAAACAACATACCCATGCATCAAATAAGCATAGTTGAAGCTCAAATTAGAAAACCCCCAAATTCGAAAATTAGGGTTCTAAGGATGATACCTCAGATCTGAAAATCTAACGCATTAGGACGAAATCCGTTCGGATGGGATGATAGATCATGTAATAGGCTTCGATTTAAGCTAAAGAACACTCAATTTGGTCAAGAAATGAAGAAGTTATGAAGATTTGAAGTTGAAATCGCGAAATTCGGTTTTGGGGAAGGTGGAATGATGAAATTTGAAGAAAATGAGGAAAAGGGGAAGAAATCCGCGTTTTTGAACCTCTGGGGCCGTGGGGCGGTTCGCCCCCTACGTGGGGCAGTTCGCCCCGTGCTCCCCAATGCGGGGAGACGGTTCCCGTCGTCAGAAAATGCGGTCCCCGAAACCAATTTTTTTCAAAAAACCTCTCGAAAAATCTCACCCAAACAAAATCATATACGACACAGACATGAACAAATTCGCATACGAGAAGCAAATAGTTCAAGAATGAATGCATGCAGAAAAGCAGTAAAGAAAGCGATAAAGATTCCGGGTTGCCTCCCGGATAGAGTCATTGTTTAAAGTCTTTGACTTGACTCCTGTGTACGCCTATTTCTTCTTTTTGCGGGTACTAGGCTTCCCCTTCATTGATTTCCTCTCCATGCCACGAACCTGTGAATAAGAAAGAATATAGGCTGCAAGACCACAGTAGTGAGTAGTAATATCAGGCGGTTCAGGTGGATCAGGTATAGCTCGCAACACGTGTTGCTTTCCATCCACTTCGATGGTGCAAGTTCTTTAGTAGATGTCCATTACGGAGCGTAGTTTGGTCAAGAATGTTTTCCCTAAGAGTATGACATCCCCCGTTCCAGGTGCAGACGCCAGCATAACTACAAAATTGGTGTATATAGATGCTTCACCAATCTTGACCAACACATTTTTCACAACGCCCTCGGGTCTCATAAAGGATCCATCCGCCAGTTGCACAATAGCCCTTTGCTCAGATAGTTTTCCAAGGTTTCTCTTTTCAAACACATTCAAAGGAATTATGTTTGAGTAGGATCCCGTGTCTAGTGTGGCACGGACATCTTCAAGCTCACCAATCCCTACCTTAACATCGAAACTTTTAGGGAGTGGTTCGGGATCCTCTTGCTCCTCATCACTCACGTCAGAACCAAGGTCCTTTTCTTCTTCCTCAGCCTGTAGAAGTTCTTCCTTCATGCAACACTCGCACCTAACAACCTTCTTGATGGTGATTTCGTCAGGTACATCACCAGCCAATGTAATGGCATTCGACTTCACAGTGCTGCTAGGCAGTTTGCCTTGTTCCCTACTTGCTCCTCGGTCGATCAATTCTTGCATCTTTTGATGGGCAAGCCTAGTGCTCTCTTCCAACCTATCGAGCCTTGCCCTAGTCTTCTCAGAGTCTTCTTCATAACGTTTGAGAAAACTTTGTGTGTGATCGACCATCTTTTGCAAGTTCTCCATCAGTTGAGCCGACTTCGACTTCGGTGGCTCTTTCGGAGCGGGGTTTTCGCAGTGATCATTACCATAGTTTAGCCTACTACGGTCTTGGTTAGGGCCATAAGTTTGGTTAGCCGGTGCATATCCTTGATTGTTTCGGAATCCCCTTCTCCAAAATCCACCTCGAGGATTCCTACCGTCTTGTCCGTAGCTAACTTCTTGAGTACCAAACTCCGTAGCAAAGGCTTCTTCTTCGCCTCCTCGAGCCCAGTTGCCATCATCATACGCCAGCTCCGATCTACACATATGAGCCCCATGCCCATAGTTCTTGCATATTCGGCATACTTCGTTTGAAACAGTTGTTCCGGTGGCGCTCTTGAGGACTTGCTTCAATTCGTTGGTAAAGCACTCGAATTGATCCCCATTCCCCCTGTACATAGGGGCTTCTTGAGTCGGTGGAGCTTCAGGTCCACGTCTCCTAATCATTGCTCTTGGGTCTTTGAACTGCGAACCCTTAGCAAGCCTTTTGAAAACTGCCTAGACGGCTTCTGCGGTTTCCTCCCAAATATTGCCTCGGCATTGGAAATCCACCACTTGTTGGTTCTCGAAGGTTAGTCCACTGTAGAAGTGTTGGACTAGGTCGGAAAGCTCAAAACCATGGTGAGGGCACTTGTTCGTGAGATCTTGGAACCTCTCAAACGCGGTGTAGATGGTCTCATCATAGTCCTGCTTGAATCCAGTGATCTGCGCCTTAAGCGCGGTAGTCAAGGTGTGAGGGAAGTATTTCTCCATGAAAGTTGAAAAAACCTTCTCCCAAGTGTCCAACGAGCCTGCTGGAAGAGAACTTAACCATGACTTGGCTCTGTCGCCAAGTCCCATAGCAAAAACCTTCATTCTCAACTCGTCCGTTGTTATGTCAGCTCCAGGTCGTGGGAGTTGGTTGACGAAATCATCGATATCGTGCAAGTACCCCATCACATCTTCCCTTGATAAGCCATAGAACCTCGGAAGTTGTTGGAATGCGTGGTTCTTGATCTCCAGATCTCGGGTTGCAGACGAAAGAACTATCGCCGGTCCCCTCATACGATCCTTGGTGGGTTGAACCCATGCCTTCAGTGGTCTAGCTTCTGCCATTCCGTCGATTTCCTTGAAAAGACTGAGTAGAGATTCAGAGAAATCGGTTTCCTCTATTTCCTCTAGTGCGCGCCTTTCAAGTAGTCGCCTTCGTTGGTGGTAGACTCTGTCGATCTCAGCAATTGAATCAGCAAGTGGTGTTCCTACAGAACGTGTATGAGGCATACACTATCTGTAACAGACTAGGAAAGGTGAATTAGAAACAGACTAGGAAAGCAGTATCAGAGAGAGATTAAAAAAGGAAAACTAAAACTAGTAGAATTAGGAATCTAAAGCTGTAAATATAAACAAATTAAACAGAAAAAAGGAGTATAGTCCCCGGCAACGGCGCCAATTTGATGAACGCACGGATGTCCTGCTCCGAATTCAATCAAATAATATTTGTTATTTAGCCAAAGGCAATCCACAACTACAACGAAAACCGTAGTGTAGCAGTAGAATGACTCGAGTGTCGTTCTCTCGGGACTATAACTAGCTTTATCTATTTAATAGAGAATATAAACAGCAGACAGATAGCAAGGGGTTTTTCTAACAGATAATGGAGATTGGTGATAGTATGATCCTTCAAAGCATAACGGGTCGATAATCATGCATAAATTCCTCGGTCTTGCATAGAGATCTTTGAATCAATCTAGTGTCATGTTGCAATTATTAAGCACTACGAAGATAACTGGTCTGACAAGTCAATCACTGTTGTCCTATTGTGTTCCGTAATTATTCAACACTACGAAGATAAACTCGCATACATGTCGACAAGTGTCCAATTGTGCATTATAATTAATACAACATACGAGAATTTAGGCTGTGCCTGATCAACGAAATAAAGCAACGACACGGAGTATAATGCGCGATATAGCCATTAGCATGATTATCTTCCCTTCGCTAAGAATTCACATACTACCACCAACGATAAGTTTAGCTACTCATAATAGGCATGCAATCAACAGAAATCATAGAAGAAAGTATATTGAAAGATATATAAAATAAGTAGATTAAACTCTAAGATACAAGTTACCGAAGGTTGTCAATCTCCGAAGAATTGCGATCCTACAAGCTCCAATCCGCTATGAAAAAGTATCCCCTAAGCTACGGAACTCCCAGGACAGGCCCCGGGAAGTTCCTACCTAAAACTATAGAGAGAGGTGAGAAAGTAGGTCAGGAAAGATATGATTTTCGGAGAAAACTGAGCAACTATATATAGGCCCCAAAATATTGTGGGGCGGTTCGCCCCAGAGAGTTTTTTGCGGAATTCCGCGTTTTCGACGCGTTTTTGGATTTCTTCCCCTTTTCGGACTCGGTTTCTGTCTTCTAGTAGCCTTCTAACCTCCAGATTCGGCCCCTAGACTCCAAATCCTATCCGGAAACCTTCAGATACTCCAAATAGGCTTCTGGAACACCAATTCCTTGTCAACTTCAATATAATTGCCCGGAAATCTTCAAATTTCAACCAAAACCTGTAAAATAAAATCTAAAGGGGAACGTGACACTATTCTAATAAAATGTAGTAAAATATAGCTAAATTAACATAGAGGATAGCTAAAATAGGTGAAAAAGACTCGAATGAAAGTGTAAAATACACATTCATCACTGATCATCTGCACTTCCATACTGCTGGCACCACGAGTGTTTCTGCGACTCATTCTAACAAAGGGGCAAAACTTAGCAGTTGATTTAACAACCTCGAATCTCTAACTTAGAAAGAACGGAAAAACAAAGAACTAAGGCCAGTACTTAATCTTCTACAACAGGTATAAACTGAGCAGTGAAGAAGAAAAACATGCCTTGAACTTTAAAACAAAACGCAAAAACAAGAAATCAACGAAGTCTCAAAACAGCCAAGCATGCAATTAAACAAAGGAAAACCGGTCTCTACTCGTCTTAGCGAGAAAACAGAAAACCACAGAGTCAAGTAAACAGAAAAGCATAAACGGTCTCAGTCGGCTGAACTAAGAAAACTCGCTTGTCAAAAAGGAAGTTCGGTACGAGCTCGAAAAGGCATCTATCCTAATAAGCGTCCTCGATATCATCTTCGGAACGTCGTTCGGGCACGTGAGCATCTCCTCCTTCTTCCTCAGAGGGGTCCTCCTCGGGTTCTTCTTCGGATTCTTCTCCTTCACTCTCCACTCTACGTGATGGTCCGCAACCCTCGGGGAACGTCCTCCGAGCCTTCCTCCTGCGAATCCTGATGCCTACGTTGGACGCGGTTAACGAAACAAAGGCAGAGTGCTCCTTTGCGACGCGTAAAGCCGTCTTAAGGAATCCGATTTCCGCTTCCTTCGTTGCTATTTCATCTCGAAGCTTAAAGTTTTCCAGCCAGTAGTGATCTCGTTCACGAATGACCCTGTCCATCACGAATCCAGGGTAAACGCCAACAACAGGAACGGAGGTATAAGGGTTAAACTCTCCTTCGACTAAGCGGTAAGGAATGACCTTCTTTTCAGAACTCATACCTATCTGTAAGCACACGCGTATTTAACTAGTTAATAACTACGTCAAAATCAAAACAACCGCGGAAGGTCAACAGTTTCAGAAACGGGTCAGAAAAGTCGTCAGAATCAGAACAGAGAAGATGAAGAAACGGTTCACCGTTAGTACGCAAGACTCGAATCAGAAAAGCAACAGAAATTACAAGACCTAACCAGCGACTCGGACCCTCACACACACCCCAAAGGTCAAAAGATCCTATCCTAGCAAGCTCGAGTTTGAACTCAAGCGCTGATACCAACTGTAACGGTACCGGTTTTGAAAACAAAATAATTTCTTGAAAAACAAAATCTAAATTAACTTTAATAGCAACGGGCGGCAATTAATGCCAAAATAATCTTTGACGCGCATAGCGCTAACAGAACAAATAAATAACCAATGATAACTCAAAATTCAAATGAAACAACGAGTGAAGACAGTAAAAAGTTCATCTTCTTATTTTGAAATAAAATCCCAAGACACCCCAGACCCTTCTCTCAGTCGCTGGCATCCTATTCGCGAACATCTTCAGCAATATCTGGAAGGAAGGAATTTTGAAAACAAGAGAGTGTGAGATAAAGGATCTCAGTGAGGTTCTAAGTTAAAAACAGAAAGTAAACAGTTTTGAAATCAAAATCCTTTTCAGAAAAACAAACAAACAGAACAGATCACATAACAGAATAACAGAACAGATAAGTTGAAGACCGTTGGTGCAGCCCGCCTTATTGCTCCTACTCCCAGAATGCCCTTATAACTCCCTCCAGAGGGTGCACAACTCCGGACAGAAACAGAAACCCCCGTGTACTTTGGGGAAACAGAACCTACGACCCTAATAGACCTCAGCGACTTCTGCCTCGCGCCTAAGAGGGAATAGACTAGGCAATAATCAAGCAATCCCGATAGTCCTCTACTACCCAAGCCTACCAAATTACAACCTAATCGACCGGTCACACAGAAACAGCGCAGATACAAAACAACAGAAACAGATAATCAAACACCGAGAGGTGTTCCTGCAGAAAAGTTAGTCCAGAACAGAGTAGCAATAAACAGAGAAAGTAAATAGTCATACTTAGGACTTAAATACTTTTACGCGGAAGCATACAGTAAAACAGTATATGTAGTAGTAGGTACAAGTTGTTACATATCCTTCCAGTTTTTCGCAAATAAATAGGTTTAGGGGTGAACACTCACCTTAACTTGCGAGCAAAAGATCTCCAATGAGTAGTGAGCTTACAGGTTATCGAACAACGGAGAACCTAAAAAGAAAGTACTATTTACACTTTAGAAGTCGAACGGACGGAAGGAAAAAGGTTGACAAAGAAGTGGTAAAGACGGGGCTTGAACTCGGGACCTCTAAGTTAGTCAAGCAAGAATCCAACCAACTAGGCTAGCAAGTCAAGTCATTACTAACTTACAAAAACAGAAACTAAGTTGAAACATTTTCAGAAATACTCTTTCGGTTTTAAGACTCTGTAAATTACCAAAATACCCTTTAGCGGTAAATTGCAAAAAGATCCTTTTCAAAATCAGAAAGTACAAACAAAACCAGAAGTTTCCAAACATACATATCAGTCCTCACAGAATAAAATGGTTTACGAAAAAAGTCTTCTGTCAGTCAACTACGGTCAATGGTAAATTGCAAAAAGGTCCTTTAGATTTTCAGATTTCCCAAATCAGTCCACAAAGTTCAAATCAATATCATCAAAGTCCAAATCAATCCTTTTCGAAGTCAACAGAAACTACGGTCAACATACGAAGTCAAATCAACACAAGTCCAACAATCAGTAACAACAACCTAACAAATCCTAAGTCCCGGTTGTCAATTCGAATCAAATAACAATATGGCCAGATTGAACAAGGGTAAAACGGTCCAGGGGCAAAAAGTCCAAAACAGAATATGAATTCCGAATCGAAAGAACAGTAAAGGATTCGAGATTTACCTTCGAATCGAAATAGAGTCAATCTGCAAATCGAATGAATACAAAAAGGAAAAGAGATTAAAACGAGATTCGAATCGAAATTGAATTTGAAACTGAAGGATCGAACCGAACTTACCGATCGGATCGGAAACAAACGGACTGGACGACGAATCGGCGGCGAACGGATCGGAGGTCGGACGGATTGGGAACGGCGGCGCAATGAATCGGAGCGGCGGTGCGCGTGCGGTCAGCTGAACGGGACTGAACAGATCGATCGATCTGGATAACACGGACCGGAGCGGACGACCGGAATAGACACGGCGCGGCGGCGCGGACGAATCTGCGGCTCGGTGCGGCGGAACGGAGCGGACGGATCGAGCAGATCGATTGACCGGAAATGCTCGGTCACGACGCGGCGGCGGATGGAACAGACGGATCGATCGATCCGAACGGCAAGATAGGACGCGGCGGCGGCGCGGCGACTGAGCGGACGGAGGCAACGGCGGCGGCGGCGGCGATCGTAGAAGACGGAGCAGCAAGCTCTTCTCTCTTCTCTCTCTCCCTCTCTTTCCTATTTCTTTTCTTTTCTTTCTTTCTCTTTTCTCTTGCGTTACGGCTGATAGAATGAGGATGGGATGAGAATCTGACTAGGGTTAGGGTTAAGTTACAAATGGGCCGGTCAAAAGGCTTTGACTGGGCTAAAGAATGGGCCAAAGAGATCAGGAAAGGTTGATCCAAACGAAATGAAACAAACTAGCTTACACGAAATTAATTAAATAATTATCGAATAAATAATTTACTCTGATAATTAATTAACTAAATTATATAATAAAATAATAAAATAATAAATAAATAAATAAATAAATAAAAAAAGACGGGGTGTTACAGAATTATTCTACCTTTCTTAGAGAAAACAAAAGCTCTCCCCTACCTCTCCATAAGCCTACGCGCGCGCCACCGTCACCGGAGGAAAACCGCCGCCCCATCTTCTTGGCCATACAAAAAATATCCTAGCATTCTTTCTGATAGGCTGTTCATCCGTGGATACCAAGGTTGAGGTTCTAGGAGCTGGAAACTAACTTTTATTGTCTTGCAGATAATCAAAGTATTGCAGATATCTTCGACTTCGACGAAGGAGAAGATTCACCGGATTATTACGAAGACTTGGAAGCTGTGCTTGCTTTTGGAGTATTGTAAGTCTTCTAACTGACGTGTTTAAATATATAAGGCATATAGATAATCAATTAACCTGCATGTTAAGAAAATTTTTGAAATTCCGCTGTGTACCCTTGGGGTAACTCTGACCGTATTTTATTACAGTGGAATCAGAGTCAGGTTAATTGATTACGTATATACGTATATATGTTATATATGTTGTATGATTTTGTAGTTTATGTGGATGCAATTGATACAATGATTAATTCGATTTTCAAAAGTTTGTTTTTTACATAAATTTAGAATTTATAATTTTTCAAAAAAAAATAAAATTAAATATATATATATATATATATATATATATATATATATATATATATATATATATATATATATATATATACATATATATATATATATATATATATACATATATATATATACATATATATATATACATATATATATATATATATATATATATATATATATATATATATATAATATATATATATATATATATATCGACCGGCCGCCTGCGCGACGCAGGCGGCGGGCGCCTGCGTGCCGCACGCACCCGAGTGCCTGCGGGACGCAGGCGCCCGCGCGCGCCTGCGTGCCGCACGCACCCGAGTGCCTGCGGGACGCAGGCGCCCGCGCGCGCCCGTGCCTACGTGGGCGCCCGCGGCCGCAGGCACGGTAGGGGACGGGACTTGGTCCCGTCCCGTATTTTAATATATATATTTTTCCCGGGTTGGACCCAAATCGAATTTTTGAAAATTTTGAGGATTGAATTTTATAATTGGAATATAAATATGATTTAATTGTAATTGTTTTTAACTAGAGGGGTTAAATTTAATTAGTATAAAGTTAAAGTGCTTATTTGTAATTTATCAATTTATTGTTTATTGCAAATTAGTCCTTCTACCTTTGAATTTTAGATTTAACACCTCCAAGGTTTCGAAAATTACAATTGAGTCCTTCGAATTTTCTAAAATTGCTACCTGGTCATAGAATTTTTTATTTTTCAATCTAGTCCAAATTTTCAATTATTTCATAGAGATTATAAGTATGGGATTATAATTTTCATAATGAAATTATGAAGTCATTTGGCATCCACATAGGCTACTACTTGTTTGTTTGCTCGATATGCTATTGTTTGACAATGCATGTTTAAATACCATGTATTTTACTTTCCGTTCGACCGCTATGCATGCGAGGGTAGGCGGCGCACTCTTATTTGTCGGACCGCATATTTTATGTATGGGTAGGCGGCGCCCATTATGTGCTTGACCGCGTTTAGAACTAGAATGGATAGGCGACATCCATTACGTGTAGACCGCTCATGCATGATGGGTAGGCGGCGCCCTTATTTGTTTGTAGATGACTGATAACAACCCTCAAGCTACAAGCCCCAACCAATATAAGTGCAGAAATATGTATATGTATATATTTCTGAGATGCTTTCCATGGGGTGCTTTAATTCTGAACTTTCATTGCGTTTTCCTGTATTGGCGACCTCGTCTTACAGACTCGCAGTGATCATCAGATTAGAGTAAGCCTATGGTTATAACTTACTGCATATTGTATCTAGCGACCTCGATAGGTACAATATGTAGAGCATCGGGTTAAATTAGATTTAACAACCAAGAGTTGCGTGACGCAATTGGATAGTCCTACCGGTCATATTATGCTATGCGACCAGCCCCCGTTAGAGTATAGCATAGTATGGATTTGGATCTTGGCCACCACGGTAACTTGTTGGACATTACCCGTATGTTTGTTTTGGGGGAAAGCATATGTGAAAATAGTGGGAGCTAAACAGCTAAAGGACCTTGTTGTTTAGTTATGTTGACTGTGTATTTAGAAGTAATATTTCAATAGTTGATTTATTATTTTCGTTCTATATTATTTCTCCTTAGGAAATTAGAAATGGCTATACCGTCCTCCGAGCTTGTTGCCAACTTGGGGTTGCAAAAGCTAACAGGACCAAACTACGTGGATTGGATCCATGAGGTACGAAAGGTGCTATGGTACAACGAGGTTGAGTACGTCTTGGACGAACCTATCCCTCCACCTCCCACTGAATTCACTACGGCAACCTATGGTTGCTATTATGAAATGTCAGTGGAAAGGGCCGAGTTTGTAAAGAACTTGTTGCTGAATGCTATGTCTGACAATATGGTTGGACCATGTCGAGACAAGGAACCATATGAGATTGTGAAATATCTCTCCTCATTCTTGGATACTCCAAGGATGTGTGAAGGGTTCAAAGCTATCAAAAACATGCTTATCCAAAGACTTGGGACAGAAGAGCTGTCGCCTGAACAAGTTAAGTCATTGATTGACTTCCTCTTACAACTAGTTGGATATGGCTTGGAGCTAGAAGCTAAGACTTCCATTATCATGATCGTGCAAAGATTGTTGCAATCTATTCACAATCCCAATGTCGGGGTAGCAACAGAGTTGATTGCTGAGAGACCCATTGCCAACGAGTTCCTAAGGGTCAATCGTAGACCCAAAAGGAAGAAGGGTGGCAAGAATGGGCGCTATCGTAGGATGGCTAAGTTTTGACTTAGGATCGAAATTTGTCTCTATTGCAAACTCAAGGGCCAATGGAAGAAAGATTGCCCTAAGCTAAGGGCAGATCAAGCTAAGAAGCCACTGGCTTCTAGCTCAGGTATGTTTGTTATTGAAATGAACATGACTACTATTGACTCCAATGGTTGGGTATTAGATACAACCTGTGGCTCGCACATTTGTAATAATGTGCAGGGGCTCATTGAACACAGGCTAGTCAAGCAAGGTGAAATCGACTTGCATGTTGGGAACGGCAATCTAGTTGAAGCCAAACGCGTTGGACGCTGCAAGATAGATTTACCTTCAGGATAATATTTAGAACTTGATAATGTTTATTTTGTTCCATCCATTGTCAGAAATATTATTTCCATTCCATTGTTGGACAATTTGGGTTTTTCCTTTCGATTTGCTAATAATACTTGTTATTTTTCATTAAATGACCAGTATTATGGAAAAGCTCGCTTAGTGAATGGTTTATATATTTTGCAAAGTAGTCTACCTTTATTTCAAATACATAACAAACAACCGTCTTCAAGTATGAAGAATAATCCATCTTATCTATGGCATTGTCGGCTAGGCCATATCAATGAAACACGGATTCAAAGACTAAGGAAGTTGGACTACTTAGAACCATTTGATTTTGAATCATATGGTACATGCGAATCATGTGTTAAGGGTAAGATGACGAACAAACCTTTTGTTGGACAAGGTGTTCGTGCCACTCGCTGCTTAGAGATCATACATACCGATGTATGTGGACCTTTTAAAGTCCATGCGCGTGGGGGTTATCCTTACTTCGTTACCTTTACTGACGATTTCTCAAGGTATGGATATATTTATCTTATGAAGAATAAATCTGAGACCTTTGGGAAATTCAAGGAGTTTAGGAATGAGGTCGAGAATGAATTGAACTTAAGGATAGTCACTCTTCGATCAGATCGAGGAGGTGAATACCTTAGTGAAGAATTTATCGACTACTTGAAGGAAAATGGAATTCAATCGCAATGGACTCCTCCTGGAACACCATAGTTAGATGGTGTGTCTGAGAGAAGGAATCGAACCCTGTTAGACATGGTGAGATCAATGATTGGATTCTCGACTCTTCCAAAATATCTATGGGGATATGCACTACAAACTGCAATCTACATTCTGAACCTTGTACCATCTAAATCAGTGGAGAAAACTCCTTATGAGTTATGGAAAGGAAAGAAGCCCTCACTGGGCTATCTTAGACCTTGGGGCTGTCCTGCGATAGTCAAACTGATGCTCACTGATAAGTTAGATGCCAAGGGTGTCAAAGTATATTTCATAGGCTATCCTCGTCAGACGAGAGGCTATGAATTCTATCATGCTGAAGATCCCAAGGTGATAGTATCTAGAAACGTCAAGTTTTTAGAAGCAGAATACCTCGAAGAAGAGAGGTTAGATGACATGATAGAACTTGAAGAAATTCAAGACTTTGACACGCGCGAACATGAGTTCTCTAAATCTTCAGATTTGGAATCAAGTTCAGTGGGATCTTTCCAAGCAGACAAGGGTAATGATATGACACTTTCTAGGCATGTCATAGTCAGTGGGAGTCCTGTGATTAGATCAACAGTTGAAACCACACAAATAGAACCCGTTGTCAATCAACCTGTGCAACAAGTTGCACAAGAGCAGCCTCCCGCTAGGGAACAGGGTCGCGAGGCGCGACCAGCTGCATCAGTACCCACTGATAATGTTCGTGTTACACGAAGCAAGAAAAGAAAAGCACCAGAACCAGTCGAGCTCCGTAGGTCGAAGAGGATCCTAAAAGGACCTCAGAAGCAAAGCCTTATGATAGAAGACATCAATGAACTTGATGTCGGCTTATCAGATCGGGAAGATCCCGAGACCTACAAAGAGGCAATAATTGATATTGAGTCAGACAAATGGCAAGAGGCCATGGAATTGGAAATGGACTCCATGTACCTGAACCAAGTTTGGAACTTGGTAGACTTGCCCCAAGGGGTTAGACCTATTGGGTGCAAATGGGTCTTTAAACGAAAGACAGATGCCGATGACAAGGTACAAACGCACAAGGCTAGACTTGTGGCGAAGGGCTACACGTAAAGGTATGGCATCGATTACGATGAAACCTTTTCACCGGTAGCAAAATTGAAGTTCATTCGAATTCTACTTGCGATAGCTGCCTACTATGATTATGAGATCTGGCAGATGGATGTAAAGACTGCCTTCCTCAATGACAACCTTGAGGAAGAGGTCTATATGGTACAGCCGGAAGGTTTTATTAGTAAAACCAGGCCAACTGCTGTATGCAAATTACAAAGATCCATCTATGGGCTAAAGCAAGCGTCTAGGAGCTGGAATATCCGCTTTGATGAAGCTGTCAAATCGTTTGACTTCGTCAGAAGCAAGGAAGATCCCTGTGTCTACACTAGGCACAGCGACAAGGGAGTCGTTTTCATGATCATCTATGTTGATGACATTTTGATCATGGGAAACAATGTCTCTATGCTACAAGAGACTAAAGTTTGGTTATCAAGTACCTTCTCAATGAAGGACTTGGGTGAAGTGAACTACATCCTAGGGATCAAGATCTATAGAGATAGATCCAAGAGGATTTTAGGATTGACATAGTCCACCTACATCGACAATATACTGAAGCGTTATAAGATGGACGACTCAAAGAGAGGCTTTCTCCCATCTAGGCATGGGATTATCTTATCAGTTAAGGATAGTCCTAAAACTGATGAAGAAAGAAATGCAATGAGTCGTGTGCCCTATGCTTCGGCAGTAGGGTCTATCATGTATGCAATGAATTGCACAAGGCCCGATGTGGCATATGCGCTTAGTGTCACTTGTCGACACCAACAGAATCCAGGAGTACCTCACTGGACTACTGTGAAGAACATTCTTAAGTACCTTCGACGGACTAAGGAAATGTTCTTGGTGTTTGGTGGAGAACCAGAATTAAAGATGTCTGGTTATGTCGACGCTGGATTTGAATCAGATCCTGATGACTTTAAGTCACAGACAGGATACGTATTCAAATTGAACGGATGAGCTATCTGTTGAAAGAGTTCTAAGCAAGCCACGATTGCTGACTCATCCACAGAAGCCGAGTACATTGCTGCATCAGAAGCATCGAAAGAAGCTGTCTGGATGTCAGAGTTCTTGAAGGAATTGAGGGTTGTTCCTGCTCCTAGTCCAATAACGATTTATTGTGACAATACGGGCGCCGTCGCTCAAGCTAAGGAGCCTAGATCTACAAACAAGAACAAACATGTACTTAGAAAGTATCACGTTATACGTGAGATTATTGATAGAGGAGAAGTTAGTATAGAACGTGTCTCTACCACGGACAACGTGGCAGATCCTTTCACCAAGGTCTTATCAGTGGATGTCCACTTAAGACATTATGCTAATCTGGGTATTAGGCATAAAGGTGACTGGCTCTAGTCCATGTGGGAGATTGATAGTGTATATGTCCTAGAGACAGTCTTTATTAAGGGCAAGCATCCCTTATAAAGGGCATATATGTACTATTACACAGGTCAACGTAATATAATATATGTTTGTTGTTTGACTATTGAGTATCGCTTTCATATTTATATTACACCAGGCATGCAGTATGTCATATCTCTATTCCTGTCTGTATTGATATTAAACATGTCCCCTCGGATAGATGACCGATCACACAGATAGTGGGAGCTATGTGAGTTATCATCTATCCCAAACTCTCCCTAGTCGAGGTTCATCTCGGATGTAGGGGTCTGAATGAACCATCTGAGACTAGTATGCGTGGAGGTTATACTTGTTGGAGCAAGTGTGAGCCGATCCCACGACCACGGAACGGATTGTTGGACAATCAAGAAACGTTCCCATAACTGCGCATAGTTGTTCGAAGGATGATTACCGAACAATGGAAGTACCCACCGGACACTCCCATCGATGTATACTCTACACCGAAGTGTCTATGGGAACCGGTAAGTTGTCGAAGTGATGCCAGTCGTCCTTTGGACTTACAGAACTTTATCATCACATTTGTTGCCCCATATCCTTGGTGGACCCGTCGATGTCAGCTCTGAATAAGCAGTTGACCCAAGACACGATCCAAGATTATGGCTACATACAAATGGGGATGATAAGTGATTCTGTGAAGGATTCATCTCTCATGTGTAGCACAGGAGAGCACTGCTCATAGTCGTTCATAGTTGTGATTGGTAAAACCGCTGGCCAGCGTATCAATATTATTATGATGATCATAACAGATATTGGATTCACCATGCAACTCACTGAAGACGCCCATGGATGTATTATTGGGATAGACACTTCATCGATCCTAGATGCATTCGAGTCAGTCAGATGAAGGGACGTTACCATCGCCGCGTTGAGCACAACAGACTTCGCAACGAAAGGGTTTGCTTTGAGAAACCTCTCAAACGTCCTCATGTATTAATATTGCAAATGGAACCGTCTAGGAATTCCATTTTGCCTAGTCTAGGACTTGCTTAATACAATGAGGCCCTATGGGTCACACTATGTAGTGATTCAGCTTATCCGAATATCCTTGAAGATGGAATCGCAATTAATTGTGATTGATGGATTATAATTAATTTGGAATTAATTATAATATTTTGTGGCTCAATTAATGATTTGGAATTATTAATTGAATCGTCTGATTAATTGTAGTTTATGTAAATACAATTAAAGATTATATTTTGAAATATAATAGAGGTTTGATTTGAAAGGATATGTTAATTTAGAATTAATATATGCACATGGGCAAAATCTACTTGGAGTTTGAATTGCCTTAGAACTATAAGTGGGTCCCAAAATCGGGACCCACCTATCTCCCTTGGGACGCGCACGCGCGAGATGGAGTAGGGGAAGGAGTTCGACTCCTTCCTCTATTAGAAGTCCAAGGGATAAGTTAGATTTTCCTGATTGAGTTCTAACTTGTTTGAGAATGAATCTAGACTTGAAATTGGTTTCCTAGTGCGATAAGAATTAGATTCTTATTCCTTTATGAAGTGTAATTGCTTATGCTTTAGACTTCTATTGACTACTATATAAGTAAGTCATTAGAGAGCTTTTTCAGTATCCAATTCTTAGAGAATTATTCTACCTTTCTTAGAGAAAACAAAAAGCTCTCCCCTACCTCTCCATAAGCCTACGCGCGCGCCACCCTTGCCGGAGGAAAACCGCCGCCCCATCTTCTTGGCCACACAAAGAATATCCTAGCATTCTTTCCGATAGGCTGTTCATCCGTGGATACCTAGGGTGAGGTTCTAGGAGCTGGAAACTAACTTTTATTGTCTTGCAGATAATCAAAGTATTGGAGATATCTTCGACTTCGACGAAGGAGAAGATTCACCGGATTATTACGAAGACTTGGAAGCTGTGCTTGCTTTTGGAGTATTGTAAATCTTCTAACTGACGTGTTTAAATATATACGACATATACATAATCAATTAACCTGCATCTTAAGAAATTTTTTGAAAATTCGCTGCGTACCCTAGGGGTAACTCTGACTGTATTTTCTTACATAAAGAACTTCAAAAAATTTGGCAATAAACTCCACACAAAAACATGCAAAACTATACTAGGATGAATGTAGTGTATGCAACTAAATACTAAGAACGCGGTAAACGTGCAAATGCAAACAAAGTACAAGATACCATACTCAACATCATAAAGCCAAACAATACTTAACATCATGGTTCACATCCCATCCCCCTCATGAAACTCAAGCTAGCCCCTAGCAAAAGAGAATGAGGAAATAAAAAGTGATACTAGATGTTACCGAATGGTTTGGCCTCGGTCGGCTGAGTATTCAAGAGTGGACTTCTGATTCAAGAGTACCTCCCCACGGTGGCCGCCATTCTCTTGGTCCGATGTAGCAAAGAGACCTAGGAATCTTCAAAGATCTCACCATGGTGAATGGACTGGTTTGCTTTGCAGGTATATCCAATAAAGACTTCATCAATAGGAGGACATTCACTTTGACTTCATCGAGGTGCTTGTTTAGTGGTAACTCCTGTGTATCTTGCTTGTCCAACTTTCCACCTCGGAGGAGTAGATTCACCGCTTTGTACTCAAGAACCTCAGTAGTAACGGAAGGAAGTGGCTTTGGATTGATGCGAATGTCTGCGAGTAAAGAAACAGGAGAGCTGGGGTCGTCCAGCTCCCCAGAACCGCCCCCCAGCTCATTGGTCATGGGAGGCGGTTCGCCCCCCATGCTGGGCGAACCGCCCCCCACCTCCAGGGGGGCGTCGCCTTCCAATCTTTCTCCTCTTCAAGTTTTCGAACCTCTTCTACTTCCGCACAATTTAACAAGCTGAATTTTTCCGTAAGATGCTCAGTTACTTCAACTTCTTCAACAACTTTTGCCATACAAAGGTCATCTTCAACTTGCTCGGCATGTGCAATTTCATCTTCCTCACTGATATCTTCGACTTCAAAATACTCCTCGGATGAGCTTCCTACTTCACCTTGATCTAGTTCCTTTCCGGTGATGTGAATTGGTATGACCTCATCAGATTGTGCTGAACCTCTGGCGTACTTACGGAGGACTTCTTCTGCCTCGTCAACCGTACATTCTCCCAGACCGCCGCTCAACCTATCCCCTCTAAGTCGTTCCTCTTCACGAAGTCCACCAACGAAGTACCAAATCAACTCCCCATCTTCGAAACGGTGATGGGGGCACTCACGTTTATACATCTCAAAACGTTCGTAGGCGTCACAAAACTGCTCATACTCTCCTTGCTCGAAATATTTGATCCTATCACGTAAGGCAATTGTCTCATGATAAGGCATGAACCGCGCCAAGAACTCCTCTACTACTTGGCCCCAAGTTTTCAGCGATCCTGGTTCTAACCTTGTAATCCAACGCTTCGGCTCATACCCAAGGGCAAAGAAAATAATTTCATGTACAATTGGTCCTTAGTAAACCCTTCTGCTGGAATTCTTCCTATTTCCTCCTCATAGGATCGAATGAAACTCCATGGGTTCATCCCTACTCCATCTTCGTACCTTGGTAAGCACCTCACCATGGACTCCGTCACCTCATACCTCCTTAACTCATCTTCCAGGTATACGGATGATCCTATCCTCACCTGCGAGAATTGGGGTGTCATGCGAGCTCGCATGGACATCATACCTGTAATTCTGTAGTAAGAGTAACTCAAAACTAAAATTTAGTTCTATTAGCGTAATCAAACACAATATAACCAAAAATTTCGAGAGCACAAAGACGCAAGGTAACCAAGATCAGATTAGATGAATTTACTGAAGAAGATAGTAGGAAAGAAATAGGGTAAGAAAGTGAAATTTCTGAGAGACAATCCAAGAGCTTATTCTAGGAATTGAATGCTGAAAATATATATAAGCTAAACAGAAAAAGGAGTATAGTCCCCGGCAACGGCGCCAATTTGATGAATCGAAGTTTGTCAGACTCAATTAATCAAATAAATTTGTTTTTAGCCAAAGGCAATTCACAACTACAACGAAAACCGTAGTGTAGCAGTAAAATGACCTCGAGTGTCGATCTCTAAGGACTATAACTAGCTTTATCTAATTTAACTTAAACTATAAACTCAACAAACGACTTAGCACAGATTTTTCTTATCAAAGATAATGGAAGTTAGTGATAGTATAATCATTCAAAGCGTTAGGTTAATAATCATGCATGAAGTACCCGATCGTTTTGCATAGAAATCTAAGATCATGAATTGTCCAATGTGTTCCGTTCAATTCAACACTACGAAGATAGAGGGCTTAGATAGATCAAAGAAATAAAGCAATAACTCAAGTCTTATTCGCGTTACAGCCATCATGCATAATTAAGAACCCTAACTAAGAAATCACATACTATCACCAACGATAGATTTAGCTACTCATAGATGACATGCAATCAACAGAAATCAAAGCAAGATTCAATGAAAACATGTTGAAAGATATAAATATAAATAGAAAAATCGAGAGATACAATGTTACCGACAAAGGTTGTCAATCTCCGAAGAATTGCGAACTCACAAGTAAGATAATCCTCCAAATTGATAAGAAAAATAGTCTCCTATGCTAAGAATTCCCAGAATAGGCTCTGGAGAATTCCTACCTAAAACTAATGTGAAAAGTATGAAAAAAGGTCTAAAGAGGTCTGAAAAACGTAGAAACAGAAGCAACTATATATAGGAGTTCGGAATGCGTGGGGCGAATCGCCCCAGACACCAGGCGAACCGCCCCACATCCCGGGCGAACCGCCCGGGAGCTCCAGTCGGCGAGGACGCATTTTTTACGCGTTTTTGGTCTTCTTTTCCTTTTTGAACTCGGATTTTGCCTTCTAGTGACCTTTAAGCCTTGAAACTCGGCCCCTAGACCTCAAATCTCATCCGGAACCTTCTAGATACTCCACGAATATTCTCGGAACACCGATTCTTCGTTCTCTTCAATACAATTGCCTGGAAAATCACGTTTTTCACCTAAAACTTGAAAAATGCTAAGAAAAGGGAAACGTGACACTATTCTAATAAAATGCACTAAAATATAGCTAAATTAACATAGAGGATAGCTAAATAGGTGAAAAAAGACTCGAATGAAAGTGTAAAATACACGTTCATCATCCAACAACTGAACAAGTTGCTAAGACAGAAGAAGAGTACTCCAGAATGCGGGCTGAAATGCCAAAAGGCAAAGCTAAGCTTTCTGATGCCGAGTTAGCATTACTCGAAGCTAAGGTCACTGATTCAAACCTTGGAGAAAATGAAGAAATCGATGAAGATTACCAAAGAGCATTACAGAATAGTCTACAGATTCACGACAGACACACTCAACATCTTGATATTGCTCAATCTTCAGGAGTGAACAACAAGGAAGATGCCTCCCTTCCACTTACTACTGGTGAAACTCCAGTTGTTGAGTCAAAAGAGTTGCCTTCAGCAACCACTCAACCAAAAGTGATTGAGGCTAAAGATTTAGGTGTCAAGGTTGCTGGCCTTGATGAACCTTTTGAGGAAGAAGATTTGTCTGATTTCTCAGCAAATGACGAAGAAAATACCAAGAAAGCTGAACCCAAGTTGGTAGAAATTCCTCCAGCATCTCTCATTAATGATGAAGGAGATATGGAGAGAAGTCGCTTGCTGAGAAACGATGATCAAATTGGCACATAAATCAAAGCCCACTCACTTACTCCCTCTTTAGTGCCGTTTCCAAATATTGAGGAGTTTACTCCAAGAATAAAAGCACTAATGGCTGTTCACAAGCATGCCAAGAAGAGGATGATGCACTGCTTGCTGAGAGTCCACTTGACATTGGAAAGATACTGACTACTGTGCTGAGACGCACTACTAGACTTATCATAGCTCAGAAAGACATAAGTCTACATCATAAAAGCTATGAAGATGATGTCAGTCAAGCACTCAAGCTCGCCAAAAGCGCATTGACAAAGGCTCAGGCTATATTGGAAGAAAAAGTAAACAACGAGCGAAGACATGAGGAGAACTTGGCTTTTATTAAATAAGAATTGTCTAAATTGACTTCTGATCAGCAAGACATGATTCTTAAATACAACAACCTCAATACTATTGCTGAAAACTGCAATGAGTTTTTCTCTATTCACATCAAACCGATGATGCAATCAATGTCTAAGGGGGAAGATTCTAGAAAAAGAAAGTCTTCAAGAGACAAGTCCACTACTCCCTCTGAAGCTCCACTAAAATTGCCTGGACCGCCTCCCAGAGAACATCTTGCTGAAACAGAGCAAAGTTCTAAAAGAAAAGCTGAAACAGATTCTGAGAGAAGTTTAGCAAATCCTAAAAGGAGAGAAACTTTTGCTGATACTCAAGAATTCTGTCATACTGAAAGTCATCAAGGCATTAATGGAGATGATGATAATGATGATGACCAAACAATAGCTCAAGCTATAAGGGCCAAGCCTCTTTCTGCCTTAACTCCATCTGGCCATTCCAAACATTTCTCTTCTGACTCCAAATCTTCAGCAAAGGATCATGAAAATGCTAAGTCAAGAAGAAGAAAGCAAAGACAGGAAGAAGGAAGGCTATCTAACATTGCCATAGGCACTGGCATTGATTACACAAAGACCAGCAATGAGGAAACCACTCAGAATGTGATCAGAAACCTCCATGGTTGCTGGATCATAAAGCTGGAAGACCTTTTGGCCAATGACTTCTTTCCAAATTCTGTACTAAATCAAATGTACACTTGGATTGAATTGAAAGTCACAAAGAAAGAAAGGGATCCTCCTCCCTACCCAAGGAACATTGCTATAATAAAATGGTTGAACATTGAAATTTTGGTAAGAAGAACTTCCATCAGCAAGAAGATAAAACAAGAGCCTGATCTAATCAAGCCGATGGATGTTGCTTACCAAGAAGTCCAACAAGAAATATGGCTTGATTCCTTATGAGTACTTTTGTCTCACTGCAAAGGATCAAGAAGAAGACCTTCTCTGGTTAAGGAAGTTTCATGCCAACAAGTGAATTTCTGACACTCAACTACTACATGCTAGCAATTGGGGCATGCACTTGTGGGTAATATACACTACAAAGAGATGAATGGTGAAAACCATCACTATACTGCCTGCAAGAATGCAAGAATTATTCAACTTGAAGTCCGTAAGCTACTTGAAGATTACGAGAAGGACAGTGTTGAATCCATTGCTCTTGCTGAAAAGAGTGTTAAAGAGATTCTTAGAGAATCCTTTGCTGGAATAGAATAGTCCCTTGAAAAGCTTTGTTTTGCTTGCTGATTGTTTTAGTTGTCTGCGAACTTTCTTGTAAACTTACTGGAAGATAACTATCAGCAATGAACTTTTTGACTCTTACTGGTTCTTGATTATGAAAATTATTTTATAATTACTGTTTTATTATTCAAGTATGTTTGCATTAATCAGCTGATTTATTCAACATCCGGAACCTCTAAAAGGGTAACAATTAATTTAGCCATGGATTGCTAACATCAAAAAGGGGGAAATTTGTTAGAAATCTTGTAATTTTGATGAGCATTTAACCATGCTAAATTAAGAAAAGTCCAGTGACTAGTACTCTTAAGGTCCATAGGAATTTAGAATTTTAAGGACATTGTAAAAGAGGAGCGTTTGCTGATAGACTTAGTGTAGGTACTAGTTAGGTTCTTAAACTTGCTGATGATGTACTTTGTTTTTACAAACGAACTATTTAAGACATAGAACCGCTCAAAAAGTTGAAGATTAGAAGACTGAAGACTTAGAAGAATTCTGAGAAAGGTATCTACAAAGGCACATGTTGCTTCAAAAAGTGAGAATTTCAGCAACAACTTGCATAAGTGAAAATCTATATGACAGAGTAGGTTGTGCTTGCTGAAACTGAGACTGGCCACTTGCTGACAACATATGTGACCTCCTCGATGAAGAGTACTTGCATTTTGGCTCCAACGTTCATATTTGAATTTGATTCAAAAGAACATTAAATGCAAAGTAGGCACGGGAAGAACATGAAGACAAGAAAACAAATGAAGGACGCTGCTGAAAGTACAAAAGCAAGATAGTGACATCTTAAGGTACAAAGCCTTAGAATTTGAAATTCAAACGGCTCCCTTGAGACACTATAAATAGAGGTCATCAGGCAAGAGTAGAAGGTGTGTCAACAACGTGATCAAACTCTCACTTGTGCTTTAAACACTCAAATCCTTCTATACTCTTTACTGCCTATTGATCCGTTCCAAGACTTAAGTTTGAAACAAAAGCTACTTGTGAAGAACTAGAACATTCACGGCTAAGAAATTAGTTAAGTGTTCTTTCTTCTAAACAAGAACAAGTCTTGACACCAGAAACAATCAAACTTGCTTACTGCAAAGTATTACAAGTTGTGTTTCTTTGATAACTTGTTACAGCTGAAAAGTTATACTCAAGTCATCTCATCCCAAACCTATCTAACTGATAAACACCCTTTTCAGGCGTGAAATTCAGGGGGAATTAATCAAGCATAGTGTTGCTGATTATAACTCCCAAGTTTTGTGGAGAACAAGGTTACAGTTCTCTATTTTAGGTTGGAAACGAAGCAAGTGTGCTTTGGTTTCTGAGAATCATTAGTGATAGGATTTGTAAGGAACCTCACATCTTATCATAGTGGATTCAGTCCTAGAAAGGACAAAGTGGATTAGTTGAGAGATTACGCCATTCTCAGATACCACTATAAAAGTGTTTGTGTGATTTACTTTACTGCACTTAGTTTTCAGCAAGTTACATTTCTCGTACACTGTCACTCTGCTCACTTGCTGAAACTAGCTCTCTGAGAAAAGCACTTATTGTAAAAGACTTCCGCACTCTGTTTTTAAGTATCAGCAAACTGATTACATAAAAGTAATAAGTACTTGCTGAGAAATTTAAGTACCAATCATTACTGAAAAGTAATAAGCACATGCTGAGAAAGTTTTAAACGACGAAAAGTTTGAAAAGACTATTCACCCCCCCCCCCTCTAGTCTTTTCTTGTTGTTTAAAGGGGTCAACAGTACCGATGGACTGCAATGCTAGCCATATCTCTTCTTCAGAGGGTGTTCTGACTAGTGCATTCCAATCATCTTGATCAAAAGTTGGTGTTTCCAAATTTGTAAAAGGATTTGTATTTGCGTACTGAGATTGGGATTGGTTTCTGAAGAAATTGAAGAACACACTTGTAATTTTTTCTTGGTTGAAAGTCCAATTACAATCTCATTTTTTATGCCATGTATAAAGTTTCTTCTCTCGTTATTAGAAGCATAAGCATGGAAGTACTTGGTACTTGCATCCTCAAATTTGAGCCAGTTTTGTTTGGCGCTTTGTGCCCAGAAAAGTGTTCTTTGCTTCATGAGATTTTTAATCTCTTTTCTCAACTTGTCCTCCTCAGGCCCAAAGACCCGTGGATTCATGGTACTTGCATCCTCAAATTTCATGAAGGAGTTTTTTCTTCTTTTTTATCTCTGAATTTATATCACTGAGTTTTGATAAAGGCCAATTAATGGCAGTGGTGGTGAGGTTGGACAAGCCATTGACAATATTAAACTCTGGTTTTTGAATCTCATTTTGCCAGAACTCTTGGAACAAATTTTTGAAAACATTTGTTTCATCCCAAGCATTTTCGTATCTAAAACAGCGTGTGACCGAAATATTACCAGGATTTGTGTCAACTAAAAGAGCTGTGTTAGTTAAATCCGCAATTAGGAAATAAATTAACCCAATCATGATTACCACAAGCTCTATCTAATCTACTGCATATAAAATCACCCGCATATTGATTATTTCTCCAAGTAAAAGTCGGACCAGAATAGCCTAGATCGAATAACTGACAAGAAGCAGGACAGTTACTAAAAAGCAAAAACTTACTCCAACTAGTTAAAATTCCTCCAACTCTATCATCAGGATGAAGCATTAAAATCTCCAGCTACTAACCAAGCACCATGGACACTATTTCTTAAAGAAATCAAATCATGCCATACCTGATTTTGACGCGAGGGTTGAGCATAATTATAGACTTGTTCTTATATGAGCTGGGATCAATTGGTTTTGCAATTTGAACTCAAAGTGTGCTAACCTGTTCGTTTTTTTCAGCAATTTAATCTCCACCACATCATTATTCCACAAGAACCAAAAGCCTTCCATTTGTGGGTGCTCTGCTGGTGGTGTGATGATGTGGTTGTTATCAAATCCCAAACTATTTATGAAAGTTGAGGATTGTTGAAGATCAGATCTTGTATCAATTAACCCAATTAGAGTTGGGCTATATTCTGCAATGTAATTTCTAATGGCTTGTTTTGTTAAATCATTAACACCACCCTGAGATTCTAAAAGATGAATTTCATGGATAACTTTTCAATAAATCAAAATTCCATCTTGTAATATCCGGATTTATTTCCAACAGGAGAATACTCTGTTTGTTTGAATGTAACCTCAGATCTGATCCATGTTATTAAGTCGGATTGAAGGGGTATGCTGTCATAATATTTTTTTATGTATGCATATATAATATGATATCAATCATGTTATACTTAAAGAATTAGGAGGATTGGGAATCAGAAATTTACAAATCCTCAACACAGCTTTCCAATTTAAACTCCTTTGGAAACTCTTGACTCAACCTCAAAATTTATGGGTGCAAGTGTGTAAAATCAAGTATTTTCCTCAGCACTCTATTTTGCAGGCAGGTTATAAAAAATCAAATAGCTGGATATGGAACTCTTTGATATCCATTATTCCAAATTTTGTTAATCATATTGGGTGGCAAGTTCAATCTGGAACTTCAGTTGATTTCTGGAATGATATTTGGTTAGGAAAGCAGGCCTTGAATACTATCTTGCACACACAAAATGATTTTGTTCCACTTTCTCATTTTATTGAAAATCAGGCATGGAATGAGGAACTGCTGCTCCAAACCTTGCCATTTCAGCTGGTTGCTAGTATTGTAACTATTCCACTGCCTCATCAACCTGAACTTGATTACAGAGTTTGGTTGCATACAAGTTCAGGGTCATTTACAGTAAAGTCTGCTTATGAACACTTGATACATGCTCAAGGGATTGGGCCAACCTATCCTTGGCACAGATTATGGTCACTTAAACTACTGCCTAGAATAAAATTTTTTCTATGGATGTCTTTGCTTCATAAGTTGCCAACTGCAGCTTTACTTATGCAAATGCATGCTTTGCCATCACCCTTGTGTACCTTATGTCAAGCACAAGATGAAACCATAGAACACCTCTTATTTCAATGTGTCAAATTTACTGAATTTAGAAAAATCATTTGGCCGGCAGAATGGAATACAATTCAACCATCTGTGCTTGGGCTCCTCACTCACTTTCAGCACAATAGTTATACACAGTTGCTACTAATTTCTGCATGCTATCTCATATGGAGATATAGGAATAATTATGTTTTTAGGCACCAAGATTTTAGTAATAAAAGCATATACATGCATCTATTACAAATCATGCAAGACATGCAGATCCTTTATACTCATAAGTATCAGAAACATCATTTGGTTTTATGTAAATGGAGTCCTCCACCAATTGGTTATGTTGCTATGAATATTGATGGGGCCTCTATAAATAATCCGGGGCATGCAGGGATTGGAATTATATTTCGAAATAATTCTGGTCATGTTTTAAAAGCAGCAGCAGGATATATAGGAGTTTGCACAAATAATATGGCAGAGCTAATAGCCCTCAAACACGGCTTAGTTTTGGCAAATCAGTTTCAGTTTCAAAAATTGGATATTCAATCAGATTCTAAATTTGTGATATCTTCTTTGAACAGATGCTACGCGAAGGATCGACATCAGCAGCAGCTGCTTAAGGAAGTTAGACAAATGCTACAACAAATGGAGGATGTTAAGTATCGTTTTGTATGCCGGGAAGCTAACCAAGCTGCGGACGCACTTGCCAAACATGGAAGTGAAGGGTGCGCTCCAGGAACGTCGCGCTATGCGCCATCAGTACGGAGTGATCCAAGTGGTCTTTATTGTTTTCAAGTTAATCAAGATCATGTGAGTAACTTAAGTGTTTGGGAAAAGGCCCCGAATTGGTTTCAAGTTTTTGTAAAGTCGGACATTAGCACTACCTTTCCTAGGCTAGTAGTAGCCTAAGTGTTTTGTAAGTTTGGACATATTGATCATGCTGCAGTAGACTAGGACGTTTTGTACAATTATGTAAGAACTAATCCTCCATTTGCGTAATATATGTTTTATTTCAAAAAAAAATAAAATCATGTTATACTTCATCATATATTAACATTTTTTTAATAAATTCCAAATATTTATGTGTCATAACCAACGTCCAACTATATACTCCAAATAATTTATATTAGGGGCGGAATTACGTCCACCCCATGTTAAATTTATCCATTACAAATTTTACCTTTTTAGAGTAACAATTACATAACTTTCCCTTTTAGATCGAAACAATTACATATAGACCTACGATCTTGAATTTTTCCGAATTATGGCCTGAAAAGTATACTTTTCCCCCTCAATAATTATCAGATTTCAATTAAGCCAAACAACCTAAATTTTATGTTTATTACGCATTTGCCTCAAAAAAGTTCTATTCTACAATATTAACAATATTTAATATAAAATGAGCCCACATAACTTATTTAAATTGTAAAAGGATCTCAAATATTTATTGTAAAATAAACTACACAAAAGTAAAAATCAAAACAAGTCCCAACTTTTAATTTTTTTTTATTATTATTTTTTTATAGTTTTGGTCATCTTCTTCTTCTTCAAAGGTATCGAAATAGTCAAAGTCTAGGGAGAGGCCAACCTTTCCTAAATTAATGGAAATGCCTGGTTTTTAGCTTACTTTGTCTGCTCGGCCGGTCAAATCATTCGCGGTATGGTTTTAAGAGGTTATTGTGTGGTTTTAAGTTGCTAGCATTGAAAGTTTTCGTTATGATTATAACTTCATTTGGTGTGGTTTTGAGAAACTACAATATGGTTTTAAGATGGTTTATTATAGTTTTAAGCGACAATCTAAAATCATTTACAAATATCAAAAAATAAGATTAAACAAGTAAAAAATTCTGAGAATTGCCATTAAAATATCAATGAACAAGTTTACAATAAGCTAATATAAACATTTTAGTCATTACAATATATGTTGAAACATTCATTGCTTTTTTTGAATAAACTTGTTGGAGAACTTCTGCTTCTTGCCTTTTCTTCATCAAACTCGATTGACATCATCATCATCACCTGCTTAAAATCATAACAACTCCCATTAAACCTACAACAAAGATACTTATAATCACATCATGTCCCCTTATAACCATACAATGGACAAACCCAACACAGTAGTATTATATACTTCTTAAAACCACACAAACAGATATTAAAACCACACCAAAATTTATTAAAACCACAATAGTGGACCCATCAGAATACATTGCTTGAAAGTAGCGAATATTCATATTCCTCCTCTTTCTCATCAACGAACACGTAATCAAAATACATTGCTCGAATATATTGATGTTCAGAACTATTCCAATTACATTTACAAGTAAACAAATAGGTGAAAAATCGAATGTAAACACTATTAGCTGATCATTGCTTGAAAATATCAATTCAGAAAGAGTCTTAAAACCATATCATTTGGTCTTAATATCACCCCAACCAGTCTTAAAACCACACTAGAAAACAAGAGATGAGAGAGAAAGTAGATCTGAAGAGACACCAACCAGTCTTAAAACCACACCAAAATCTATTAAAACCACAACAGTGGATCCATCAGAATACATTGCTCGAAAATATTCAATATTCAGATTCCTCCTCTCTCTCATCAACGAACATGTAATGAAAATACATTGCTCGAGAATATTGATATTCAAAACTATTCTGATTACATTTACAAGTAAATAAATAGGTGAAAAATCGAATCTAAACACTATGAGTTAAATTGCTCGAAAATATCAATATTCAGAAAGATTCTTAAAACCATACAATTCGTTCTTCAAACCACACGAACCAGTCTTAAAACCACACTATAAACGACAGATGAGAGAAAAAGTAGATATGAAGAGAGAGAAAGTAGAACTGAAAATAGAGAAAGTAGATCTGACTTAAGCGGCGGCGACGGTGGCATGGAGAGGTGGTGGTGGTGGAGGTGTGGTGGTGGCGGTTGTGTTGTGGTGGTGGTGGTGGTGGTGGTTGTGTGGTGGTGGTGGTGGCGGGGATGTGTGGTGGTGGTGTGGTGGCGGCGACTGTGCGGTGATGGTGGTGGTGGCGGTTGTGTAGTGGTGGTGGTGGTGGTGGTGGCGGGGTTGTGTGGTGGTGGTGGTGGTGGAATAAAGAGGAGGAGAGTTTTTAGAGAGAGAAATAGATGATTGTAGAGAGAGAAATATGATTGCGAAATGGGATTGATTTAGGGTTTTGTCTATTTTTACTAAGATTAGCTGACCGGTTTTTGTTGGTCTTACAGAAATTTTAATTTATTAGATGAAAACCAGTCTTTCCTACTGTATAGGAAAGGCTAGCCTCTCTATACTTACTCATCGAAATAATTGCAGCTCCAGATCGGACCTTCCAACAGCTCCGGTCGTACCAAGGGAGTTGGTCTAAGTTTGATTAGTACGAGTACGAGTATCTCATATACTCTTTGATTTTTTAATAAAATTTAGTTGTTTAAAAAACAAACCACTATGTATCGATCATCATGTCAAAGTCTCATGGTTTTGGTCCGGATAAGAATTTTCTATTTTCTATTTGCAAGGAGGAATACCGAATATGGAATTGAGGAGGTAGTGGATGCTTCAGAGTGATAGAAATGGTACCATCCGCATCAAAGAATCCTGCAAACCAATAATTTTATTCCCCGTGACATGTATTCTCTTTGTCATGGTCGAACCAAATCAAGTCTAAAATGTTCCTAACACATTATTGCATCAAATGGACAAATTCTCATTCTCTGTCTCCGAAATATTCCTAATTTGTTAAAATAGTGCTTTACATGTTACTGTACAACTCACAATCATACAAATACGTGGGTCAGGTGATTAAAAAAATTAAAAGTGAAATAACGTTCTGATCTCTTTTCATTTTCCATGGCTTTGTTCTAAAAATGAATTTATGTTTGAATCTCTTTTTAAGACACTCATTTTCCACTGTTCATACTAAACCATTTTGATAAGAACTGAGATCGTGAATTTTTTTTTGAAACGGCAAAAGAAAAGTTCATTAAACCCAAAAAAGTGTACAAGAATAAGAGGGGTATACCCCAATCGTGATACAAGATGTATCACCAAAACTCAAGTACAAAAGAGGGTCCAAATAGCCACAACAACTAATGGAAACAATAAATCGGCACGACACCCAAAGGACTCTAGCTAAGCTATGATCCCGGAGAATCTAAAACTGAGATCGTAAACTGACTGTAAACATTGGCCCTTCGAACTCCAGAACAACGCCTGTGATCCGAAACCGAGGAAAACGGGCCCACACTCTCATAGCTCCCAGGGCGATGATGCAGCACCACAACCCCACTTTCAACTCATAAGAGTGACAGCCAAAACAAATCCAGTCTCCGATAAATGACAACCTCAGGCTTAAATGAACAAAAACGGAAAATAACACCTTAAACGAACGGCGCCCAGCAAGAAGCTCCCTTCTAAGTACCTGTGACCCTGCCACAAAGCAACTTCGCACAAAATAACAAAATTATCCGCGCAAAATCGAAGTCAACTCCTAAGCAAAAATAGAACATTAATAAAACTCCCTTAACCCAACACAGTGACGGTGCTTCCAAGACTCCAGTCTAATAGCCAAAGACGCAGAACCCACCAACGCTCCAAACACCGTACCGGCCAGCAACCTGCAACAAACAACAAAGATCAAACAGCCCTTGCTTATTCAAAAACACATACCTCAGCGGCTTCAAAGAGCCGACACCCTTCAAAACTCGCAACACCAACACCTGCCAGCAATGCGCCACCACCCCAACCTACTGCATCTACAATTAGCCCCAACACAGACGCGGAGCCACCAACCAATCCGTCAACTGATACTGAGCACCAAGCATGCCCTTGCACCTCGCCCAATGGCACACTAGAAACTTCACCCTATCCACCACCTCATCCGAGAGGACAGTAAGGCTGTTAAACACCGAATCATTACGTGCTAACCAAATACACCAAACAACCCCATGAACGAGACCCAACTTGAACTGACGAACTAAGGCAGAATCCTCGAAAAGCTTCCCAGCAATAACCTCTAGCACCGTTGAAACCTCCGCACACCTACTTCCCACCCAATCCGCAATACCATGCCACACTCTCGACGCGAAAGGACACACGACAAAAAGATGCAAGGCCGTTTCCTCCTCACCGTTACAAAGCTTGCACCCATTCGCCACTGATCGTTCGATAATGCCCCTCCTTAATAAATTATCCATGTTGGAATACGATTCCACGCTAACTTCCATACAAAACCAGCAACCTTTAAAGGGACCCACTTTGCCCAAACAAACCTCTCCCAAACGAACTCCTCCGACCCCACCATAAGGGGTTCATAAGCCAACGAATCCACCTGTACCCTATACCCCAACCGTACCGTAAAAGGTCCACCGCCCCCATCACGCCACCTCCAACTATCGGACACACCCTCATCCAACACAATGCTGCTACATAATACCTTCAATTCGTCCACCAACTCCATCTCCCACACAAAAAGTCTCCGCCGCCACGCCCACTGAAAGCCACTTGCCATTCAATCAGCAACCGAGCAACACATATTCAACTCCACACTGTATAAGCGAGGAAATAAATCGCGCAACAGAAGACCACCCCCAACCCAGGGGTCATGCCAAAAACTAGTCTCCCTACCATCACCCACAGCCACTCCCACATTCTCGAAGAACCAAGCACTCAACGCTACCTTAGACACCAAGTTACGCCACCACGTAGACCAACCCACACCGCTTGTGCGCTTCTCTTTGACCGCCAGGATGCACTCCCACAAAGAACCATACTTAGCTTTCAACACCTCCGTCCACAACCCCTCAGCGTTATTCAACAACTTCCACGCCCATTTGCCAACTAAAGCCAAATTAAACAACCGGAGATCCTTCACACCCAACCCCCCTTTGTCTTTCGGCATACACACCCGCTCCCATTTTACCCACGAAACCTTTGTCTCACCCACCGACTTCGACCCCCATAAAAAATTCCTCTGTAAAGCAGTAAGCTCCCGAATAACAGAAACAGGTGCAATGAAAAAAGAAAAGAAATAAATAGGCAATTCCCCAAGAATTGAGTTCAACACAACTAACCGACCACCGAAGGAAAGGTACTTGTGCTCCCACTGGCCTAAACGCTTCTTCACCTTCTCAATTACCACCTTCCACATCTTGGCACCACACTCCTTCTCCCCCACCGGCAACCCCAAATAAGTGAAAGGTAATTCGCCCATCTGACAGTTCAAACGTGTAGCCCAACCTGCTAAAACTGAATCCTCCACCCCCACCCCAACCAGACAACTCTTCCGAAAATTGATCTTCAAACCCGACACACCCTCAAAGCAATGAAGAATAGATTTCAGAACCACAATATTAGACTCCACCGCATCACCAAAGAAGATAGTATCATCCGCAAACTGCAAATGCGATATGCCGACCCCCTCTCTCCCGACGCGATATGGAGTAAAAGCACCATCATCAACCGCCTTCTACATCATTTGACTCAACCCTTCCGCGACAATAAGAAAGAGAAAAGGAGATAAGGGGTCCCCTTGTCGCAATCCACGCTTGAGTGCAAATTCCTCGGTTGGGCTCCCATTCACTAAAACAGAAGAGCTAGCAGAAGAAACACACTCCATAATCCACCGAACCCATCTCGATCCCAAACCCCATCCTAACCATCATCTCCTTCAGAAAATCCCACCGCACGGAATCGTATGCCTTCTCAAAATCAATCTTGAAAGCGAATAAACTCCTCTTCCTTTTCTTCGCATCACCCACCACTTCATTAGCAATAAGAATACTACCCAGAATGTGACGAGAACCCACAAAAGTAGACTGGTTAGGAAAAATCAGCCCATCAAGCTTCGACCCTAAGCGATTAGCTAAGAGCTTAGCTAAAATCTTGTAGCCACTCCCAATCAACGAGATCGGACGATACTCCTCAATAGGCACCGGATTCAGCTTCTTAGGAATTAAAGTGATGAAATTAGAATTTAAGCCCTTCACCAACTTTGAATTCCTATGAAACTCAAATAAAAACCGCTCCGCATCACCCTTCACCTCCTCCCAAAAGAACCTAAAGAAGTGAAAATTAAATCCATCCGTACCTGGACTCTTATCAACACCGCACCCCCACACCGCACACTTAATTTCCTCTGGATCAAAAGGCCGCTCCAAATCCTGACACTCAAAGGCAGCCAAACGCCCACAAGGAAGATTACCCAACCGCAAAGAACCCTCCTCAATGGCACTGAAATGATCAGAAAAATACTGACGAACCCCCTCCTTCACTCTTGCTGGCTCCTCGAACCACACCCCTCTAATTCGCAGCCCCTCTGTAGCCTTCAAACGCCCCCTCTTCTTCTAACATTCATGAAAAAACTTGGAATTCGCATCCCCTTCCTTTCCCCATCGAATCCGAGCTTGCTGAAAGCGAATAGAACACTGCAACTCCAGAGCTGCCCTGAACTCATCATGCACCGCTTGATAACGAATAGCACTGGTACCGTCACCAAACAGAGCCAGTCGCACCGACCGAAGAAGCAACGCATCACCATCCCCCTCCACTAAATCCACCTCCTCGTCTCCTTCACAACTTGCATCAAACCGCGACAACTCCTGTGACAAGGAACGAATTTTCCCCTCCAAATCCGCCATATTAACCCCAAGCCACTGTTTAATCTCCCGTTTAAGAATTTCAGTTTCTCTAACAAAACAAAACCACCCCACCCAACTACCTCAGCCGACACCCACACTCTTCTTACCATAGCCACAAACTCCGCATTTCTCTGCCAACCCGAAACATACCGAAAAGGTCGAGGACCCCAATCCACACGCCCCGATTTCAATAAAAGGGCCGCATGATCGGACACTCGCCGACGCAAGCCAAACTGAGCCAAGTCAACCCACCGTGCAACCCAACTCTTCGACAACAAAAATCTATCCAGACGACTACAACAGCTCCCATTCTTTTTGTACCAAGTAAAACGACGCCTATTCAAAGGCAAATCAATCAACTCCAGCTCGTCTATGAAATTTGCAAAGCTTGTCATATCCCCGGACAACTCAGACGAGCCCAACCCCCGTCTCTCTTGACGGACATCGCACTGCATTAAAATCACCGCAAACACACCACTTAACATCCAGCGCACTCTCCACTCGCTCCTTCAACCGCCGCCACAAATCTACTCTGTTCGCACTAGTGCTAGGACCGTAGACATTAATTATACCAAAACGCTCGCCTTCCCACTCGCCCTGCACCTCCAAAAGGCCATAATCCCCCCACATCTCCGACCGTACAAACAACGAGCTATCCCAAACGCACAAAAGACCACCTGACCGACCATTTGCCCCACTAAACACCCAATAAAAATCGCCACCACCCCATAACCTTTGAACCAACCGTCGATCCACATAATTCAGTTTTGTCTCCTGTAAGTATAAAAACTCCACACGCTCCCGTCGCACCAATTCAGCCACTTCACTCTGCTTCACACAACTCCCCAAACCTCTAATATTGAAACTAAGCATCCGCATTAACAATTGAATCAACTACGACCCCCAAACCACATCTATCACGTCCTTCCCAAGACTCAAACGCCTTGGATGCCTCCCTCATTGAACCTTGATCAAGAAGGCCTAAATCATCCGCTATCGAACAAAGAACCGCAGCTTCCTCGGCACAACTAACCGCACAAGCACCAACATGTGCCCCATCTACTATATCCGCCGCCCTATCAAGACCAGTAGCATCAACTGTCGCCAACAACACCGGCACATCACCCAAATATGCTATAACCCTCTGCTGCCCAGAAACTGCAGAAACCTCCTCGCAAGACTGTGCCCTCACAGACACGCCTGCTTGGCGCTCGCCCGCACCGCTCAACTGCTGCTGGTCGGACCCCGACTACCGATCCCCATCCACACCAACGCGCTGCTGCTGATTCTCCAAACCCACCTGTTGCTGCTCATTCGTTCCCTCCAAAACAAGAACCTGATCGCACCCAACCCCCGCAGAGCGCATACACCGACCAACCTGATCCCCAGACTCATCCCTAAGCAACGTAGCCTCCCTATCATTGGCCAAAAAACCATCCACCGCAACCACATCATCGCCTTGCAAAGTCCACGCATGCGCCAAACGTCTGTTCTTTGTTCTCGAACAGGAACCAGCACCCCGCGGCACACTGCTCTTCTCAATAATGGGCAACAACTGAAACACATCCGTATCATCGCATAAACCACCCGCCAAACCAGAAACCTCCTCATCGCCACCCCCGTCAACTCCCAACTCGGCACCCGCAATATCCACGTCATTATCCCCTGGAACCACACCAATCTCCTCCCCCGCAATGGAATCCGAACCACTCACAGACCCGCCTGAAGAAGCAGACACCCCTCCGCCTTCCGAACCTTCCTCCATCATGTCCAAAAAATGAATAATTCCTTCTTCGACAATATGAATGGGAAACGTAACAAACCCGATCGACAACGCCACCCTCTTATGAATACGATCAAAACAATCAGTCTCGACACACACCCTACCAAAGCTCAAATCCATACGCGACGTAGTTTTCTCCGCTACCATGACAACCCGACCAACCTGACCGCCAATCTGTTCAAACAGCGACCCTTTCCAAGCAGAAAGAGGAACCCCATAAACATGAACCCATACGACCCTCTTCAAATACGTCGAACTCACGCTCCAATCCTTCACCTCGATAACACCCCTGGAAGATAACGAAGACAAAAACGACTTAACCTTAACCAGGTCTACCCCAACCACCACCTCCACAACAATCCAATCCAAAGACAACCTGGATAATTTCACATCAATGAAACCTTGTCCCCGTAACCACTCATCCACCGCCCATAACCGCACATGGCCCTCCACCCTGCACAGAATACACCCTAACGCTCTATCCTCCAGCTCCTTATCCACATCCACAGCAACCACGGTAGACACCACTAGCGGGTGCACCAGTGGCACCCGTGCTGCACCCTCCCTAACATTCGCGCTCGAACCAGCCCCTGCAACCACATCTTCGCCCGAATTACCAGCAATAATCTCAGCAGAGCCATCCATGCGTCTCCAAATTGGTGCTGCAGCTGTAAGCCGTCGCCTACCCTCGCCAACCGCTACATGCTCCCTTCCCCGACGAAGACCAGACTCGGGCGAAGATCCAGAAAAACGTGCCAACTTTGCCAGAATTTTAAAACGCCGAATCCAACAACCTTTCACCGCCGTCAACACTGCCTGTTGGTGACGGCCGCCCTTGAACCGTACAAAAGCGAATCGCTGCTGATACTTATTCAATTTTGACGGAACAGAGACCTCCTTCAACACCCCGCAAGACTGAACCGCCTCCGCAATCTGATACGCCCTAACCGGTGACGGTAAATTCCACACGTACACTGTAAACCAATCGTCCGTATTCTCTCCCCGCATTGCCATTGAATACCGATCACTCAGCAAAGGCCTCATTGAATCCCAATCACGACCTCGACGACGACGGATGACAGTCTGCCATCCATCGGCGCGATCAACGGCCGTCGGAATAGTGTGACGGCCTAAAACGCCCCTTTCTCTCTCCTCGCCCCGCTCGCGCTCTCTCATTCTTCTTTTTTCATGAGAATACGCGATTTATGACTACGAGTTCGAGATAGAGACCAAATATTACTAGTAATATACTAGAATCAGAAGTCGTATTCAGTTTTGTAAATGGACTATAGCTTATCAGAATAGTAAAGTGGTATTTAATCTTAGTTAGAAGTCTAGTAGTACTGTATAATTAGTTTAGTCATGTTGGTCCCTTTAAACAACAAGAAAAGACTAGAGGGGGGTGAATAGTCTTTTCAAACTTTCGTCGTTTAAAACTTTCTCAGCAAGTACTTATTACTTTTCAGTAATGAGTTTGCTGATACTTAACTTTCTCAGCAAGCGTAAGTTACTTTACAGTAGCTTGGTTTGCTGATACTTAAAATCAGAGAGCGGAAGTCTTTGATACAATAAGTGCTCTTTCAGTAAGTAAAGGTTTCAGCAAGTGAAGTGAGTGACTGTGTACAGACAGATATGATTTGCTGAAAGCTAAATACAGTAAGTAAATCACACAAACACTTTTATAGTGGTATCTGAGAGTGGCGTAATCTCTCAACTAATCCACTTCGTCCTTTCTAGGACTGAATCCACTAAGATATGATTGAGGTTCCTTACAATCTCCTATCTAAAGCGATTCAACAAAAACCAAAGCACACTTGCTTTGTCTCCAACCTAAACTAGAGAACTCAACCTTGTTTTCCACCAAACTTGGTATTTTTAATTAGCAAAACTATGCTCGATTAAGTTCCCCTGAATATCACGCCTGAAAGGGTGTATTTTCAGTTAGAGAGTTTTGGGGTGAGATAACTTAATTATAACTTATTCAGTTACAACAAGTAATCTAAGAAACACAACTTGGAATACTTTGCAGTAAACAAGTTTGATTGTTTCTGGTGTCAAGACTTGTTCTTGTTTGAAAGAAAGAACACTTAACTAATTTCTTAGCCAAGTTTGTTCTACTTCTTCACAAGTAGCTTTTTCAAGCTTTAAGTCTTGAAACGGATCAATGGTAGTAAGAGTGTTTGAAGGTTTGTGAGTTTTAAGCACAAGTGAGAGTTTGATCACGTTGTTGACACACTTCAACTCTTTGCCGGATAACCTCTATTTATAGTGCAAGAAAGGAGCCGTTTGAATTTCAAATCCTAAGGCTTTTGTTCCTTAACATGTCACTATCTTGCTTTTGTACTTTCAGCAGCGTCTTTGTTTGTCTTCTAGTCTTCATGTCCTTCGTGTGTAAGCTTTGCATTAAATGCACATTTGAATAGAATTCAAACAGTAACATTGGAGCGCAAATTCACGTACATTCAGCAAGAGGTCACATATGTTCCATCAGCAAGTGGTTAGTCTCAGTTTCAGCAAGCACAACCTACTCTGTCTTTCAGATTTTCACTTATGCAATGCTGTTGCTGAATTTTCCACTTTCTGAGCAACACGTGCCTTTGTAGATACCAGTCTTCAGCAATCTTCTAGTCTTCAGATCTTCAAAAGTCTTCAAGTCTTCAGATCTTCAAAAGTCTTCAAGATTCTGAGCGGTTTCTATTTGCTTCAATAATTTGTTTGTAATAAGCAAAGTATATCTTCAGCAAATGCTTCAATAGGTTATTTTCTTTTCAGAAAATAAGATACATCATAAGCTTCAGCATCAATAAGTTATTTTCTTTTCAGAAAATAAAATACATCATACGCAAAAGAAATAACTTATCTAGCACCTAATCTAAGTCTTCAGCAAACGTTCCTCTTTTACAATGTCCTTAAAATTCTAAATTCCTATGGACCTTAAGAGTACTAGTTACTGGACTTTCCTTAATTTAGCATGGTTAATTGCTCATCAAAATTACAAGTTTCCTAACAAATTTTCCCCTTTTTGATGTTAGCAATCCATGGCTAAATTAATTGTTACCCTTTTATAGGTTTCTGATGTTGAATAAATCAGTTGATTAATGCAAGCATACTTGAATATTTAAACAGTAAGCATAAGTAAATTGCATAATCAAAAACCAATAAGAGTCAAAAGTTTCATTGCTGATAGTTATCTTTCAGAAGTTTACATGAAATAACATAGATAACAAAAACAGAATCAGCAACCAAAAACTTTAACAAAAACTATTGCAGGGACTTAAACTCTTTCAGAGGATTTTCTCAAAATCTCTCTTACACTCTTCTCAGCAAGTGCAGTAAATTCAACACAGTCCTTTTCGTAGTTTTCCAGAAGCCTACGGACTTGTAGTTGAAGAATTCTTGCGTTTTTGCAGGCATTATGATGATGCTTTCCAGCATTCATTTCCATGTAATTAATTACCCACAAATGCATGCCCCAATTGCTGGCATGGAGAAGCTATGTATCTGAAATGCTTTTCGGATGAATCTTTCTTAGCCAGAGAAGATCTTCTTCTTGATCCTTAGCAGTGAGATAGAAGTACTCATAAGGAATCAATCCAAGTTTCTTCTTAGGTTTCTTTGTTACCGGGTCAGAGTAGTAAGCAATGCCAGGTGGTTTGATCAGATTTGGTTCTTGTTTGTATGTCTTACCAATGGCAATTCTTCTTACATGGACCTCAAGATTCAACCATTTCCCAGCAATATTTCTTGGGAGGGATTCTTCCCTTTGCTTTCTTTGGACCTTGAGTTCAATCCATTTGAACATTTGATTCAATATGGTTGTAGGAAAGAACTCATTTACCAGCAAGTCTTCCAGCTTTAAAATCCAGCAACCATGAATGTTTCTGATTACATTCTGAGTGATTTCCTCATTGCTGGTCTTTGTGTATTCAATGCCGGAGCCAATAGCAATGCTGGCCAGCCTTTTCTCTTCCTGTCTTTGCCTTCTTCTTCTTGTTTTAGCATTGTCTTGATCTCTTGCTGAAGAGTTAGACGAGAAATGCTTTGAATGGCCAGACGGAGTCACGACTGTTAAGGGTCTAGCTCTTATGGCTTGAGCTATTGTTTGATTGTCATCATCTTCATCATCTTCATTCAGATTGTGATGACTTTCAGTATGACATAAATCTTGAGTTTCAGCAGCGGTTTTTCTCTTTTTGTTACTTGCTGAATTCAACTCAGATTCTGCTTGTCTTTTAGAACTTTGCTCTTTTTCAGCAAGAGGTTCTATGGGCAGTGGCACATCAACGGCAGGAGCAGGAGGGGTTTGGTTTCTTTTTCTAGTATTCTTCTTTTCCCCCTTAGACATGGATTGCAACATCGGAGTGATGTGCAGAGAATAAAACTCATTGCAATTTTCAGCAAGAGTGTTTAAACTGTTATACTTCATGATGATTTGTTGTTGGTCAGAAGTCATTGTTGACAACTCTCTTTGAATATTCATCATGTTTTCTTCATGTCTTTTCTCTGTTGCGGCCTTCTCATCCATAATATTTTGTGCCTTCACTAGAGCATTCTTTGCAAGCCTGAGCGCTTGACTTACATCTTCTTCATAGCTCTTGTGATAAAGACTGATGTTTTTCTGAGCTATTGTCAAAGTTGTAGTGCGTCTAAGCACTGTAGGCAATATCTTTCCAATGTCAAGTGGGCTCTCAACAAGCAATGCATCATCTTCAGCTTTGCAGGCATCATGGACTTGTTTTAGTGCTAGAATTCTGGGAGTAAACTCCTCAACTCTTGGGAACGGCACTAAATGTGGTGTCAAGGAATGAACTTTTAGTTCGGAAGCAAACTGATCATCTTGTAATAGCAGTTCGGCTCTTAATGAATCTCCTTTATCAGTGATGTAATCAGGAGGAGGAATCTGAACAACTTTTGGGTCTCGCTTTGATTGTTCATCGTCATGATCTGACAAGTCGTCATCATCCTCAGATTCATCAAGTTGAGCAACTTTTGAACCTTTATCCGTAGCTTCACTTCCTTTTTGTTGAGTGGTTGCTGATGGCAACGCTTCAGACTCAACAACTGGAGTTTCACCAGTAGGTAGTTGTTTCAATTGAGTTTGTGACTCAATTACTGGAGTTTCGCCAGTAGTTAGTTTTAATTGAGTTTGTGGCTCAATTACTGGAGTTTCGCCAATAGTAAGTGGAAGGGATGGAACTTCCTTTGGTCTTGGTCTTGAAGATTCACCAATTTCTAGATCTTGCGTATGCCTTGCATGGATCAAGAGACTGTTTTGTAAGGCGCGTTGGTAATCTTCATCTTGTTCATCCTCATCATCAAGGTTTTCTTCAGTAACCTTGGCATCAGAAACTGGACTTTTGCCATTTTTCAAGGCAGCCCTTTTTCTGGCGTATTCCTCTTCAGTATCAGCACCTTTCACATGTGCTTGATTTTCAGCATCAGCAGGAGGAGGTTGAGATTCTTGCTGAGATTGTTGTTGTTCAGCTTGCTGATTGTCAGATTGAGTATTTTCAGCAACTGTTAACTTCAATCCACCAGCACCAGGACTTGGACCTTGATTGTCATCATCGTCGTCTTTCTTGTCCTTAGAATCTTTCCCTTCATCATCACTGGGATCAGTGGGAATGTTCTCATCTTCTTCTTCTTCTTCATCATCTGTTAGAATGACTAGCTCCACGTGCTTATACAAAGCAACACTTGTCACTTCCTCTTCCTCAGTTAATTTGTGGGGATCAGCCACCACAGGTACAAAAATACCTTTGAGCATCACAGCTTGTTCAGCTGGAGAGGCACTCTTAAATTTGGCCTTCATATTCTCTCTGATTTGAGCAATCAGATTGGAGCTCATTTGCTGAGAATATGTCATTTCTTCAGGAAGGATGGAGTGGACAAATGTTTCGAGCTTTAACAGAGAAGATCTCTTTTTCTCGTTTGAGAGATGAAGGTGAAGATCTGAGAAATCCATTCTCCTGTACCTTTGCCAGTTGCTGACGGACTTAGCAACTCTTGACAAAGTTGTCCTTTTGAAGTTCAAGTATAGTTCTTCGGAACTTACTTGCTGATCTTCAGTGATGAGCACCACTTCAGTGGTCTCCTTTTGAGCCTGAAAAAGAATATTATTTAGATCAGGATTGGCTTGGAGAATTGTTTTAGAGTTTATATCTGAAACATGATTTACCTGCTGAGAGTCAGCAAGCTCATGTAGTACAATTTCCATTCCATGAGGAGCTTGAGTAGCATCCTCCATTTGTTCATCCTGAAATAAATTATAGTTAGACACAAGTACTAAGCTGTCAAACTTAGTTTTTATACCAAAATTATTAACTACCTGCTGAGCAGGGAGTGTTGGTTCTGGTGCAGAGGCTTCAGCAACCATCTGACTTGCATCTTGAGAAGTCTGTAGAGAAAGGATAATTTTAGCAAAAGAACAATTTTCAGAATTTGAAGTTTTACTGATGGTTGAATTAACTACCTGCTGAGGAAGTTGTGGCTCAGTCCTTTCAGCATTAACAGTTTCTTCAGCTTCTTGGACTGTTTCTTCAGCAGACTTCTGGTTTTGCTCTATCTGAGAAAGCTGTGTAGTTTCAGCAATCTCCCTTGTCTCTGAAATGACAAGTTGAGCAGAAGCATCTTGACCTTTGAGCTCACTGCTTGTCATGAAGAGATCAATTGACTTATTGAATGATTCTTCAATCTCCAACTCCATTTGTTTGGTTAAATCTTCCAGTACAAGCTGGACTTTGTCAATTGATGTCTTGGATGAACTTGGGCCAGTATTCTCAGCATCATGAGATGCGTCTTTGAATAATGCTTCTTGTGTTTCAGCAACTTCAGGAACTGGAACCATTGCTATTTCAGCAACTGGTCCTTCAGCAAGCGTTGTTTCAGCAACTTGATGAGTTGCTTGTTCAGCAACCATCTTTTCAGCAGCATCAGCAAGTGTCGCTTTTTGCGGATCAGCAGCAATGTCACTTGCTGGTCTCAAAGTTGGATCATCTAGATTATCTACTATGTAGATATCAGGGACTTGGGAAGGAATTTCATTTCCACTGCCTTGTGGTCTATTCTCAGTAGAGTTATCAACATTGAGTTGATTGTTGAAGGCTTCCGCAAACAATTCAACATTGCTGACATAGGCTTCATTAATCACGTCAGCAACATCTACTGGCAAATGCGTTTTAGCATTTGTCTGGGAATTGACTGAGGAGTCTTGGACATCAGGGACTGACTGGCGAGCCAGTGTTTTCTTTCTTTTGTTGCTTGTCTGTTTCCTCTTAGGTACGGGGTTTGCTGATGACCCTGCAGTCTGAGTGTCATCATCAGCTTTCCTCTTTTTCTTGTTAGTTTCTCCAGTTTCCCAGAGTCATCTATAGTTGCTTTTTCAGCAACAGGTGTTGTACACGTACCTTGTTGAGTTTCTACAGCAGTTTCATTTGTGTTACCACTACCAACAGCAGTTTCATCTCTAAGTTGCTGAGTGGTAACATCTGCAGCTGTTGTATACCTTTCTTGCTGGCTTGTGCTGACAACATTTGCAGTTGTTGTCTTCTTAGTTTTCTTTCCAGCAATCTTAGGTACATTCTGCTTGTAGAGAGATCTTCCCACATTGCACACAGATTTCTTGATTGGCAATGGGTTTCTTAGCTGAATCCTGAAATGTTCAAGGATATAGCATATCTTGATTCCATACATAACTGGAAAGGAAGGTGAGACCTTGTTGTCTTCTACCTTTACCTTAAACTTAGTGACACAATCAACAAGCCTGTTGAAAATGTACTTAGACCAGTTAAGTTCTGTTTTATTTTCATAGATATGCATCAGCAATGGCCATCTTCTCAGGCCTACTTGGTCAATTCCTCCAACTTGGGAGTCAAGAACTTTTATTAGCAGCAGAGCTACTAGATCAAGTGAATGGCAGAGATGCTTTCTCTTAACGTGCTTTGTCCAAGTCACGGGAGCTATCTCGCCTTTCTTCATTTTCGCATTTCTGACGTCACTGTAGAAAGCTTCAATCTCTCCGTCAGTGGTAGTGACGTCATCTTCAGTTCCAGTGGTTGGAATCTGAAATATCTCCGCTAAATCAGTCCATTTCAGGACGATTTGCGTGTTCTGAACATAAGTAAGGATCACTTTTTCAGTGACTCCATTACTGTCTGTAAGGGACTGGATTTCTGCATTGTTGTAGAATTCCATTGTATCAATCATGCTCACTTGCTTAGTGCGAGCAGAGATAAAGTTCATGAGGCCTTGCTGCTTGATAAACTCAAGCGCCTCTTCATTTTGGTCAGCGAGTTCTTGTTCATAAAAGTACCTAATGTACTTTTCTTTTGCAAACCCTCCCCATTGCATCAACATCTCACACTTTGCAGTGTCAAGATATGACGGAGGCATAGGTTTTTCTGTGATTCGGTCGTTTTTCAACAAAACTTTCGTTGTGTTTGGGGCCGGAGTAGTCACCGGAGCAGTGCGTGTTTCAGCACTGTCAACCTTTGACGACTTTGAGGACTTAGATGATTGTCTCTTGGGAGCCATTTCTTATATAGAGCAAGAAAATGTGTACGAAAAAGATAGTTTGCTTTTTGACCGGAGGTACAGTAGATTCAGGCTAGAATTTGCAGAGAAAGGAAATGTGAGTTAAAGAATTTTGTCATTTCTCTAACTCCTTTTTATGGTGTCTCTGGTGTGTGAGAAACTCAATCGATTTGAGCTCTCAGCAAGGGTAAAACAGAGAAACACTGGAGTTAGTGGAACCTTTGCATTGAATGCATAGTGGCCCACTAACTAAAACCGTCAGAGCACTCTCTCTCTTTGTTTTGTTAGCCGTTAGATAAGTAACTCCTTTTAATCAATGGCCACGATTGAATTTCATGTCATGATTATTGCGAGTTTATCTGTGCCAGTTTAACGTCACAAATTGATTTTACCGAGTTTTAAGGGAATAGATTGCTTGCTGAAATAGACAAGAATCTTTTCAGCGAGTTTGAATTATCACACTTGATACTTGCTGAAAGTTCCCCCTTACTTAGATATCTCATATTGTCTTAAGTTTAAAAGATATTTCTGGTTTCCCGTATTAGTAAATTCTTTTTGAACTTGAGATATCCTTTGGTAAAATCTGAGAGATGAGCTTTGCTCTTTTTCTGAGTTCCCGTCTCAGAAAATTCCTTTGATACTTGAATACCTGTTTCAGTATCTTTTGATTGTCTGAGTGCCCGCCTCAGCAATCCTTAAGTGCCTGTCTCAGCAAGTGATCAAGTTTCCTAACAAATACCTGTTTTGAAGGAATTACTTGCTGAATGCCTGTTTCAGCAATCATGTAGTGACTTATAATTTCTTAGAAGAAATCAGTGACTGAGTCTTTTAGACAGGAATACTTTGGCTTGCTGAATACCTGTTTCAGCATTCTGCCAAGTGTATCCTTTATTGAGGTAGTTCATTCAATCCAAGGTTATACCTTAGCATTGCGAACCTATTATCCGGTAGGGGCTTGGTAAAGATATCAGCAAGCTGATCTTCAGTGCCTACTTTCACAACCTCAATATCACCTTTTTCCACATGATCTCTAATGAAATGATGTCTAATATCAATGTGCTTGGTCCTAGAGTGAAACTTAGGATTTTGCGTAATTGCAATAGCACTTGTATTATCACAAAAGATTGGTGTTTTCTTTGCAGAAATACCATAATCTCTTAATTGTTGCTGAATCCATAGGATTTCAGCTGTGCAACAACCAGCTGCAATGTATTCAGATTCAGTAGATGAATTGGCGACACAAGTTTGCTTCTTGCTGAACCATGATATTAATCTAGTACCCAAAAACTGACAAGTTCCAGAGGTACTTTTTCTATCAAGAGTTGATCCACCATGATCAGCATCAGAATAGCCAACCAATTCAAGTCCAGAATCTTTAGGATACCATAATCCAACATTGACTGTACCTTTAACATATTTCAGTATCTTGATTTCCTTTTTGTAGTGTGATTCTTTTGGATCAGATTGGAATCTTGCACACACACAAACAGCATACTGAATGTCAGGTCTACTTGCTGTTAGATACAACAAGGAACCAATGAGCTTCCTATACTTGTGTTCTTCAACACTTTTGTCCTCTTTAGTATAGCCCAATTTGGTAGCAACACTCATAGGGATCTTTTCAGGTTTCTCATCCTCTTTGATCCTAAACTTTATGAGAATTTCTTTCGCATACTTTGCTTGATTTATGAATATTCCATCTTTGAGTTGCTTGACTTGCAATCCTAGGAAATAATTCAACTTTCCCATCATACTCATTTCAAACTTATTTGTCATGAGTTTGGCAAAATCATCACAAAGTTGCTTGTCCTTAGATCCAAAAATTATGTCATCCACATAAATTTGAACTAAGAGTAATTTACCATCATGGTTCATGGTAAATAAGGTTTTGTCAACTTCACCTTTCTTGAAACCATTTTCCAGCAAGAACTTAGCCAAGGTATCATACCATGCTCTTGGTGCTTGCTTTAGACCATATACAGCTTTCTGAAGCTTGTATACCATCTTGATTTCTGAGGGAAGTTCAAAGCCAGGGGGTTGTTCTAGGTAGACTTCTTCAGCAAGTTCACCATTTAAGAATGCACTTTTAACATCCATTTGGTAAACAATGAAGTCATTGTGAGCAGCAAATGCTAAGAAAAGCCTAATTGCATCCAATCTTGCAACTGGTGCATAAGACTCATCATAGTCCAATCCTTCAGTCTGACAGTAACCTTGAGCAACTAAGCGTGCTTTATTTCTTGTTACTTCACCAGACTCGCTCAGCTTGTTTCTGAACACCCACTTTGTACCAATAGCTTTCTTGTCTTCAGCAAGTGGCACAAGTTTCCAGACTTTGTTCCTTTCAAATTGATCCAGTTCTTCTTGCATTGCCTTTATCCATTCGGAATGCTTTAAAGCTTCTTATATGGTTTTAGGTTCAATTTCTGAAACAAAGCAAGAGAATAGTGATTCTACTTCAACGACAGTTGCTTCTTCAGCAAGTCCGTGAGTAGCTTTGGATCTAGTCACTTGGCGTTTATTAATATCGCCAATCATATCCGTAGAGGGATGATCTCTAATCCATTTATTAACATGTTTTCTGTTTGTTGGATCAGGATATGTTTGCTCATCAACATGTGACTCTTCAGTATGTACTTGTTCAGTACTACTGGGAATTTGTGTCTCTGTTGAGATTTGTTCATCAGCAACTGCTTGTTCAGCATTGCTAGTTTGAGGTATTTCATCAGCAGGCACTGGAGATTGCGTAATTTCAGCAACTTCCGGAGCAACTGCGTCTTTTGCTGGAAATTCTTTGTCGTGAACTATATTTATCTTGTCATGACTCGGGGGAGGAGAGTCATTGTCAGAATCATCATTTAGTTCAATTGACTTGATTTGCCTAGCATCAGATTCAGTTCTTTTCTCATGTATGATTAGCTTTTTCATACATTCTAATATTTCGTCTTCAGCAGGCACTCCTTGTGACTTTTCGTAGAATACAACATGCACTGATTCTTCAATCTTTTGTGCCTTTTTGTTGTAAACTCTATAAGCTTTACTATGCAAGGAGTAGCCAAGAAATATCGCTTCGTCTGCCTTTGGTTGAAATGTTCTTAGGTATTCTCTACCATTGTTAAGAACGAAACACTTGCAACCAAATACTCTTAGATGAGTGATGTTAGGAGGTCTTCCAACAAACAATTCATAAGGAGTTTTGTTGTATTCCTTAGTAATCAAACATCTGTTTTGAGTATAACAGGCGGTATTAATCGCTTCAACCCAATAAGCCTCACTTATTTCAGTGTCAGCAAGCATTGTTCTTGCGGCTTCTTTTAGGGTACGATTCTTCCGTTCAGCAACACCATTTTGCTGTGGTGTTCTTATTGAGGATAACTGATGTTGAATACCTTTTGAGGTACAATATTCAGTTATGTACTAGTTTACAAACTCAGTACCATGGTCTGTCCTTATGACTTTTACCTTGTCATTCTTCATGACTTCAAGCTTATTCAGCAAGTTAGGTATTTCAGTCTTGGTTTCAGATTTGTGCTTGATGAATACTACCCAAGTGAATCTTGAATAGTCATCTACCACGACTAGACCATACTTCTTACCAGCATAGCTTGTTGAAGAAGATTCAAACAAGTCCATGTGCAAGAGTTGTAAAGGTTTTGTAGTTGACGGTACTGCCTTGTTCTTGAAAGAAGATTTGGTTTGCTTTCCTTGCTGACATGCATTGCAAACACCATCCTTCTTAAAAGTAACCCTAGGTAATCCAACTACAAGTGCCTTTTTAGACAGCTTATTCAGCGTCTTGAAGTTTAGATGACTTGTTCGTTTATGCCATAACCATGCTTTTTCAGCAAGGCAATCATGATCTGAGACAAGGCATTTTTCAACGTTTGCTGAAGACCAATCAACGGTGTACAAGCCTCCTGATCTTCTTGCAATCATTATTACCTTTTTAGTCTCAAAATCTACAAGTTTACATTCATCACTTTTAATTTCGATGAAGTATCCTTTGTCAGCAAACTGACTCATGCTGAAAAGGTTAAACTTGAGATTTTTGACATAAAGAACTCGTAATGGTTATGCATCCTAACTTCACATCACCATAGCCTTTTGTAGATCCGGAGCCTCCACCAGCAAACCTTATTGTTGGACCTTTAGACCACCGTCTATAGTTTATAAGGTTATTCTTGTTGCCCGTCATGTGCTTTCCACAACCACTATCAAAGTGCCAGATTGCATCGTTTGTCTCCGTGGCTGAAGTCTGACTGGCCATGAGGCAGAATTCGTAGTTTGACACATCTGGATAAGCTTCCATAGCTATTCCACAAACTTCTTTGCCAATCTCCACGTCTAGAGTGGCTTCTTCATCGTCGGTGTCAGAACTTTCATCCTCACTGTCTTCGGAGCTAGTATCAATACACAATGCATCAATTTTTTCTTGAAGCTTCTTCTTTTCTTCAGCAATAAAAGCTCTTTTGAACTTCTTCTTCTTTTCAGCAAATTTGCCTTTCAGCAAAGGGCAATTAGCTTTGAAGTGTCCAGGCTTTTTGCAGTAAAAACATAGATCATTTCCAACTGCTGGTTCTTCTAATGATGTAGCTTGCTGAGCTTGCTTGTTCAGCGAGCTAGTATCATTTTTGTACTTATGGTAGTTGTTACCAAGATGCTTTTTCAGCTTCTCTTTTGCTTTTCGCCTTTCAAGTTCCTTGCTGATGAATTTCTTCATGTTTTTGACAACCAAAGCATTTTCATCAGTAGGTTATTTTTCATTCTTCTTTTCAGAAGATGACGGCTTTGCAGCAAGAGCAATGTTTTGCGATTTTTCAGCAAATACACTTTCTCTTTGCTTTGTCTCATAGTTGACAGTAGCAAGATGAGAGAACAACTCTGTTGGTGTAATGTCTGGCATTCCTTGATTATAATAGAAATTCTGAGTGTGGATCCATTCTTGATTCAAACTTCTGATGATAGTTTTCACTTTCTCAGAATCTGAATAAAGGTTTCCAACACCCAATGCTGCCATTTCACTAACAAGAGTTGTGAATCTGAAGTCCAAGTCTTCCAGTGACTCGTTTGCACCTTGCTTAAAGTTTTGAAACTTTAATTTAAGTACTTCAAGTTTGTTTTCCTTGGTCTTGTCAGATCCAGCACAAAGATCTTGAACCATTTTCCAAGCTTCCTTTGTAGTCTTAGCACCCCATAGTTTGCACTGTATGGTATCCGGAGTTGATCGAATGATGATGTTTCTTGCTTGGCCATCAAGACGGAATCTCTTAGCTTCGTCAGAAGTCCATTCATCTCTTGGTTTTGGCACAACAGTATCTGATGGTTCGCCTAGGATGGTTTCCTTTCCAGCTTCAGTGGTCTTGTGAGGGAAACTCCTTTCAACCTTGGTGATCTTGATAGGTCCATCATTAATGACGGTGACCATCTCATCACTAATGGCCTCAAGATGTAGCATCATGTTGTTTCGCCATTTCTCGTAATTTTCCAGCTTCAGCAAGGGAGCATCTGATAACCGCGGATGTCGTGCTCCGAATTCAAGCAAATAAATTTGTAATTTAGCCAAAGGCAATCCACAACTACAACGAAAACCGTAGTGTAGCAGTAGAATGACTCGAGTGTCGTTCTCTCAGGACTATAACTAGCTTTATCTATTTAATAAGAGAATATAAACAGCAGACACATAGCAAAAGGGGTTTTTCTAACAGATAATGGAGATTGGTGATGGTATGGTCCTTCTTAACATAACGGGTCGATAATCATGCATAAATTCCTCGGTCTTGCATAGAGATCTTTGAATCAATCTAGTGTCCTGTTGCAAATATTAAGCACTACGAAGATAATTGGTCTGACAAGTCAATCACTATTGTCCTAATATGTTCCGTAATTATTCAACACTACGAAGATAATTGGTCTGATGGTCGAAAAGTGTCCAATTGTGCATAATAATTAATACAACATACGAGAATTTAGGATGTGCCTGATCAACGAAATAAAGCAATGACACGGAGTATAATGCGCGATATAGCCATTAGCATGATTATCTTCCCTTCGCTAAGAATTCACATACTACCACCAACGATAAGTTTAGCTACTCATAATAGGCATCCAATCAACAGAAATCATAGAAGAAAACATATTGAAAGATATATAAAATAAGTAGATTAAACTATAAGATACAAGTTACCGAAGGTTGTCAATCTCCGAAGAATTGCGATCCTACGAGCTTCAATCCGCTATGAAAAAGTATCCCCTAAGCTACAGAACTCCCAGGACAGGCCCCGGGAAGTTCCTACCTAAAACTATAGAGAGAGGTGAGAAAGTAGGTCTGGAAAGATATGATTTTCGGAGAAAACTGAGCAACTATATATAGGCCCCGAAATAACACGGGGCGGTTCGCCCCACACGTCCGGCGGTTTGCCCGGTGTGTGGCGATTCGCCCCAGCTGTGCGGCGGTTCACCCCCGGGTTTTTCTCGCGGAATTCCGTGTTTTTGGATTTCTTCCCCTTTTCGGACTCGGTGTCTGTCTTCTAGTAGCCTTCTAACCTCCAGATTCGGCCCCTAGACTTGAAATCCTATCCGGAAACCTTCAGATACTCCAAATAGGCTTCTGGAACACCAATTCCTTGTCAACTTCACTATAATTGCCCGGAAATCTTTGAATTTCAACCAAAACCTGTAAAATAAAATCTAAAGGGAAACGTGACACTATTCTAATAAAATGTATTAAAATATAGCTAAATTAACATAGAGGATAGCTAAAATAGGTGAAAAAGACTCGAATGAAAGTGTAAAATACACATTCATCAAACTCCCCAAACCGAACCTTTGCTTGTCCTCGAGCAACTAAGCTAGACTCTAATACAAAAAACATGCAAGACACAAAATGGAGTCTCATGCCAAATAAAATGAACTAGTCTACTGAGTTTACCAAAAAACATATGAACAAAAACCATATAAATCAAGCATGAATATAGGTTGAAGAATACCTCGATTGACTTATACAAATCCACATAAGCACTTATGTCAAGACAAGATAGTCTCTCGTAACATTCTCTACCTGGACCTAGTCAGTGACGACGTAATGAAGCATGCTAAGATACAAATGGTTGCCCCGTGCCTATGAAACTGAGGACTTACTGCTGTTCCACCATGTTAAGACTTTTCCTCAAAAGAGGTCGAACCAGTACTGGCTCTCATCAAACGAAGGAGGGTTCCCTATAAAAGATAACACTCCCCTATTCTACCCATCTCTCAAGTAAAGTCTTAAGCTATTCACCACTTCCTGAATGGCAGGACGAGGGTGGTCTAGAACAGATGACTCTCAAAAAAGATAAAAGATAAAAACACGATTACGGACATTACAGAAATGGAAAAGACTCAACACTTTGCTAAACTGCTATTTGGCTTTCTTTTTTGGACCCTTCTTTGCTTTTTTGGGGTCTTTTTTTTTTTTTTCTTTTTTTCTTTCCAGATTCTTTTTTCTTTTTTCTTTTTCTCTTTTTTTTTTCTGGAATTTTTTCTTTCTTCTTTTTTTTCGATTTTTCTAGCCAGCAGTAGCATAACAAAAAGAGAAACAAAATGACTCACACGACTTCCCCAAACCTATTCGAAAGAATAGGTTGGAGTACAAAATTCACGGAAAAGGAAAAATAAACTCACGATACGAAAAAATAAAAAACAGAAACAAGTCTATGATGGTGTAACCCCCTCCCCAAACCTATTCGGAAGAATAGGTTATAAACAAAGGATCACACAACCTCCTTCCTAGGCATTTAGCAATCTCAAAGCATTGTGAAGACTTGTTGCCGCTTAGGTACATAATTACTCGGGAAACAACCATAAGATCCTAACATGCATCATCCTATTATAAAGGCCTTCGTGAACCGCAGTAGAGAAAACACCACTAAGTGATGTCGAGACTACCAGGCTTAACTAAGTGCAATACACAAATGTGACAAGCCAAGCGAGACAGACCTCAAACAAATTCATAAGATGAAGCATACGATTAATGGCATAGCTAGTTGATCTACCAAATAAAAAAGTTCAAAAAATTCGGCAATAAACTCCATATAAAACATGCAAAACTATCCTAGGATGAATGTAGTGAATGCAACCTAAAAAATCTAAGAAAGCAGTAAACGTGCAGATGCAAATGCAGACTGATAAAGCATGCGAGGTACTATACTCATCCTACCAATACCAAGCTCCAAACTAACAACATCAGATCATTTAAATCCCATCCCCCCTCATGAAATTAACGCTAGTCCCTAGCAGTAAGAAAATGAGGAAATAAGATGTGATACTAGATGTTACCACATGGTTTGGCCTCGGTCGGCTGAGTATGCTGCTTGTGATTTATTGGGCCTCTTCTGGGAGCTTTATAGGGTGTCATCAGGTCTTCTGGTAGGCGTGGTAGTTTCAATTATGGGCCGGATAGGAACAACTCCACCATTAGTATCATCATTGCCCGTATGGCCTTCATTGTCACTACTGTCACGCACATCCTCACTAGTAGAGTTGTAGTGGCAGGTAGAATTCTCAGGATTAGCCGCCGCTGTTATGGAATCCTCCATCCTGAAGCCCTCCAATAGGATGTGAACTGTTGAAGGGGAAAGGGCAGTGGTATCTGGACCTTTCCCTCCAACGTTTTACACCACGAGAAGGTTTCAGTAAGCTGCTCGGATACTCAGAAGTCTTCTACCTTTTTCTCCAATTTTGACCACATTCTCCACGGTAGATCCGACCGATGTCTATATGATGCTCACTTTAGAGGCAGGCAAGGGGCACCCCAACAAGGTGCTGGGCACCCATGTCATTATGTTTTGGAACCAAGCTAGCGCTTTGGAACCTTCTAGCAACTGCGAACTCAAGATTGAATCCGTCGCGGCGAGAATGTCCCGGTGCCTTCCTGTTCACTCGAACTCTGCAGTCCTCGTGATGGAGTGATGACGTAATAATGGTTTCTTTCCCTTCGGTGGTGCATGAATAGGCATAGGAGTCCTTACTCCGGGTGTACTCTAGCTCCTCCTCTTGGATAATCCACGACGTTGTTGCAAAACCCCTTGGCTCGAACGCACATCTATCGAGGTCACCTTCCTTGACATGGTTCTTCACAGCAGTCATACGGGAATGCTCCTTTCCCTTGGTATGGTACCTACAAACAGAGGTTAGCACCTCGTATGACACAAAACTGACTCAAATACATGCTAGTGTAAAAGCGAAACACACAAGTGATAAAATCAACAATCGAGCTCCCCAAACCGTAATGTCTAGCCTAGCTTCTTCATCATGCAACATACCAATGTAACTACTACATGCAATACATCACAACATGCTCTTACTAGACAACCAATATCCTTGATAACAAGGCTCAATTCATACCATAGCAGCGAAAAATTCAACCATCATAAATCCTCATACTCAACAATTAAGCATTCTATCGTCAAATCCACCAACATTACGTCAATAAATACAATCATATGCAAGAAATCAAAGATAAAGACATATTGCAGAACAAGATATATTATCTAGTAGCAAAATACCCAAATCAACAATCCAAGAAAAACTGAGCATGCAATTGATAGTAAATAACATGTCTAATCATGCAAACAACATACCCATGCATCAAATAAGCATAATTGAAGCTCAAATTAGAAAACCCCCAAATTCGAAAATTAGGGTTCTAAGGATGATACCTCAGATATGAAAATCTAACGCATTAGGACGAAATCTGTTCGGATGGGATGCTAGATCATGTAATAGGCTTCGAATTAAGCTAAAGAACACTCAATTTGGTCAAGAAATGAAGAAGTTATGAAGATTTGAAGATGAAATCGCGTTTTTCGGGTTTTTTGGGTGGAGGAATGATGAAATATGAAGAAAATGAGGTTTTGGGGAAGAAATCTGCGTTTTTGAAGATCTGGAGCCGTGGGGCGGTTCGCCCCGTGCTCCCCAATGCGGGGAGACGGTTTCCGACATCAGAAAATGCGGTTTTAATCCCCGGAACCAATTTTTTCAAAAAACCACTCGAAAAATCTCACTCAAACATAAGCATATACGACACAGACATGAACAAATTCGCATACGAGAAGCAAATAGTTCAAGAATGAATGCATGCAGAAAAGCAGTAAAGAAAGCGATAAAAATTCCGGGTTGCCTCCCGGATAGCGTCATTGTTTAAAGTCTTTGACTCGACTCCTGTTTGCGCCTATCTCTTCTTTTTGCGGGTACTAGGCTTCCCCTTCATTGATCTCCTTTCCATGCCACGAACCTGTGAATAAGAAAGAATATAGGTTGCAAGACCACAGTAGTGAGTAGTAATATCAGGCGGTTCAGGTGGATCAGGTATGGCTTGCAACACGTGTTGCTTGCCATCCACTTCGATAGTGCAAGTTCTTTGGTAAATGTCCATTACGGAGCGTAGTTTGGTCAAGAACGTTTGCCCTAAGAGTATGACATCCCCCGTTCCAGGTGCAGACGCCGGCATAACTACAAAATTGGTGTATATAGATGCTTCACCAATCTTGACCAACACATTTTTCACAACGCCCTCGGGTCTCATAAAGGATCCATCCGCCAGTTGCACAATAGCCCTTTGCTCAGATAGTTTCCCAAGGTTGCTTTTTCAAACACATTCAAAGGAATTATGTTTGAGTAGGATCCCGTGTCTAGTGTGGCACGGACATCTTCAAGTTCACCAATCCCTACCTTAACATCGAAACTTTTAGGGAGTGGTTCGGGATCATCTTGCTCCTCATCACTTGCTTCAGAACAAAGGTCCTTCTCTTCTTTCTCAGCCGGTAGAAGTTCTTCCTTCATGCAACACTCGCACCTAACAACCTTTTTGATGGTGATTTCGTCAGGTACATCACCAGCCAATGTAATGGCATTCGACTTCACAGTGTTGCTAGGCAGTTTGCCTTGTTCCCTACTTGCTCCTCGGTCGATCAATTCTTCCATCTTTTGATGGGCAAGCCGAGTGCTCTCTTCCAACCTATCGAGCCTTGCCCTAGTCTTCTCGGAATCTTCTTCATAACGTTTGAGAAAACTTTGTGTATGATCGACCATCTTTTGCAAGTTCTCCATCAGTTGAGCCGACTTCGACTTCGGTGGCTCTTTCGTAGCGGGGTTTTCGCAGTGATCATTACCATAGTTTAGCCTACTACGGTCTTGGTTAGGTCCATAAGTTTGGTTAGCCGGTTCATATCCTTGATTGTTTCGGAATCCCCTTCTCCAAAATCCACCTCGAGGATTCCTACCGTCTTGTCCGTAGCTCACTTCTTGAGTACCAAACTCCGAAGCAAAGGCTTCCTCTTCGCCTCCTCGAGCCCAGTTGCCATCATCGTATGCCAGCTCCGATCTACACATATGAGCTCCATGCCCATAGTTCTTGCATATTCGGCATACTTCGTTCGAAACAGTTGTTCCGGTGGCGCTCTTGAGGACTTGCTTTAATTCGTTGGTAAAGCACTCGAATTGATCCCCATTCCCCCTATACATAGGGGCTTCTTGAGTCGGTGGAGCTTCAGGTCCACGTCTCCTAACCATTGCTCTTGCGTCCTTGAACTGCGAACCCTTAGCAAGCCTTTCGAAAACTGCCCAGACGGCTTCTGCGGTTTCCTCCCAAATATTGCCTCGGCATTGGAAATCCACCACTTGTTGGTTCTCAAAGGTTAGTCCATTGTAGAAGTGTTGGACTAGGTCGGAAAGTTCAAAACCATGGTGAGGGCACTTGTTCGTGAGATCTTGGAACCTCTCGAACGCGGTGTAGATGGTCTCATCATAGTCCTGCTTGAATCCAGTGATTTGCGCCTTAAGCGCGGTGGTCAAGGTGTGAGGGAAGTATTTCTCCATGAATGCTGAAAAAACCTTCTCCCAAGTGTCCAGCGAGCCTGCTGGAAGAGAACTTAACCATGACTTGGCTCTGTCGCCAAGTCCCATAGCAAAAACCTTCATCCTCAACTCATCCGTTGTTATGTCAGCTCCGGGTCGTGGGAGTTGGTTGACGAAATCATCGATGTCGTGCAAGTACCCCATCACATCTTCCCTTGATAAGCCATAGAACCTCGAAAGTTGTTGGAATGCGTGGTTCTTGATCTCCAGATCTCGGGTTGCAGACGAAAGAACTATCGCCGGTCCCCTCATACGATCCTTGGTGGGTTGAACCCATGCCTTCAGTGGTCTAGCTTCTGCCATTCCGTCGATTTCCTTGAAAAGACTGAGTAGAGATTCAGAGAAATCGGTTTCCTCTATTTCCTCTAGTGCGCGCCTTTCAAGTAGTCGCCTTCTCTGGTGGTAGACTCTGTCGATCTCAGCAATTGAATCAGCAAGCGGTGTTCCTGCAGAACGTGTATGCGGCATACACAATCTAAAACAGACTAGGAAAGTAGTATCAGAGAGAGATTAAAAAGGAAAACTAAAACTAGTAGAATTAGGAATCTAAAGCTGTAAATAAAAACAAATTAAACAGAAAAAAGGAGTATAGTTCCCCGGCAACGGCGCCAATTTGATGAACGTGGTGATGTCGTGCTCCGAATTCAAGCAAATAAATTTGTAATTTAGCCAAAGGCAATCCACAACTACAACAAAAACCGTAGTGTAGCAGTAGAATGACTCGAGTGTCGTTCTCTCAGGACTATAAATAGCTTTATCTATTTAATAAGAGAATATAAATAGCAGACAGATAGCAAAAGGGGTTTTTCTAACAGATAATGGAGATTGGTGATAGTATGGTCCTTCTTAACATAACGGGTTGATAATCATGCATAAATTCTTCGGTCTTGCATAGAGATCTTTGCAAATATTAAGCACTACGAAGATAATTGGTCTGACAAGTCAATCACTATTGTCCTAATGTGTTCCGTAATTATTCAACACTACGAAGATAATTGGTCTGATGGTCAACAAGTGTCCAATTGTGCATAATAATTAATACATCATACGAGAATTTAGGTTGTGCCTGATCAACGAAATAAAGCAATGACGCGGAGTATAATGCGCGATATAGCCATTAGCATGATTATCTTCCCTACGCTAAGAATTCACATACTACCACCAACGATAAGTTTAGCTACTCATAATAGGCATGCAATCAACAAAATCATAGAAGAAAACATATTGAAAGATATATAAAATAAGTAGATTAAACTGTAAGATACAAGTTACCGAAGGTTGTCAATCTCCGAAGAATTGTCGATCCTACGAGCTCCAATCCGCTATGAAAAAGTATCCCCTAAACTACAGAACTCCCAGGACAGGCCCCGGGAAGTTCCTACCTAAAACTATAGAGAGAGGTGAGAAAGTAGGTCTGGAAAGATATGATTTTCGGAGAAAACTGAGCAACTATATATAGGCCCCGAAATAACACGGGGCGGTTCGCCCCACACGCCCGGCGGTTCGCCCGGTGTGGGGCGATTCGCCCCAGCTGTGCGGCGGTTCGCCCCGGGTTTTTCTCGCGGAATTCCGCGTTTTCGACGCGTTTTTGGATTTCTTCCCCTTTTCGGACTCGGTTTCTGTCTTCTAGTAGCCTTCTAACCTCCAGATTCGGCCCCTGGACTTCAAATCCTATCAGGAAACCTTCAGATACTCCAAATAGGCTTCTGGAACACCAATTCCTTGTCAACATCAATATAATTGCCCGGAAATCTTTGAATTTCAACCAAAACCTGTAAAATAAAATCTAAAGGGAAACGTGACACTATTCTAATAAAATGCATTAAAATATAGCTAAATTAACATAGAGGATAGCTAAAATAGGTGAAAAAGTCTCGAATGAAAGTGTAAAATACACATTCATCAGCATCTCCTAAAGACATCCTGTCAGCAAAGCACTACCAAACTGATCAAGTGAGAGTGATTTACGGAAAGCACCTAAGGGGATCTAGGTTCAGTGCAGAAGGTTAAAGAACCTCCTGCTCTGATACCACTTGTTGGTTCCTTTAAACAACAAGAAAAGACTAGAGGGGGGAGGGTGAATAGTCTTTTCAAACTTTCGTCGTTTAAAACTTTCTCAGCAAGTAATTATTACTTTTCAGTAATGAGTTTGCTGATACTTAACTTTCTCAGCAAGCGTAAGTTACTTTACAGTAGCTTGGTTTGCTGATACTTAAAATCAGAGAGCAGAAGTCTTTGATACAATAAGTGCTCTTTCAGTAAGTAAAGGTTTCAGCAAGTGAAGTGAGTGACTGTGTACAGACAGATATGATTTGCTGAAAGCTAAATACAGTAAGTACATCACACAAACACTTTGATAGTGGTATCTGAGAGTGGCGTAATCTCTCAACTAATCCACTTCGTCCTTTCTAGGACTGAATCCACTAAGATATGATTGAGGTTCCTTACAATCTCCTATCTAAAGCGATTCAACAGAAACCAAAGCACACTTGCTTTGTCTCCTACCTAAACTAGAGAACTCAACCTTGTTCTCCACCAAACTTGGTACTTTTAATCAGCAAAACTATGCTCGATTAAGTTCCCCCTGAATATCACGCCTGAAAGGGTGTATTTTCAGTTAGAGAGTTTTGGGGTGAGATAACTTAATTATAACTTATTCAGTTACAACAAGTAATCTAAGAAACACAACTTGGAATACTTTGCATTAAACAAGTTTGATTGTTTCTGGTATCAAGACTTGTTCTTGTTTGAAAGAAAGAACACTTAACTAATTTCTTAGCCAAGTTTGTTCTACTTCTTCACAAGTAGTTTTTTCAAGCTTTAAGTCTTGAAACGGATCAATGGCAGTAAGAGTGTTTGAAGGTTTGTGAGTTTTAAGCACAAGTGAGAGTTTGATCACGTTGTTGACACACTTCAACTCTTTGCCGGATGACCTCTATTTATAGTGCAAGAAAGGAGCCGTTTGAATTTCAAATCCTAAGGCTTTTGTTCCTTAACATGTCACTATCTTGCTTTTGTACTTTCAGCAGCGTCTTTGTTTGTCTTCTAGTCTTCATGTCCTTCGTGTGTAAGCTTTGCATTAAATGCACATTTGAATAGAATTCAAACAGTAACATTGGAGCGCAAATTCACGTACATTCAGCAAGAGGTCACATATGTTCCATCAGCAAGTGGTTAGTCTCAGTTTCAGCAAGCACAACCTACTCTGTCTTTCAGATTTTCACTTATGCAATGCTGTTGCTGAATTTTCCACTTTCTGAGCAACACGTGCCTTTGTAGATACCAGTCTTCAGCAATCTTCTAGTCTTCAGATCTTCAAAAGTCTTCAAGTCTTCAGATCTTCAAAGTCTTCAAGATTCTGAGCGGTTTCTATTTGCTTCAATAATTTGTTTGTAATAAACAAAGTATATCTTCAGCAAATGCTTCAATAGGTTATTTTCTTTTCAGAAAATAAGATACATCATAAGCTTCAACATCAATAAGTTATTTTCTTTTCAGAAAATAAAATACATCATACGCAAAAGAAATAACTTATCTAGCACCTAATCTAAGTCTTCAACAAACGTTCCTCTTTTACAATGTCCTTAAAATTCTAAATTCTTATGGACCTTAAGAGTACTAGTTACTGGACTTTCCTTAATTTAGCATGGTTAATTGCTCATCAAAATTACAAGTTTCCTAACAAGTTAGTAGATTAGCAGTAGTGGTCTTCGTCTATCTTTTTTTCAATATATATGCTTTTACCTCTATGTAATGGTCAATCAATCAATTATATTATCAATAAACAAATATTAGAGTTTATACTATTTTTATCGATTTTCAGTACTTAGCATATGCTTATGCTTTGATTATCAACCCTTTAACGAAGGCCCTGAGCTTGGAATTAGAGGTGAATTTACAAGTAGCGCCTGAGCGAGCGAGTAAATTCGTCTATCCAAAATCGCGGAGTCTATCACATTTTTAGCACATTTATCTTTTCCTTTTATTCTAGATTTCTCTCTCTATATCATTTCCCTCTCTATAATTCATTATCTCCTTTATCTCTCTACTAGTAAATAACCCGTTGAAATTCGACGGACAATAGTAAATTCATAACTAATAAATGAAAATCAATTAAAATGAACAATGGTGTCCTATCTAATTTTTATTGAAAATACTATACGTAATAGTCTCACCAAATATGATAAAAATTTAAATTATTACGGAATAGAACCGTCAAACAAAGTTGTGTTTCAAATTATTACTGTTTCAAATTATTACACAGTTACTGATATAAATTATTGTGAAATATACCCGTCGATGGAACAAAGTTAATTTGTGTTATGAAATATTGCAGAATAGACCCGTTGAACACAATTAGTGTTCTAACGTATTGCAAAATAGACCAGTGGAACGCATTTAGTGTTCTAACTTATTGACAAAATAGACACACGTCCTGTTTTAACGTATTTTCAAATAGATCCGTCAAACGTAGTCGGTGATATAATGTATTGCCAGATTGTCGTCCAACACAATTAGTTCTAAAATGTTGCGGAATAGACATGTCGAACGTAATTAGTGTTCCAAAGTATTGCGGAATAGCTCCATAAACCGTACTTTATGGAACACCATCAAATGTAGTTCAAGTATTGTCAAATAGACCCGTCAAACACAATTACTATTCTAAAGTATTGCGTGTAGACTCGACGAACGCAGTTAAGCTCTGCTCTCTTCGTCCAAAAATTGATTATTTGAAGTTCAGTTCAGTTCAGTTAAGATCAGTCTAGATGCATTAAGTTCAGTTCAGTTCAGTTCAGATGCAATAAGTTCAGTTCAGTTTAGTTATATTCAGTTCAGATGCAATAAGTTCAGTTCAGATTCACCTAATAGCTTTTTATACTACAAATAAGTTCAGTTCAGTTCAGATGCATTAAGTTCAGTTCAGTTCAGATGCATTAAGTTCAGTTCAGTTCAGACGAAGAGAACAGAACTTTAGTGTTCTAAAGTATTGTGCAATAGACCCGCAGAAAACAATTAGTATTCTAAAGTATTATGGAATAGACCTGTCGGACACAGTTATTGTTCTAAAGTATGGCGTTGAATGTATTTTATGTTCTAAAGTATTGTGGAAATAGAGCCGCTGACCGCTCGCATTTAGTGTTATAAAATCCGTGTTTTAATGTATTAGCGAATAGACCTATTAAATGCGATTAATGTTCTGGAGTATTTTGAATAGACCTATTAAATGCATTTAGTTCTTTAAAGCATTGTGGAATAGACCTGTCAATCGCAGATAATGGTCTAAAGTATTGGGAAACACCCATCAAATGTAGTTCAAGTATTGTCGAATAGACCCGTCAAACGCAATTAATGTTCTAAAGCATTGCAATATTCTCGTCGAATACAATTAGTGTTCTAAAGGATTGTGTTATAAACCCATCGGTCACAATTATTGTTCTAAGGTATTGTGAAATAGACATTTCGAACCTATTTAGAGTTCTAAAGTATTGCGGAATAGGCCCGAACGTAGTTAATGTTCTAAAGTATTGTAGAATAAACCCGTTGAACGCGATCATTGTTTAAAAGTATTGTGGAATGACCTGTCGACCACAGTTAGTGTTCTAAAGTATTGTGAAATAAACCCGTCGGCTACAGTTAGTGATCTAAAGTATTGTGAAATTGACCCGTCGGCGCGAAGAACGCAGTTAGTGTTGTAAAGTATTGCGAAATAGACTCGTGAACTGCAGTTAGTTGTCTAAAGTATTGTAGAATAAATCAATTAAATGTAGTCCCTGTTTAAAAGTATTGTCGAAGAGACCCTCCGAATGCAATTAATATCTTAAAGTATTGTGAATAGACCCGTTGAACGCATGTAGTGTTCTAAAGTATTGCGGAATAGAACTGTCAAACGTAATTAGTGTTCTAAGTATTGTGAATAGACCCGCCGACCGTAGTTAGTGTTCTAACGTATTGCCGAATGACCCGTCGAATGCAATTAGAGTTCTAAAGCATTGCGAAATAGACCCGTCGTCAACCACAGTTAGTGATTTGAAGTTTTGATAAATAACCCGTCAAATATAGTTTGAGTTTTAAAGTACTATTGTATATATCCGTTGAACGTATTTAACGTTCTAATATTGTGAATAGGCCCATCGACCACAACTGGTGTTCTGGAGGACCAACTGAACGCAATTGTAGTATTCAACTATTGAGGAATAGACCCGTCGAACGCAATAAGTATTCTAAAGTATTACAAAAGAGATATGTCGAATACAATTAATATTCTAAAGTATTATGAAATGACAACTTAACATATGAAAAACTTTCGACCAATCAAAATGGACATAGAGTGAAGTTGAACATGTCATGTGGATGAAGAAGGAAGCATGAAATTCCTCCTTTATAGAATATATAGATATTTGGATAACGATTACATAATGATAATATTTTAAATTTTATATAGATGAAAATGTTAGAAATATATTGAAATTATGGCTCATGCATATAAGGGTGTTACTTTATTTCTTCTTTTGTCTTAAAAAAAATAGAAAAAAAAAAAAAGAGACCCTGAATTTTAACATAGAATAAGAATTATATTATTGTATTTTCCTTTAATTTAATTCAATCATTCTATATTTTTCATATTAATTATATTATTTTTTTACAAATAGCAAAACTAAATTTATTTTAGCATCCTTGTTTCATAATGCCAAATAATTTCAATTAATATTTTATATCACATTTAAGAAAACATATATATATGATTGTTTTAATAAGTATATATTTACTTGAGAATGACATAAAGAGAAGAATAATAATACATGGTAAAGTACTAAAATGTATAATTATAAATTAGATGAATACATTTGAGACATGTGGCAATAATAAAGGAATCAACCAATCAGAATATAATAATTTGCCACATGTAAAAAATGGAGCATGAATTAAGGAGGAGCCTTGAAATATTACTCCTTTAATATATACATAGATAGATAGATAACTCATTTTTACACATCATCATTTTAATTGGGCTATTACTTCTAGTACCCCTACTATTGTCAGTTATTACAGACTAGTCCAACTATATTTTTTATTACATAAACATCCCTTACTAAATAAACCTAATTATAGATTAACCCACGGATTTGACTTTATGCGCTCTAAGCCATGCAAATGACAATTTTACCCCTGCCGGAATTTTAATTCTGAAAAAGGCCAAACAACAAGAAGTTTCGTTTATTACAAATTTACCCCAAATATTTTAATGTTTACAATATTAACACAAACTATTTAGAAATTAACCCACATAATTTAGCTATATTTCAAAATAGTTTACAAAATTATTTTAAAACAAACCCCTACAAAAATTGAATTTCAAAATGAGTCCCAAATTGTTTTCTATTTTTTTTTTTTTTTTTGGTTACTTTTTATTATGAAAAATATGTACTAAATGAAAATTTAAAAAAGAAAAGAAAAGGGGGAGGAAGGCGATCAGCTACTATCGTAGCTACAGTAAGGGGGAGGAAGGCGTTCACAGCTCCTATTCCCAAATAGAATTTTGGTTCTAAAGCTTTTTTTTAATTGATTCGCTCGAGTTCGACCATGAGCAAGAATTCTCAATTCGATCTCGTTTCAACATCAGTTGTTCTCCATGTTCTTACGAACCTATTGCACCCATAAAGGTTTCAACAAACCCATTAATGGAGGTTTAAGCTCCATGAACCCTAATCCAAAACAAAAATTACGAATCTCTAAATTCGATTTTGAAGGCACGGGGTGAAAGAAGACGAAAAATGGAGAAGATTAATATATAAAAACCGTAGAGAGATAAAGAAACGTAAAAGAGCTCAAAGCTCCTTAATCCTCATCAATGGCGGATGAATAGTACCCGCGGGTACTATTTGTTGGTGTCGGAAAATGTCCAACCCCAATGGCGTCTAAGAGCGCGTCATGGGCTGATCATGATAGAAGGGTCTGATTACCTTTCACCATGGTCCGACCAGACAAGAGACTAGGCAAAATAGCCTAAGTCCTTATGTTCGACCTAGAAGTAGAACTGCCCTACTAGCCATTGAGCTGCCCTACTAGCATGGTGACGCCCTACTAGCAGGACAATGCCCTAGTAGCCACCAGCTAGGAGAAAGGCAAGCCAGACAAAGAGCTCCTCGGGCTCAACCACAACCTCCGGCTACATAGGGTCGCCCTAGTAGCACGTCGAGAGGAACAAGTCCGGTGCCCTTTTGCCCGACTAGCATAGGTAGTTAGACGAGTGCCTTTCTGCCCTACTAGCACAGGTGGCCGGACATAACTCCTTACGTCAAGGAAGAATCAACATGTCCCAAGGAAAAGGTGGTCCTCGGACCTTAGAAGTTCGGCGGTCGCCCTACTACACCGTCCTCGGACGGTACTAGGGTGACATCCGCCCTAGGAGAAATTTGGTATTAAGGATGACCATTTTATCCCTGCCAACCCTAGTGGAAGATCTGGGCCAAAGCCCATGGGTGACTCTAAATTGACCTGAGCCCATGAAAGACTCAATCATGGCCGGACACTTGTCACGATCCTAAGGACTCAGGCAAAATTCTATTGTTAGTATAAATATGGGCTCACTGAAATCAAGGTATCAATGATTCAATCATTATAACATCCCATCACACTACTTTCTCACTCTACATTTACTAGGGAAGCCTACCAACTCCCTACACGTAAAGTCGTCCCTCCGGCTTGATCATTGACAAGCCGGGCTTGTGGCACTAAACCCCCCTCCTGCTAAGTTATACCGCAGGTCCTAGGTACAGCATGGAAGGCACTTGAAGTGCGAAGGACTCTTTTGAACCTTCGCCCTCCGACCACGCTCCAGAGGAGAGCACTAATTACCTATCAACATTTGGCGCCGTCTGTGGGAACCGATCAAAAGGTTACCCTCGCCCTACTAGCGCGGTCCGAAGGATGGTTAATCCCAGAAGAAGTACCCGCCTTGGCGCTGTCGCCGGACCCCCACCTGCTCATCCTCGGGGCCGTCCCCCGTTAGGAGGCAGAGGCAGAGGAAGGGGGCGAGGCAACGGTGGTAGGGCAGTTAGAAATGATAATGTTGATGACTACACGAACTATGACTTGCTCGATGGAGCCCCGGCGAGCGTCACTGCTCCGGAGGAAAGGGTTGATGAAAATGTGCCCCAGGGAATCCCCGTCGGATCTGGTTTCGGTGCATTAAGACATTCCACTCACCAGGTCCCAAGGCAAGCTCAACCGGTCCCAAGGCAAGCTCAGTCGGACCCAAGGCAAGCCCAGCCAGCAGCAATGAACTTCACCCTTCCCAACGGACGAGTAGTTCGTCCCGTGGGCTATGAATTCACGAAGGGGCAATACGGATTGTTCCTCCTGACCATCTAAGGGTGCCTAGGAGAAAATGAAGCAGCAAGAGTAGAGGAAGTAATAAGGTCCCAAAGGCAGCCCCAAGTGCAAGAACCCACACCAATTCAGGTAAGAGCATACCCCGCTCAAGATGAAGCTCAATCTCGAGCAAGTCCTAGGCTAATTCACTCAAGGCTAGGACCCCAAGGCGTGCAATCAAGGCTAGGACCCCAAGGCGTGCAATCAAGGCTAGGTACGCAAGGAGCTCCGGGAGACTTGAGGGAAATAATCGAGCAAAGGGTAAGGGCTTCGCAAGCGCCCAATGACCCACATCCTCCGGGCCATATCCAAGTTCCTCCGGACCAACTTGAACTTCAGGTTGTAAATCCTCCAACTCTTCCAAATCAAACCACTCCTCAGAACCGTCTGAAAGCAATGGCGGAGAATAATGGTGGTAGGACAGTAGCACAAGTCACTCCAATGATAGGATTTGACCCCATGACCGGAAGGATGCTTAACCTTGAAGAGCTAAAATCCCAGAGAAAAGTCATTGAAGCACAAATAGATGCGTTGAAGACAAGCGTCCAAGAGCAAGAGAAAGACATGGATCCAAGTGCACTATGTGATGCTATAAGAACTCATGTGGTGAAAACCGATAGAGGATTCCCAACTTTGAAAAATTATGATGGTACTAGCTATCTGAAGAACCATCTTGTAAGGTTTGGCACAAAGATGGAAGCCCATGGGCATGATCCCAACACCAAGGCATTGATCTTCCCCTCGACACTTTGCGGGCGATGGTTTGGTGGTCTAACTCGGACAATGGCTCCATCATGTCCTACAAGGAACTCACATCTCAATTCATCAAAAGATTTGAGAAAGTGATTCTGAAGAAAAGAGGACTCAAGTACTTGGCCGAAATCGTCCAAGGACCGTCGGAGGACTTGAGGGAATTCTTGACAAGGTTCCATGAAGCAGCATACCAAGTAGAAACTCACGGAGCCAAGGAGCGAAAGGAATACTTGTATGGAAATACCACCAATGAGAAGCTTCGGGACGAACTCGCAAGGTCCCATGTGGAGACCGAAAAAGACCTAGAGCAAGTATGCGAAAACTTTTTGGCGGCAGAGGAGTTCCGAAGAACCGTCCCAGTGAGAACTGTTCCTCCGACCGCTTCAAAGGAAAGGACCAATAAAGGCAAGGTCAAAACCATCCTCCGAAGCAAAAGAGGCAAGACCAAAGGAATGAGAGAAATACCATCCAAAAGGAGCCACACCTTAGAAATGACTTTAGAGACAAGAGAACTCCTCCAAGGAGATCTCCTCCTAGAAGGTACGAGAAGTACACCGAGCTTAATAGACCAAGATCTAAAATCTTGAGTACTATTATAACAAGAAGGATGGACATGGATTGGCCCGAGCCTATGCCGGAGTCCCAAGGGCATAGAAATTCGGAAAAGTTTTGGTACATTCACAAAGGAAGAGGGCATACCACCGATGAATGTGTTAACCTCAAAACTGAAATTGAGAAGTTAGTGCGTCGAGGGCAATTGGTCAACTACATTCGTCGTGAGGAACCTGTCCACCAACCTATCCATCACATCGCCCCCGAACCACGAAGGGAGCCTTCAGCCTTACCATCCCCACCACCTCCTCCTCCGGAGGGAGAGCGACATCGGAATTATATAAGAGAAGCGACCTTTGAGAATAGACCCATTCATGGGAGAATTCTTACTATTGCCGGTGGACCAGCGGGAGGAGATTGTCGCAAGGAAAGAGAACGGACCGCGAGCGACCTTACCTGCAAGAGACCCCAAGTATGGACAAGTTGCGCCGAAAGGAACCAACATGATCTCCTTCGATGATAGTGAACTTCCTCTGAGACATGCCGGAGGAGGGGACACTCAAGATCCAAGTGTTCCTTTGGTAGTGTCTCTCGACACGTTCTGCTTTGAAGTCCCAAAGGTACTGGTAGATACCGGAAGCTCAACCAATCTCATTTTCACAAGCACTCTCAAAAAGATGAAAATTGACCCGAAGGAAGGATTGAAAGAAGTGGTGAGCGCCCAAGTAGGGTTCGGAGGACACCCAATATTGCCCCTCGGGAGTTTGGTCCTACCAATGTCCATGGGCAAGGAACCTTCACAGTAACAAAGTCCGTTACATTCTTGGTAGTCGATATTCCTTTCGACTATTACGAGGTGATAGGGCGACCCGCATTGTCTCAATTCAAGGTTGTTGTCTCAACCGTCCACACCGCATGAAGTTTCCTTGCGATGACGGAGCCGTAGGGCAAGAAATTGGAAACATAAGAGAGGCGTAGGAATGCTATTCTCTTTCCGCAAGTGTGACCTCGATCGCACGTTTCGCCCTAGGAGACAGGGATCCGGAAGCAGGAGCAAATACGTTTTACTCCATCCGAGCGACCCGGACCCGAAAGAAGTCTAAAAATCCTAGACTGGCAGTCAGGCGGAGAAAAGCGGTCGAGAGGAAAGAATAAAATTTAGCAGTGGCAGACGTAAAAGAGCTCGAAGAGTACAAAGTAATTCCTTCCATCCTTCCGACCTCGAAGAAAAAAGCATTTTTTGAAGAAAACAAAATTGAAGCAAAAGAGGCTTTGGAAGAAATTCAAGTGGTAGAAGGGTCCCCCGACAAGGTCACAAGGATAGGGACAGAGATGACCGCCGAGGTACGAATGAAGGTCATCCAATGCCTCAGGGACAACAATGATGTCTTTGCATGGAGTACGGAGGATCTCAGGGGAATTGACCCTAGGGTCGCGGTTCACCATCTGAACTTAGATCCCATGATCACCCATATTCGCGAGAAGCGAAGAGACTTTGGTCCGGAGGACAACGCCATTATTGAAGCCGAGGTCCAGAGGCTATTGAAAGCATGGCACATCAAGGAAGTAAGATACTCCAATTGGGTTTGCAATGTTGTCCTAGTAGAAAAGGGCGAAGGGAAATGGAGAATGTGCAACAACTTCACTCGCCTCAATAAGTTTTGTCCGAAGGATCCTTATCCCCTTCCTAGGATTGATCAACTTTTGGATTCCACCGCTGGATGTGCACTACTCAGGTTCATGGACGCCTACCAAGGCTTTTACCAAATCAAGATGGCGAGGGACGATGTGCCCAAGACAACCTTCTTTGCAAATGGAAATGTCTACTGCTTCAACGTCATGCGTTTCGGAATCAAGAACGCGGGAGCGACTTACCAACGCCTAGTGAACAAGATATTCAAGGAAGAGATAGGTAAAACCATGGAATGTTTATGTTGATGACATGCTAGTGAAGAGCAAGACGGAGGACCAACACGTCGATCACCTGAACAAGTGTTTCGTGGTCCTGAGGAAGTATGGTATGAAACTTAATCCGGCAAAGTGAACATTTAGTGTTAAAGGAGGCAAGTTCCTTGGTTACGTAGTGACCGAAAGGGGAATAGAAGCAAATCCAGAAAAGATCAAAGCCATCCTTGACCTTCCGCAACCAAGGACACTCAATGAGGTACAACAATTGGTTGGAAAATTCATCACCCTAAGCCGTTTCATATGAAGATCGGCCGAGAAGAACTTGCCCTTCTTCAAGGTCCTGAGGAAGAGTAGTAAGTTCGAATGGAAAAAGGAATGTGAAGAGGCTTTTGAGAAATTGAACCAATACTTGTTATCGCCGCCTTTGTTATCCAAGCCGGTGGACGGAGAACCATTACCTCTACCTTGCGACCACCCCGGAGACAATAACTTCCGTCCTAGTACGGATCCAAGGGAATGATCATATGCCAATTATTATTTGAGCAAGGTGCTTACAGGTGCGAAGACGAGGTACTTGGACATTGAGAGATTATCGTTTGCCTTGGTCTACACCGCAAGGAGGCTCAAATCGTACTTTGGTGCACATAAGGAGATTTTCTTAATAATCCAACCTCTCAAGCAAGTCCTAGTGCGACCGGAAATGAGCGGAAGACTAGCAAGATGGGCAATCGAGCTTAGCGAGTTCGACATCGACTACCAAGCCCCGTTAGAAAAGAAAGTTCAAGTCCTAGCGGATTTCTTGGCTGAGTACCCGCCAAGGACCCTATGGATGTCGACCCTATTAGGAAACTTGTAATTTTTGATAAGCAATTAACAATGCTAAATTAAGTAAAGTCCAGTAACTAGTACTCTTAAGGTCCATAGGAATTTAGAATTTTAAGCACATTGTAAAAGAGGAACGTTTGCTGAAATACTTAGTGTAGGTATTAGTTAGGTTCTTAAGCTTGCTGATGATGTACTTTGTTTTTACAAACAATCTATTGAAGACCTAGAACCGCTCAGAAAGTGGAAAATTCGAAGACTGAAGACTTAGAAGAATTATGAGAAAGGTATCTACAAAGGCACATGTTGCTTCAGAAAGTGAGATTTTCAGCAAGAGCTTGCATAAGTGAACATCTATACGACAGAGTAGGTTGTGCTTGCTGAAACTGAGATTGACCACTTGCTGACAACATATGTGACCTCCTTGCTGAAGAATACTTGCATTTTGGCTCCAACGTTCATATTTGAATTTGATTCAAAAGAACATTAAATGCAATGTAAGCACGCGAAGAACACGAGGACAAGAAGACAAAGGAAGAACGCTGCTGAAATTACAAAAGAAAGAAAGTACAAAGCCTTAGAATTTGAAATTCAAACGGCTCCCTTGAGACACTATAAATAGAAGACCTTAGGCTGAGTAGAAGGGCGTGTCAACAACGTGATCAAACTCTCACTTGTGCTTTAAACACTCAAATCCTTCTCTACTCTCTACTGTCTATTGATCCATTCCAAGACTTAAGCTTGACACAAAAGCTACTTGTGAAGAGGTAGAACATTGAAAGCTAAGAAATTAGTTAAGTATTATTTCTTTTAAACAAGAACAAGTCTTGACACCAGAAACAACAAACTTGCTTACTGCAAAGTATTACAAGTTGTGTTTCTTTAGATAACTTGTTATAGGTGCAAAGTTATATTCAAGTCATATCATCCCAAACCTCTCTAGCTGATAAACACCCTTTTACGGGCGTGAAATTCAGGGGGAATTAATCAAGCATAGCTTTGCTGATTATAGTCCCAAGTTTGGTGGAGAACAAGGTTACAGTTCTCTAGCTTAGGTTGGAAACAAGGCAAGTGTGCTTTGGTTTTTGAAAATCATTAGTGATAGTATTTGTAAGGAACCTCATATCTTATCTTAGTGCATTCAGTCCTAGAAAGGACAAAGTGGATTAGTTGAGAGATTACGCCATGATGAACGGAGATTTGTCAGGTCCCGGTCCAGTCAAATAAATTTGTAATAAGCCAAAGGCAATCCACAACTACAACGAAAACCGTAGTGTAGCAGTAGAATGACTCGAGTGTCGTTCTCTCAGGACTATAACTAGCTTTATCTGTTTAACAAGAGAATATAAAACAACAGACAGATAGCAATAGGGGGTTTCTAGCAGATAATGGAGATTGGTGATAGTATGGTCCTTCTTAACATAATGGGTCGATAATCATGCATAAATTCCTCGGTCTTGCATAGAGATCTTTGAATCAATCTAGTGTCCTGTTGCAAGTATTAAACACTACGAAGATAATTTGGTTTGACTAGTCAATCACGATTGTTCTAATGTGTTCCGTAATATTCAACACTACGAAGATAATTGGTCTGATGGTCGACTAGTGTCCAATTGTGCATAATAATCAATACAACATACGAGAATTTTGGTTACAACTGATCAACGAAATAAAGCAATGACACGGAGTATAATGCGCGATATAGCCATTAGCATGATTATCTTCCCACGCTAAGAATTCACATACTACCACCAACGATAAGTTTAGCTACTCATAATGGGCATGCGATCAATAGAAATCATAGAAGAAAACATGTTGAAAGAATATAATAGAATAAGTAGAATAAAACTGTAAGATACAAAGTTACCGAAGGTTGTCAGTCTCCGGATGATTGCGGTCCTACGAGCTCCAATCTGCTATGAAAAAGTATCCCCTAAGCTACGGAACTCCCAGAACAGGCCCCGGGAAGTCCCTACCTAAAACTATAGAGAGAGGTGAGAAAGTAGGTCTGGAAAGATATGATTTTCGGAGAAAAACTGAGCACTATATATAGGCCCCGAAATATCACGGGGCGGTTCGCCCCAGGGCTCCGACGGTTCGCCCCACGGGTTTTTCGCGGAATTCCGCGTTTTCAACGCGGTTTTGGATTTCTTCACCTTTTCGGACTCAGTTTCTGACTTCTAGTAGCCTTCTAACCTCCAGATTCGGCCCCTAGACTTCAAATCCTATCCAGAAACCTTCAGATACTCCAAATAGGCTTCTGGAAGACAAATTCCTTGACAACTTCAATATAATTGCCCAGAAATCTTCGAATTTCACCCAAAACCTGTAAAATAAAATCTAAACGGAAACGTGACACTATTCTAATAAAATGTACTAAAATATAGCTAAATTAACATAGAGGATAGCTAAAATAGGTGGAAAAGACTCGAATGAAAGTGTAAAATACACATTCATCAAACTCCCCAAACTGAACCTTTGCTTGTCCTCAAGCAACTAAGCTAGACTCTAATACAAAAAACATGCAAGACTCAAAAATGGAGTTTCATGCCAAATAAAATGAACTAATCTACTGAATCTACCAAATAACATATGAACAAAAACCATATAAGTCAAAGCATGAATATAGGTTGAAGAATACCTCGATTGACTTATACACATCCACATAAGCACTTATGTCAAGACAAGATAGTCTCTCGTAACATTCTCTACCTGGACCTAGTCAGTGACGACGTAATGAAGCATGCTAAGATACAAATGGTTGCCCCGTGCCTATGAAACTGAGGACTTACTGTTGTTCCACCATGTTAAGACTTTTCCTCAAAAGAGGTCGAACCAGTACTGGCTCTCATCAAACGAAGGAGGGTTCCCTATAAAGATAACACTCCCCTATTCTACCCATCTCTCAAGTAAAGTCTTAACCTATTCACCACTTCCTGAATGGCAGGACGAGGGTGGTCTAGAACAGATGACTCTCAAGACAAAAAAGATAAAAAATAGAAAATTACAACACGGATACGAACAATACGAAAAATGGAAAAGACTCGAACTTTGCTAAACTGCTATTTGGCTTTCTTTTTTTTATTTTTATTATTTTTTTTTTTGAACCCTTCTTTGCTTTTTTGGGTCTTCTCTTTTTTTCTTTCTTTTTTTTCGATTTTTTTTTAGCCAGCAGTAGCATAACAAAAAGAGAAACAAAATGACTCACACGACTTCCCCAAACCTATTCGAAAGAATAGGTTGGAGTACAAAATTTACGGAAAAAGGAAAATAAACTCACGATACGAAAATGAAAAACAGAAACAAGTCTAATGACGGTGTAACCCCCTCCCCAAACCTATTCGGAAGAATAGGTTATAAACAAAGGATCACACAACCTCACACTACCTACTTCCTAAGCATTTAGCAATCTCAAAGCATGGTGAAGACTTGTTGCCTCTTAGGTACATAATTACTCGGGAAACAACCATAAGACCCTAACATGCATCATCCTATTATAAAGGCCTTCGTGAACCGCCGTAGAGAAAACACCACTAAGTGATGTCGAGACTACCATGCTTAACTAAGTGCAATACATAAATGTGACAAGCCAAGTGAGAAAAACCTCAAACAAATTCATAGAGATGAAGCATACGATTAATGTCATAGCTAGTTGATCTACCCAATAAAAAGTTCAAAAAATTCGGCAATAAACTCCATATAAAACATGCAAAACTATCCTAGGAAAGCAGTAAACGTGCAAATGCAAAAAATTTCATGAGTTTTTCATAAGCAAGATAAGTATAGAGTTTCTTTGCTTTTTGGGTCTTCTCTTTTTTTTCTTTTCTTTTCTTTCCAGATGCTTTTTTCTTTTTATTTTTCTCTTTTTTTCTGGAATTTTTCTTTCTTTTTTTTCGATTTTTTTTTTAGCCAGCAGTAGCATAACAAAAAGAGAAACAAAATGACTCACACGACTTCCCCAAACCTATTCGAAAGAATAGGTTGGAGTACAAAATTTACGAAAAAGGAAACTAAACTCACGATACGAAAATGAAAAACAGAAACAAGTCTAATGACGGTGTAACCCCCTCCCCAAACCTTATTCGGAAGAATAGGTTATAAACAAATGATCACACAACCTCACACTACCTCCTTCCTAGGCATTTAGCAATCTCAAAGCATGGTGAAGACTTGTTGCCTCTTAGGTACATAATTACTCGGGAAACAACCATAAGACCCTAACATGCATCATCCTATTATAAAGGCCTTCGTGAACCGCAGTAGAGAAAACACCACTAAGTGATGTCGAGACTACCATGCTTAACTAAGTGCAATACATAAATGTGACAAGCCAAGCGAGAAAAACCTCAAACAAGTTCATAGAGATGAAGCATACGATTAATGGCATAGCTAGTTGATCTACCCAATAAAAAGTTCAAAAAATTCGGCAATAAACTCCATATAAAACATGCAAAACTATCCTAGGAAAGCAGTAAACGTGCAAATGCAAAAAATTTCATTAGTTTTTCATAAGCAAGATAAGTATAGAGATAACCAGCGATAACCTCCTCCCCAAACCTGAACGTCGTCGCTCGTCCCGAACGCCGAAAGTGGATCCAAGGTGAGAGCTAATGCTTGTATAAGTTACCTATAATACTTAATCAAACTCGTGAGAAAACAAAAAAAAACACACTAACCTTCAGTGGAGGCGGTAAGGGTAAGCTCAAGGTGATCAACCTCCCTTTGATCACTAGATATCTCGAAGTACGGCTTCACTCGTTGGCCATTCACCTTGAAGTTATTTCCCGTCTTTGGATCGAAGAGTTTAACAGCTCCATGGGGAGCAACTTCGAGAATTTCGTACGGTCCATCCCAACGAGTACGGAGCTTTCCAGGAAATAGTCGAAGGCGAGAATTAAACACCAAAGCTTTCTGCCCAGGAATCAATTCCTTACGTACTATACCACGATCATGATACTTTTTAGTACGTTCCTTGTAGATCTTGGCATTTTCATAAGCACCTAGTCGTAATTCATCAAGCTCATCTAGTTGCAACAATCGTTCCTCGCCAGCCTTTCCCATATCAAGATTGAGTGTTTTAATGGCCCAATATGCCTTGTGTTCTAGTTCTACGGGAGGATGACATGCTTTTCCATACACAAGTCTGTATGCAGTGGTCCCGATCACCGTCTTGTAGCTAGTCCTGTATGCCCAAAGTGCATTATTCAATTTTCCTGCCCAATCCTTTCTACTAGGCTTCACTACTCGCTCCAGGATCTTCTTGATTTGACGGTTGCTGACTTCGACTTGCCCCGATGTTTGCGGATGATAAGGTGTAGCGACACTATGGTGGACACTGTATCTCTTAAGAAGGGAAGCAAACGTTCTATTGACGAAGTGGGACCCTCCATCACTGATGATTGTCCTAGGGCATCCAAATCTCGAGAATATTACTTCCTTCAAGAACTTCATAACTACTGCACCATCACTCGTTTTTGTAGGAATTGCCTCTACCCATTTAGTCACATAGTCCACTGCAACAAGAATGTATTCATAACCTCCACTGTTTGGAAATGGTCCCATAAAATCAATGCCCCATACATCGAAAGGTTCTACCACTAGATTCCCTTGAAGGGGCATTTCATCTTTCTTGCCAATACCACCACCTCGTGGACATGGGTCACAATTCTTCACGAAACTTCGAGCATCTTTGTATATTGTTGGCCAGAAAAATCCTGCCTGCAGTACCTTGCGCGTTGTCTTCAATCCACTGTAGTGCCCCCCACAGTTAAGCTCATGGCAATGGCTCAGTACACTTTGCTGCTCTTCTCGTGGCACGCATCTCCTTAGAATCCCATCAGCTCCTTCCTTGAATAGATGTGGATCATCCCATATGTAAGTCCTGCATTGCTTGGCAAGAGCTCTCTTGTCTGCAGCTGAAAAGTTAGTGGGGAAAATATTCATAGCCAAATAGTTTACAATATCCGCATACCATGGCTCCTCATTAGCCTTCATTAGATGCTCATCGGGGAGGTCTTCATTAATGGGTATCGGATCAACAGGGATATTAGGTATTCTAGATAAATGACCTGCTACTAAATTCTCCCTACCAGCTCTATCTACTATGGTCAAATCAAAGTCTTGCAGCAAAAGGACCCAACGGATTAATCTAGGCTTGGAATCCTGCTTAGCTATCAAATGTCTCAAAGCAGCATGATCAGTATGGACATTCACATGATGTCCAATTAAATAAGACCTAAAATTTTGTAAAGCAAAGACAACAGCTAAAAATTCCTTTTCAGTTTTTGTATAATTAACCGGAGTCTAGAGTCTTACTAACATAATAAATCACACGATACTTCTTATCAACTTTTTGGCATAAAACAGCACCCATAGCAAAATTTGAAGCATCACACATAATTTCGAAAGGAAGATTCCAGTCAGGCGGCACAACAATGGGAGCAGAAACAAGCTTTTCCTTAAGGGTATTAAAAGCAACTAGGCATTCATTAGAGAAATGGAAAACCACATCTTTAGCAAGCAAGCTACTTAAAGGTTTAGCAATTTTTGAAAAATCTTTAATAAACCTCCTATGAAAACCTACATGGCCAAGAAAAGATTGCAATTCTTTCACGCAAGTAGGCGGGGGAAGTTTTTCAATGATTTCTATCTTAGCCTTGTCTACCTCAATACCTCTTTCAGAAACTACATGTCCTAGAACAATGCCTTCTCTAACCATATAATGACTCTTCTCCCAGCTTAAGGTGAAGTTGCATTCAATGCACCTTTTCAAAATTAGATCTAATCTTTGCAAGCATTCATCAAATGAATCACCAAAAAGAGAAAAATCATCCATGAAAACTTCAACAAATTTAGTTACCATGTCAGAGAAAACAGAAAGCATGCGCCTTTGAAAAGTGGCGGGAGCATTGCATAGTCCAAATGGCATCCTCCTATAGGCAAATGTTCTGAATGGGCAAGTGAATGTCGTCTTCTCCTGATCCTCCGGTGCAATTGGAATCTTGTAGAAACCTGATAAACCATCAAGAAAACAATAGAACTTCCGCCCCGCAAGGCGGTTTAGCATGTCATCTATAAATGGTAAAGGGAAGTGGTCTTTTTTAGTGGCGGCATTTAATCTTCTGTAGTCAATGCACATCCGCCATCCAGTGGTCTTCCTAACCGGTACCAATTCTTCTTTCTCATTCTCTTCCACCGTGACTCCTGATTTCATAGGAACTACATGTACCGGGCTCACCCATCGACTATCTGGAATGGGATAAATCATATCAGCATCCAACAACTTGATCACTTCCTTTTTTACCACCTCTTGCATTGCTGGATTTATCCTTCACTGAGATTGCCTAACAGGTCTGGCATCTTATTCTAGAGTGATGTTGTGCACGCATCTTGTAGGGCTAATTCCTTTGATATCGCTGATCCCCCATCCTATAGCTGCGGAATTTTCCTTCAATACCTCAATCAACTTACTTTCTTCATTGTCGGAGAGATGTGAGGAGACAATCACAGGCTTTTTATGATTTTCTCCCAAGTACACATACTTGAGGTGCGCAGGAAGCGGTTTCAATTCTAAGCTAGGTTCTTCAGGAAACCCACTTTCTTCTTCTTCTTCATCTAAAGGTTCAAGTACCTCTTCTCCTGCGGGAATTTCTGGGGTGCTATCCATTATTTCGACTAGTTCTCTTGCCTCTTCGGTCATGTAGCACGTCTCAGCTTGCATTGTTAGTGCTTCCTCAAGTGGTTCGCGATTGCCATGGCCACGCTGAAATTCGGGAATTACGGATTCGTAGCAATCGACAAATTTTAACTCCTCCGCAACTTCCTTATCTCTGATGCTACATCCTACCAACTCAATCTTTTCGCCCATTACCTCCATGGTTATCTTCTTGCCCTTAAGTTCAAGGCATGTATTGGTAGTTGCCATGAATGGCCTCCCAAGTAGTACTACGTGCTCACGGATATGGCTCTTTCCCTCGTCTGCAGACTTCATTACTACAAAATCAGCTGAGATTATCAATTTGTCTACCTTCACAAGGATGTCTTCTATTATCCCGACTGGACTATTCACACTTTGGTCTGCTATTTGGACCACCATATCAGTTGGTGTCAATTCTCCGAGTTCCAGGGCCTTGTATACCGAATACGGCATTAAGTTAATGCTAGCTCCTAAGTCAAGCATTGCCTGCGTAGTTCGTCCATTCCCTAAGGCGATGTCGATGATGAAGCTGCCAGGATCCTTTTTCTTCATGGGCAATCCGACGAGCGAGTTAACTGTTTCAACCACATTCACTTCCCTTCCTAAAGTAATCCTTTTGTTCTTGATCTCACGAAAGAATTTCGTATATGCTGGAATATTCTGGATTAACTCCAAGAGAGGTACATTTACTTCCACTTTTGACAGGCGTTGGAATAATGGTGAATCTTGAATATCCTTCTTGGCCGGTTTGATCCGACTCGGGTATGGCACATGTGGCTTCGGAGGCACATATGGATTGGAAGATTTGTGAAGTTCTCCTGGTATACTAGTTCCAACTTCGACCTCGTCATCATCTATGTGTATTACAGATGGTCTTGGTTCATCATTCCTTTCTGGAACTTCTTGAGGTTCTTTGGATCTTCCGCCATCCTCTTGTTCTGTGCTTGGCCCTCTATTATCGATCTCAGTAGGCTCCACCCGCTTAGGACGTATGAAGTTGGGAATTTTGGTCATCTTGCCTCCTCGGAGCAGTAGATTCACTTCTTCGCACTCATTCTCCTCAGTAGCAACAGCTGGAGATTGCTCGGGATCAGCTTCAGATGTCTCATCGGTAAGACTCGGTTTGTTTGGTTCCCTGGAGTTGGGGGGTGATTCGCACCTCACCTCGGGTGGTTTGCTCACTACTTCTTGTGGGGTATCCTTGACTTCTTCACCGCACCTTCCAAACTTCAGTAGGCTAAGTTCTTTGATAAGTTGCTCAGTTACTTCGATCGCTTCAAAAGCCTTCTCGATGCGAAGATTGTTCTCAGCTTGCCCTGCGTGTGCTACCTCGAAGACACTCTCAATGGCCTTAATCCCTGCGTAAAACGCAAGTTCCTCTCCTCACTGATTTCTTCGTCCTCAGAATAGTCTTCGTATAACCCGTCAGTTTCGTCTTGATTCGAATATATGTTGGCGACTTCATTCGACATTATTTTCTCGGATTGTGCGGATCCATTGGCGTACGTTTGAAAGACCTTCACTGCCTCTTCAACTGTACATTCTTCCAAACCTCCACATATCCCATCTATTTGAAGCCTAACTTCATCTCGTAGTCCTCCAACAAAAAACCAAATCAGCTCCCCGTCGTCGAAACGGTGGTATCAAAACGTTCATAGGTGTCACAGAACCGCTCGTATTCTCCTTGCTTGAAGTATTCGATCCGATTCCGTAGTGCCATCGTCTCATGGTAAGGCATGAAACGTGCCAAGAACTCCTCTACTACTTGGCTCCAGGTCTTCAGTGATCCTGGTGCTAACCTTGCTATCCATATCCTTGGTTCATATCCCAAAGCAAAAGAAAATAATTTCCTGCATAATTGATCCTCGGTGAACCCCTTTGCTGGAACTTTTGCTATCTCCTCTTCATAGGATCTGATGAAGCTTATTGGATTCATATCCTCTCCTTCTTCGAACCTTGGTATCCTTCTCACTATGGTGCTTGTTACCTAGTACCCCGATAACTCTTCTTCCAAGTATATAGCTGACCCCCTCCTGACTTGCGAGAATGTCGGTGTCAAGCGGGCTTTTAAGGTCGTCATACCTGGAAATTTGTATCAGGAGTAACTCAAAACTAAAAATTAGCCTTGTTAGAAATTTCGAAAATCGAGAAAATTTCTAGATATCGAATACTACTAAAGCTAGGAAAGGTGAATTAGAAACAGACTAGGAAAGCAATATCAGAGAGAGATTAAAAAGGAGAACTAAAACTAATAGAATTAGGAATCTAAAGTTGTAAATATAAACAAATTAAACAGAAAAAAGGAGTATAGTCCCCGGCAACGGCGCCAATTTGATGAACGAAGATTTGTCAGGTCCCGGTTCAGTCAAATAAATTTGTAATAAGCCAAAGGTAATCCACAACTACAACAAAAACCGTAGTGTAGCAGTAGAATGACTCGAGTGTCGTTCTCTCAGGACTATAACTAGCTTTATGTGTTTAACAAGAGAATATAAAACAGCAGACAGATAGCAATATGGGGTTTCTAGCAGATAATGGAGATTGGTGATAGTATGGTCCTTCTTAACATAATGGGTCGATAATCATGCATAAATTCCTCGGTACGGTCTTGCATAGAGATCTTTGAATCAATCTAGTGTCCTGTTGCAAGTATTAAACACTACGAAGATAATTTGGTCTGACTAGACAATCACGATTGTCCTATTGTGTTCCGTAATTATTCAACACTACGAAGATAATTGGCTAGTGTCCAATTGTGCATAATAATCAATACAACATACGAGAATTTTAGTTACAACTGATCAACGAAATAAAGCAATGACACAAAGTATAATGCGCGATATAGCCATTAGCATGATTATCTTCCCTCGCTAAGAATTCACATACTACCACCAACGATAAGTTTAGCTACTCATAATAGGCATGCAATCAACAGAAATCATAGAAGAAAACATGTTGAAAGAATATAATAAAATAAGTAGAATAAAACTGTAAGATACAAAGTTACCGAAGGTTGTCAGTCTCCGGATGATTGCGGTCCTACGAGCTCCAATCTGCTATGAAAAAGTATCCCCTAAGCTACGGAACTCCCAGGACAGGCCCCGGGAAGTACCTACCTAAAACTATAGAGAGAGGTGAGAAAGTAGGTCTGGAAAGATATGATTTTCGGAGAAAAATTGAGCACTATATATAGGCCCCGAAATATCACGGGGCGGTTCGCCCCAGGGCTCCGGCGGTTCGCCCCACGGTTTTTTCGTGGAATTCCGCGTTTTCGACGCGGTTTTGGATTTCTTCACCTTTTCGGACTCGGTTTCTGACTTCTAGTAGCCTTCTAACCTCTAGATTCGGCCCCTAGACTTCAAATCCTATCCGGAAACCTTCAGATACTCCAAATAGGCTTCTGGAACACCAATTCCTTTTCAACTTCAATATAATTGCCCAGAAATCTTCGAATTTCACCCAAAACCTGTAAAATAAAATCTAAAGGGAAACGTGACACTATTCTAATAAAATATACTAAAATATAGCTAAATTAACATAGAGGATAGCTAAAATAGGTGAAAAAGACTCGAATGAAAGTGTAAAATACACATTCATCACGCCACTCTCAGATACCACTATAAAAGTGTTTGTGTGATTTAATTTCTGCACTTAGTTTTCAGCAAGTTACTGTTGTTTTATATTGTCACTTTGCTCACTTGCTTAAACTAGTTTTTATGACGAGAGCACTTATTGAAAAAGACTTCCGCACTCTGTTTTTTAGTATCAGCAAACTCATTACTAAAAAGTAATAAGTACTTGCTGAAAAAGTTTTAAACGACAAAAAGTTTAAAAAGACTATTCACCCCCCCCCCTTGTCTTTTCTTGTTGTTTAAGGAACCAACAAGTGGTATCAGAGCTGGAGGTTCACTGAACCTAGATCCCCTTAGGTGATTTTCGTAAATCATTTTCACTTGATCTTGATCAGTTTGGTAGTTATTTGCTGACAGGATGTCTTAGGAGACGCTCCTTTGCTGAAGATGGAAAACTATGAGAAATGGCGAAACAACATGATGTTACATCTTGAGGCCATCAGTGATGAGATGGTTACTGTCATAAACGAAGGACCAATCAAGATCACGAAAGTTGAAAGGAGCTTTCCTCACAAAACCACAGATATGCTGGAAAGGAAATTATCTTAAGAGAACCGGTCGATACTGTCGTAGCAAAACCAAGAGAGGAATGGACTTCAAATGAAGCCAAAAGATTCCGTCTTGATGGCCAAGCAAGAAACATCATTATTCGATCTACTCCAGATACTATACAGTGCAAACTGTGGGGTGCTAAAACTGCTAAGGAAGCTTGGAAAATGGTTCAACATCATTGTGCTGGATCTGACAAAACCAAGAATAACAAACTCGGAGTACTAAAGTTGAAGTTTCAAACTTCAAACAAGGTCTCAATGAGTCACTAGAAGACTTTGATTTCAGATTCACAACTCTTGTAAGTGAAATGGTTGTCTTAGGTGTTGGCATCTTCTATTCAGATTCTGAAAAGGTGAAAACCATTATTAGAAGTCTGAATCATGAATGGATCTACTACAATCAAGGAATGCCAAACATCACTCCAACCGAGTTGTTCTCTCATCTTGCTACTGTCAACTATGAGACAAAGCAAAGAGAAAAGTGTGTTTGCTGAAAAATCGCAAAACGTTGCTCTTGCTGCCAAGCCATCATCTTCTGAAAAGAAGAATGATAAAGAGCCTGCTGATGAAAATGCTCTTGCAGTTAGAAACATGAAGAAATTCATCAGTAAGGAACTTGAAAGGCGAAAAGCAAAAGAGAAGCTTAAAAAGCATCTTGGTAACAGCTACCATAAGTACAAAAATGAAACTAGCTCGCTGAACAAGCAAGCTCTGCAAGCAAACTCCTCCAAAGAACCAGCAGTTGCAATGATCTTTGCTTTTATTGCAAAAAGCCTGGACACTTCAAAGCAAATTGCCCCTTACTGAAAGGGAAATATGCTGAAAAGAAGAAGAAGTTCAAGAAGGCTTTAGTTGCTGAAGAAAAGAAGAAGCTTCAAGCAAAAATCGATGCTCTTTGCATTGAAACAAGCTCTGAAGACAGTGAGGTAGAAAGTTCAGACACTGAAGAAGAGGAAGCCACTCTGGACGTAGAGGTAGGCAATGAAGTATGTGGAATTGCCATGGAAGCCTATCCAGATGTGTCAAACTACGAGTTCTGCCTCATGGCCGATCAGGTAAATTGTCTTACCTCTGACTCTGATTCAGAAAGTGAAAAGATGACATTGACCTTGATAGAATTCTAGGAGAAATCGAAAGATTTTAGAAAACTCTGAGCAAACAGCAAGAGAAATTACAGAATGCTGAACTTCTGACTATGCAAACTACTGAAAAGTACGTCATGCTGAGCGTTGAGTCAGAAAAGAAGGATGCTAAAATATTGCATCTCAAAAAGTTAGTTGCTGAAGCTACAGAGAAAAATGCTCAGATGCCAATAGAATTGGAAGAATATCAGTCCTCAATTCTAAAGTTACTTGCTGAAATACAAGAAATGAAAAAGATGAAAGTCAATTTCAAATCTTATGCGGATTCTAGTAACACGCTAACTAAACTAAACTCTTACCTGAGAGATCCATCTCAGAAATAAGGTTTAGGTGCCACTTATGAAGGTGATGATGTGATACTTTTGAGTAAGGACAAATCACCAATTACCTTTGTTCGTGCTACTGATAGTAGTCAACCAGAACTTAAGCAAATTGGTCAATCTAAGGTTGCTGAAATAAGCAATCAAGTACCTACGACCAAGAAGCCCGTTGTTGCTACTCAAAGTAACAAGACTTCAAAGGAAAACAGGTTGCTAAAAAGCAATCTATTCAGAAAAAGGATGTTGAAAAGCATTCCGCCAAACAAGTTGCTGAAAAGCAAGTTGTTAAGCCTAAAGGAAAGATTACTAAAAGTAATCAGAAGACCTTTGATGAAAAACCTGAATCAAGTAAGGTTGCTGAATCAATGAGCTGAACAAATCCAAGCCCAAGAGTACTGATAATACTTAAAATGCTAGGACTAGAAGGAACCTTGCTAGAAAAGAATTTACTGAAAAGTATGTTCAGCAAAAGGGTCAACCAAGCAAGACACCACATCAGAAAGTGGACTTAATCAGCAATGACCAAAAGTCTTTCGGTTCTAAACAATCTAGTTCCTCAGCAAGTAGAAAACAAGTCAAGATCGAAAAACTTAAGACTTGGGTTTCCACTGGACGCTTTCTTGAACATGTTAATTGACATCCAATATTGGATAATTAACTTGTTTGCTCTTGATTGTGCAGACTTCATCTACGGAGACAAACAATGCAATTTGGCACTTTGACAGTGGCTGCGGAAAGCACATGACGGGCAATAAAAAAAACCTTATAAACTATAGACGGTGGTCTAAAGGTCCAACAATAAGGTTTGCTGGTGGAGGCTTTGGTTCTACTATAGGCTATGGTGCCTTGAAGATAGGGTGCATCACTATTTCGGGAGTTCTTTATGTCAAAAATCTTAAGTTTAACCTTTTCAGCATGAGTCAGTTTGCTGACAAAGGTTACTTCATCAAAATTAAAAGTGATGAATGTAAACTTATTGACTTTGAGACAAAGAAGGTAATCATGGTTGCTAGAAGATCAGGAGGTCTCTATACCGTAGATTGGTCTTCAGAAATCATTAAAAAATGCCTTATCTCAGAACATGATTGCCTTGCTGAAAAAGCATGGTTATGGCATAAACGAACAAGTCACCTAAACTTCAAGACGCTGAATAAGCTGTCTAAAAAGGCACTTGTAGTTGGATTACCTAAGGTTACTTTTAAGAAGGACGGTGTTTGCACTGCATGTCAGCAAGGTAAGCAAACCAAAACTTCTTTAAAGAACAAGGCAGTACCGTCAACTACAAAACCTTTACAACTCTTGCACATGGAATTGTTTGAATCTTCTTCAACAAGCTATGCTGGTAAGAAGTATTGTCTGGTGGTGGTAGATGATTATTCAAGGTTCACTTGGGTAATTTTCATCAAACACAAGTCTGAAACAAGGACTGAAATACCTAACTTGCTGAATAAGCTCGAAGTCATGAAAAATGAGAAGATAAAAATCATCAGAACAGACCATGATACTGAGTTTGTAAACAAGTACATAACTGAGTATTGCACTTCTAAAGGCATACAACATCAGTTATCCTCAGTAAGGACACCTCAACAAAATGGTGTTGCTGAAAGGAAGAATCGTACCCTTAAGTAAGCAGCTAGAACAATGCTTGCTGACACTGAAATAAGTGAAGCTTATTGGGTTGAAGCGATTAATACCGCCTGCTATACTCAAAATAGATATTTGATAACTAAAGAATACAACAAAACTCCCTATGAGTTATTTGTTGGAAGACCTCCTAACATCACTCATCTAAGAGTATTCGGTTGCAAATGCTTTGTTCTTAACAATGGTAGATAATATTTAAGAACATTTCAACCAAAGGCAGATGAAGCGATATTTCTTGGCTACTCCTTACATAGCAAAGCTTATAGAATTTACAACAAAAAGGCACGAAAGATTGAAGAATCAGTGCACGTTGTATTCTATGAAAAGACACAAGGAGTCCCCGCTGAAGATGAAATATCGGAATGTATGAAGAAACTACTCATACACGAGCAAAGAACTGATTCCAATGCCGGAAATGTCAAATCTATTGAACTTAATGATGATTCTGACAATGACACTCCAACTCTAATTCACATCAAGATAAATGTAGTTCATGATAAGGAATTCCCGGCTAAAGACGTAGTTGCTCTAGAAGTTGCTGAAACTACGCAACCTCCTGTATCTGCTGATGAGTTATCTCAAACTAGCAATGCTGAACAAGTAGTTGCTGATGAACAAATTCCAGCAGAGACACAACCAGATACCAATAGTACTGAACAAGTACATGCTGAAGAGTCACATGCTGAAACGCAAACATATCCAGATCCAAAGAGCAGAAAACCTGTTAACAAATAGGTTAGAGATCATCCCTCTAAGGATATGATTGGTGATATTGACAAACGCTAAGTGACTAGATCCAAAGTATCTACCAATCAAGAACTTGCTGAAGAAGCAATTGTTGTTAAGGTAGAAGCTTTTTCTCTTGGTTTTTTGTTTTAGAAATTGAGCCCAAAACCATAGAAGAAGCTTTAAAGCATTCTGAATGGATCAAGGCAATGCAAGAGGAACTGGATCAATTTGAAAGGAACAAAGTTTGGAAACTTGTACCCGTTGTTGAAGGAAAGAAAGCAATTGGTACAAAGTGAGTGTTCTAAAACAAGTTGAGTGAGTCTGGAGATGTAACAAGGAACAAAGCACGTTTAGTTGCTCAAGGTTATTGCCAGACTGAACGATTGGATGATGATGAGTCTTATGCACCATTTGCAAGATTGGATGCTATTAGACTTTTCTTAGCCTTTGCTGCTCATAATGACTTCATAGTTTATCAAATGGATGTCAAAATTGCATTCATAAATGGTGAACTTGCTGAAGAAGTCTATCTAGAACAATCCCCTGGCTTTGAACTTCCCTCAGAAACCAAGATGGTATATAAGCTTCAGAAAGCTGTATATGGTCTAAAACAAGCACCAAGAGCTTGGTATGATACCTTAGCCAAATTCTTGCTAGACAATGGTTTCAAGAAGGGTGAAGTTGATAAAACTTTATTTACCATGACTCATGATGGTAAAATACTCTTAGTCCAGATTTATGTGGATGACCTAATTTTTGGTTCTAAGGACAAGCAACTTTGTGATGATTTTGCCAAACTCATGAAAAAGAAGTTTGAAATGAGCATGATGGGCAAATTGAATTATTTCCTAGGTTTGCAAGTCAAGCAACTCAAGGATTGAATATTCATAAATCAAGCAAAGTATGCGAAGGAAATGCTCATAAAGTTCAGGATCAAAGAGGAAGATAAACCTGAAAAGATCCCTATGAGTGTTGGTACCAAATTGGGCTACTAAACAAGGCAAAAGTGTAGATGAACACAAGTATAGGAAGCTCATTGGTTCCTTGTTGTATGTAACAGCAAGTAGGCCTGACATTGAGTATGTTGTTTGTGTGTGTGCAAGATTTCAATCTGATCCTAGAGAATCACACTACAAGAAAGCACTCAAACTACTGAAATATGTCAAAGGCACAGTCAATGTTGGATTATGGTATCCAAACGATTCTGGATTAGAATTGGTTGGTTATTCAGATGCTGACCATGGTGGATCAACCCTTGATCGAAAAAGTACCTCTGGAACCTGTCAGTTTCTAGGTACAAGATTACTTTCATGGTTCAGCAAGAAGCAAACTTGTGTGGCCAATTCATCCACTGAATCTGAATACATTACGACTGGTTGTTGCACTGCTCAAATCCTTTGGATTCAACAACAACTAAGAGATTATGGTATTTCTGCAAAGAAAACACCAATCTTTTGTGATAATACAAGTGTTATTGCTATCACACAAAATCCTAAGTTCCACTCAAGGACAAAGCACATTGATATTAGACATCATTTCATCAGAGATCATGTGGAAAAAGGAGACATTGAGGTCGTAAAGATAGGTACTGATGATCAACTTGCTGACATCTTTACCAAACCCCTTCAAGATAATAGGTTCGCAATGCTAAGGTATAACCTAGGATTGATTGAACTACCTAAAAATGGTACATTTGATTGGATTGCTGAAAGGGGCATTCAACAAGCCAACAGTTGCTTAAAGATTTAATCATCCCTTGAAAAGTCCCTTTCTACTTGATTCCTCTAAAAAGATGGTTGTACCCAAACTGTTTGCTGAAACAGGCATTCAACAAGTAAATCCTTCGAACCGGATATTTGTTAGGAAACTTGGTCACTTGCTGAAATAGGTATTCAGTAAGAAAAATCTAAGGATTGCTGAAACGGGTATTCAGAGAATCAAGGATACTGAAACAGGTATTCAAGTATCAAAAGATAAATCTGAGACGGGAACTCAGCAAAGAGCAAGATTGTTTCTCACCAAAATAGAATTTACCTAAAATATCTCACTATAAAAAGGATTTACTGAGACGGGAACTCAGGAATATCTTTGACCCAAAGAAAAATGAGATATTTGATTAAGGGGGAACATTCAGCAACTACAAGGCTTGTTACTTATAAAGTAATTGCTAAATCAGAAAGATTAAAATTGCTGAAAAGTTTCTCTAATACTTCAGCAAGCTATCAGCTTCTAAGTAGATGAGATAAAATCCCTTGATTCAAGGTAAAATATAATGTGACGTTAATCGTGGCACATATAAACTCGCTATTAATCATGACATGAAATACAATTGTGGCCATTGATTTTAAAGCAGTTGATGATCCAACGGTTAATGTTATAAAGTGAAAACAAGCTCTGACGGTTTCGGGTTAGTGGACCCCTACGCATTCAATGCAAAAGCTCCACTAACTCGTTGTATCTCTGTTTTACCCTTGCTGAAAGCTCAAAACCATTGAGTTTCTCACATAACAGAGATACTATATAAATGAAGAGTTAGAGAAAGACAAAATTCTTTAACTCACATTTCCTTTCTCTGCAAAAAATTCCCTAGCCTGTGCTCTGAAACACTGTACCTCCGGTCAAAAGAAAAGCATCTTTTTCGTACCCTTACCTCCAATCTTACCTTACTATATAGGAGATGGCTCCCAAGAGGCAAACCACCAAGAACACAAAATCCTCCAAGGCTGATAGTGCTGGAAAAAGCACTGCTCCTACTCCGGCACCGTCTCCGGCGAAAAACACGGTGAAAGTCGTGTTAGCAAACGACAAAATCACAGAGAGACCCATGCCTCCTGCATATCTCAACACTGAAAAGTGTGAGCAGATGATGCAATGGGGAGGTTTTGCAAAAGAGAAGTATATCTGATACTTCTATGAACAAGAACTGGACGAAGAAAATGTTGAGGCGTTGAATTACATAAATCAACAAGGCCTACTTTTCTTTATCACTGCTCACCCCAAAAAGAAAGTGAGTATGTTAGACACAATGGAATTCTACAATAATGCAGAAATCCAAACCCTCACTGATGAACTAGGAATCACTGAAAAAGTGATTTCTACAACAGTTCAGGGAAAGAAAATCATCCTGAAATGGATTGATTTGGCAAACATCTTTCAGATTCCAACCACTGGAACTGAAGATGACATCACTGCCACTAAAGAAGAGATTGAAGCCTTCTACAGTGATGTCAGAAATGAGAGGATGAAGAAAGGAGAAATTGCTCCTGTAACTTGGAACAAGTTCACAAAGAGGAAGCATCTATGTCACTCCCTTGGTCTAGTAGCATTGCTACTCATCAAAGTATTAGACTCCCAAGTCGGAGGAATAGACCAAGTCGGCCTGAGAAGATGGCCGTTGCTGATGCACATCTATGAAAACAAGACTGACATCAACTGGGCTAAATACATTTTCAACAGATTTGTTGACTGTATTTGAAAGTTCAAAGTGAAGGTGGAAGACAATACTGTCTCACCTATTTTCCCAGTGATGTATGGACTGAAAATTTGTTACATCTTGGAACATTTTCAGATCCAGCTAAGAAACCCATTGCCGATCAAAAAGTCAGTGTGCAATGGGGGAAGAGCTTTTTACAAGCTAAATGGAGTCAAGGTTGCTGACAAACATTCTAAGAAAGCAACGAAGTCAAACGTTGCTGATACTATTGTTGCTGCTGATACTGCTGTGGTTGCTGTCACTAAAGCACCCAGCAAAAGATCAAAGAAGAAGAGAAAAGTTGATGATGATACTCAAACTGTAGCTACATCAGCTGACCTGTTCCTAAGAAGGCAAGAACAAAAACCTTCCCAAGGAAGAAAACGACGGCAAGAAAGTCTGTGCCTGTCGTCCATATTATACAAGACGATGATACACCAGTGGTTACTGAAAAGCAAACCACTCCAATAGATGTTGCAGAGGTACTTGCTGAAGTCTCTGCAAATCCAATAAATTTGGATCCATCCACTGAAGAAAGACCACAAGGCAGTGGAAATGAAATTCCTGCCTTAGAAAGATTAGAAGATATCTACATTGTAGATACTCTAGATGATACAACACTTGAACCAGCAAGTGATATTGATGCAAACCTCATAAAGTCTGCACTTGCTGAAAATGTTGCCAGCAAAGTAACAGAAGAAAAAGAGACAGTTGCTGAAACAACAACTAGTCAAGACAAAGAAGTTGCTGAAGTTGCAACCATTGAAGAAACAGTTGATGAAACTGCAACTGTTCAAGATCAAGAGTTTGCCGAAACTCATCAGGAAACACCATTTGACGACGCATCTCATGATGTTGAGAATGTAAGACCAAGTTCACCAGTCACTTCTATTGACAAAGTCCAACTGGTACTGACTGACCTAAGCCAGCAAATGGACATGGAGATGGATGATAACTCCAACAAGTCAGTGGACCTCTTTATGACTAGTAGTGAACTCAGAGGTCTAGATGTTTCTTCTCAACTTGTCCACTCAGAGACAAGGGAGATTGGTGATGCTGCACAGCTTTCTCAATTAGAGCAGGAAAAGAAGTCTGCTGAAGATCTAGTCCCAGATAATGAAGAAGCAATCAATGGGTGAAGGGACTGAGTCACCACCTGTCATTCTTCAGCAGGTAGTTAACTCAGAAATAAGCAAAAATTCTTTATTTGATACTTTATCGTTTCTTTACAGACTTCTCATGATACAAGGTAGAATAGTGCTGAAACTTCTGCACCAGAATCTACAACTCCTGCTCAGCAAGTAGATGAAAATTTTGGTAACTTTACTAAGTTTAAAAACTTAGTACTTGTATCTAACAAAGTGTTATTTCAGGATGAACAAACCAAGGATGCTGCTACAGCTCCTGAAGAAATGGAAGTAGTACCTGCACAATTAAGTGTGCAACATGAGCTTGGTGAGAACCAACAGGTAATTCATGATACAGTTTTAGACTCTAAAACTACTTTCCAAAACCTTCTTGAAAATAACTTTGCTTTTATTCAGGTTCAAAAGGAGATAAAAGTAGCGATTCTCATCACAAAAGTCCAAGAAGTTAGCTCAGATGAACTGTACTCAAACTTCAAGAAAAACACTTTGACCAGAGTTTCTAAGTCTGTCAGCAACTAGCAAAGGTACAGAAGAATGTGCTTTTCAGATCTTCACATCCATCTCTCAAATGATAAGAAGAGAAACTCTCTCATCAAGCACGAGACTTTTGTACACTCTATACTTCCTGAATAACTATCGTATTCTCAGCAAATGAATGCTAATCTGGTTGTCACAATCAGAGAGAATATGAAAGCTAAGTTCAAGAGTGCCTCTCCAGCTGAACAAGTTGTGATGCTCGAACGTTCATTTGTACCAATGGTGGCTGATCCCCACAAAATCAATGAGGAAGAAGAGGTAACAAGTCAGGCGGAATACAAACATCTCGAGTTAGTTATTCTAACAGATGATGATGAAGAAGAAGAGGATGAGAATTTCCTTGAAGACTCAAGTGATGATGAATCAAAAGATTCAAGGACAGTAAGGACGAAGATGATGACAAACAAGGTCCTGGTCCAGATGCTGGTGGAGAAAAGTTGTCAGCTGCTGATCAAGAAGATCAAGCACAAGCTGAAAACCAAGAAGCTAAACAACCTCCCAGTCAGCAACATGAATCTGCTTCAACTCCTGCTGACAGAACCACTCCAGCAACTGAACAAGTTGCTGAGACTGAAGAAGAATATGCCCGAAAGCGGGCTGAAATGCCTAAAGGAAAAGCAAAGCTTTCTGATGCCGAGATAATTCTACTCGAAGCTCAGGTCACTAATTCAAACCATGAGGAAGATGAACTCCTTGATGAAGATTATCAAAGAGCAATAAAGACTAGTCTACAGATTCATTACAGAAGCACTCAACACGTAGACATTGCTCAATCTTCAGGATTGAATAACTTGGAAGAATCCTCCCTTCCACCTACTACTGGTGAAACTCCAGTCGTTGAGTCTCAAGAGTTTCCTTCAGCAACCACTCAACCAAAAGTATCTGAGGCAAAAGACTCAGGTGTCAAGGTTGCTGGCCTTGATGAACCTGATGAGGAAGAAGACTTGTCAGATTTCTCAGCACACGAAGAAGAAAAGGAAAAGAAAACAGAACAAAAAGTGGTAGAAATTCCTCCAGCATCCATTAATTCCATTAATTCTGATGAAGGAGATGAGGAAAGAAGCCGCTTGCTGAGAAATGATGACCAAATTGCCACAAAACTTAAAGCCCATTCACTTACTCCCTCTTTAGTGCCGTTCCCAAACGTTGAGGAGTTTACTCTAAGAATTAAGGCACTAATGGCTGTTCACAAAGCATGCCAAGAAGAGGATGATGCACTGCTTGCTGAGAGTCCACTTAACATCGAAAAGATACTGACTACTGTGCTGCGACGCACTACTACTCTTACTATAGCTCAGAAAGATATAAGTCTACATCACAAGAGCTATGAAGATGATGTCAGCAAAGCACTCAAGCTAGCTAAAAGTGCATTGACAAAGGCTCAGGCAATCATGGAAGAAAAGGTAAACAACGAACGACGACATGAGGAGAATTTGGCTTTTATCCAAGAAGAACTGTCTAAGCTTACTTCTGATCAGCAAGACATGATATTTAAGTACAACAACCTTCATACTCTTGTTAAAAATTGCAACGAGTTTTTCTCTATTCACATCAAACCGATGATGCAATCCATGTCTATGGGGGAAGATACAAGGAAAAAGTCTTCAAAAGACAAAGCGTCTACTACTCCCTCTTCAGCTCCACTGAAATTGCCTGGACCGCCACCCAGAGAACCTCTTTCTGAAACAGAGCAAAGTTCCAAAAGAAAAGCTGAAACAGATTCTGAGAGAAGTTCAGCAAATCCTAAAAGGAGAAAAACCTCTGTTGATACTCCAGAATTTTGTCAAACTGAAAGTCATCAAGGTTTTGATGATGATGATGACAATGATGATGACCAAACAATAGCTCAAGCTATAAGGTCTAAGCCTCTTTCTGCCTTGACTCCATCTGGACAGTCCAAACATTTTTCTTCTGACTCCAGATCTTTAGCAAAGAATCAAGGAAATGCTAAGTGAAGAAGAAGAAAGCAAAGAGAAGAAGAAAGAAGGCTAGCTAACATTGTTCTAGGCACTGGCATTGATTACACAAAGACCAGCAATGAGGAAACCACTCAAAATCTGGTCAGAAACCTCCATGGTTGTTGGATCATTAAGCTAGAAGACCTACTGGAAAATGACTTCTTTCCAACTGCTGTGCTGAACCAGCTTTACACTTGGATTGATTTAAAGGTTGCAAAGAAATAAAGGGATACTCCTCCCTACCCAAGGAACATAGCTTTGAAATAGCTGAACATTGAGATCTTAGTGAGAAGAAGCTCCATCAGCAAGAAGTTGAGGCAAGAACCTGACCTCATCAAGCCGGTGGATGTTGCGTATTACAATGACCCTATGACCAACAAGTCCAAAAAGAAATATGGCTTGATTCCTTATGACTATTTCTATCTTACTGCAAAGGATCAAGAAGAAGACCTCCGTCGGTTAAGGAAGATTCATGCCAACAAGGGAATTTCAGACACTCAGCTACTTCATGCTAGCAATTGGGGCATGCACTTATGGGTAATACACTACAAAGACATGAATGGTGAAAATCATCACTATAATGCCTGTAAGAATGCAAGAATAGTTCAACTTGAAGTCCGTAAACTACTTGAAGATCACGAGAAGGACTGCGTTGAATTTACTGCTCTTGCTAAGAAGTGTATAAAAGATATTCTTAGAGAATCATCTGCTGGAATAGAATAGAGTCCCTTGAAAAGCTTTGTTTTGCTTATTGATTGTAATGGTTATCTGTGATCCTTCTTGTAAACTTACTTCTGAAAGATAACTATCAGCAATCAACTTTTTGACTCTTATTGTTCTTGATTCTGCAAATTATTTATGCTTACTGATTTATTATTCAAGTATGTTTGCATCAATCAACTGATTTATTCAACATCAGGAACCTCTAAAGGGTAACAATTAATTTAGCCATGGATTGCTAACATCAAAAAGGGGGAAATTTGTTTGGAAACTTGTAATTTTGATGAGCAATTAACCATGCTAAATTAAGTAAAGTCCAGTAACTAGTACTCTTAAGGTCCATAGGAATTTAGAATTTTAAGGACATTGTAAAAGAGGAACGTTTGCTGAAAGACTTAGTGTAGGTACTAGTTAGGTTCTTAAGCTTGCTGATGATGTACTTTGTTTTTACAAACAAACTATTGAAGACCTAGAACCGCTCAGAAAGTGGAAAATTCGAAGACTGAAGACTTATAAAAATTATGAGAAAGGTATCTACAAACGCACATGATGCTTCAGAAGTGATATTTTCAGCAACAGTTTGCATAAGTGAAAATCTATATGATAGAGTAGGTTTTGCTTGCTGAAACTGAGATTGACCACTTGCTGACAACATACGTGACCTCCTTGCTGAAGAGTACTTGCATATTGGCTCCAACGTTCATATTTGAATTTGATTCAAAAGAACAATAAATGCAAAGTAAGCACGCGAAGAACATGAAAACATGAAGACAAATGAAGAACGCTGCTGAAAGTACAAAAAGCAAGATAGTGACATCTTAAGTTACAAAGCCTTAGAATTTGAAATTCAAACGGCTCCCTTGAGACACTATAAATAGAAGACCTTAGGCTGAGTAGAATGGCATGTCAAAAACGTGATCAAACTTTCACTTGTGCTTTAAACACTCAAATCCTTCTCTACTCTCTACTGCCTATTGATCCGTTCCATGACTTAAGCTTAAAACAAAAGCTACTTGTGAAGAAGTACAACATTGAAAGCTAAGAAATTAGTTAAGTGTTCTTTCATTTAAACAAGAACAAGTCTTGACACCAGAAACAACAAACTTGCTTACTGCAAAGTATTACAAGTTGTGTTTCTTTAGATAACTTGTTATACCTGCAAAGTTATATTCAAGTCATCTCATCCCAAACCTCTCTAACTGATAAACACCCTTTTACAGGCGTGAAATTCAGGGGGAATTAATCAAGCATAGATTTGCTGATTATAGTCCCAAGTTTGGTGGAGAATGATGAATGTGTATTTTACACTTTCATTCGAGTCTTTTTCACCTATTTTACCTATCCTCTATGTTAATTTATCTATATTTTAGTACATTTTATTAGAATAGTGTCACGTTTCCCTTTAGATTTTATTTTACAGGTTTTGGTTGAAATTCGAAGATTTCTGGGCAATTATATTGAAGTTGACAAGGAATTGGTGTTCCAGAAGCCTATTTGGAGTATCTGAAGGTTTCCGGATAGGATTTGGAGTCTAGGGGTCGAATCTGGAGGTTAGAAGGCCACTAGAAGTCAGAAACCGAGTCCGAAAAGGTGAAGAAATCCAAAACCGCGTCGAAAACGCGGAAATTCCGCGAAATAACCGGGGGCGAACCGCCGCACCATGGGGCAAACGGCCCCGTAGTTTTTTGGGGCCTATATATAGTGCTCAGTTTTTCTCCGAAAATCATATCTTTCCAGACCTACTTTCTCACCTCTCTCTATAGTTTTAGGTAGGGACTTCCCGGGGCCTGTCCTGGGAGTTCCATAGCTTAGGGGATACTTTTTCATAGCAGATTGGAGCTCGTAGGACCGCAATCATCCGGAGATTGACATCCTTCGGTAACTTTGTATATTACAGTTTTATTCTACTTATTTTATATATCTTTCAATATGTTTTCTTCTATGATTTCTGTTGATTGCATGCCTATTATGAGTAGCTAAACTTATCGTTGGTGGTAGTATGTGAATTCTTAGCTAAGGGAAGATAATCATGCTAATGGCTATATCGCGCATTATACTCCGTGTCATTGCTTTATTTCGTTGATCAGTTGAAACCAAATTCCTCGTATGTTGTACTGATTATTATGCACAATTGGACACTTGTCGACCATCAGACCAATTATCTTCGTAGTGTTGAGCAATTACGAAACACATTAGGACAATCATCAGACCAATTATCTTCGTAGTGTTGAGTAATTGCGAAACACATTAGGACAATCGTGATTGACAAGTCAGACCAGTTATCTTCGTAGTGCTTACTATTTGCAACAGGACACTAGATTGATTCAAAGATCTCTATGCAAGACCGAGGAATTTATGCATGATTATCGACCCGTTATGTTAAGAAGGACCATACTATCACCAATCTCCATTATCTGCTAGAAACCCCCTATTGCTATCTGTCTGCTGTTTTATATTCTCTTGTTAAATAGATAAAGCTAGTTATAGTCCTGAGAGAACGACACTCGAGTCATTCTACTGCTACACTACGGTTTTCGTTGTAGTTGTGGATTGCCTTTGGCTAATAACAAATTTATTTGACTGAACCGGGACCTGACAAACCCGCGTTCATCAAATTGGCGCCGCTGCCGGGGACTATACTTTTTTTTCTGTTTAATTTATTTATATTTACAGCTTTAGATTCCTAATTCTATTAGTTTTAGTTTTCCTTTTTAATCTCTCTCTGATACTGCTTTCCTAGTCTGTTTCTAATCACCTTTCCTAGTCTGTTACAGATAGTGTATGCCGCATACACGTTCTGCAGGTACACCGCTTGCTAATTCAATAGCTGAGATCGACAGAGTCTACCACCAGAGAAGGCGACTACTTGAAAGGCGCGCACTAGAGGAAATAGAGGAAATCGATTTCTTTGAATCTCTACTTAGTCTCTTCAAGGAAATTGACGGAATGGCAGAAGCTAGACCACTGAAGGCATGGGTTCAACCCACCATGGATCGTATGAGGGGACCGGCGATTGTTCTTTCGTCTGCAACCCGAGATCTGGAGATCAAGAACCACGCATTCCAACAACTTCCCAGGTTCTATGGCTTATCAGGGAAGATGTGATGGGGTACTTGCACGATATCGATGATTTTGTCAACCAACTCCCACGACCCGGAGCTGACATAACAACGGATGAGTTAAGGATGAAGGTTTTTTCTATGGGACTTGGCGACAGAGCCAAGTCATGGCTGAGTTCTCTTCCAGCAGGCTCGCTGGACGCTTGGGAAAAGGTTTTTTCAGCTTTCATGGAGAAATACTTCCCTCACACCTTGACTACCGCGCTTAAGGCGCAGATCACTGGATTCAAGCAGGACTATGATGAGACCATCTACAGCGCGTTCGAGAGGTTCCAAGATCTCACGAACAAGTGCCCTCACCATGGTTTTGAACTTTCTGACCTAGTCCAACACTTCTACAATGGACTAACCTTCGAGAACCAACAAGTGGTGGATTTCCAATGCCGAGGCAATATTTGGGAGGAAACCGCGAAAGCCGTCTGGGCAGTTTTCGAAAGGCTTGCTAAGGGTTCGCAGTTCAAGGACCCAAGAGCAATGGTTAGGAGACGTGGACCTGAAGCTCCACCGACTCAAGAATCCCCTATGTACAGGGGGAATGGGGATCAATTCGAGTGCTTTACCAACGAATTGAAGCAAGTCCTCAAGAGCGCCACCGGAACAACTGTTTCGAACGAAGTATGCCGAATATGCAAGAACTATGGGCATGGGGCTCATATGTATAGATCAGAGCTGGCATACGATGATGGCAACTGGGCTCGAGGAGGCGAAGAAGAAGCCTTTGCTACGGAGTTTGGCACTCACGAAGTTAGCTACGGACAAGACGGTAGGAATCCTCGAGGTGGATTTTGGAGAAGAGGATACCGTAACAATCAAGGATATGCACCGGCTAACCAAACTTATGGACCTAACCAAGACCGTAGTAGGCTGAACTATGGTAATGACCACTGCGAAAACCCCGCTCCGAAAGAGCCACCGAAGTCGAAGACGGCTCAACTGATGGAGAACATGCAAAAGATGGTCGATCACACACAAAGTTTTCTCAAACGTTATGAAGAAGATTCCGAGAAGACTCGGGAAAGGCTTGATAGGTTGGAAGAAAGCACTAGGCTTGCCCATCAAAAGATGCAAGAATTGATCGACCGAGAAGCAAGTAGGGAACAAGGCAAACTGCCTAGCAGCACTGTGAAGTCGAATGCCATTACATTGGCTAGTGATGTACCTGACGAAATCACCATCAGAAAGGTTGTTAGGTGTGAGTGTTGCATGAAGGAAGAAATTCTACTGGCTGAGGAAGAAGAGAAGGACCTTGGTTCTGACACAAGTGATGAGGAGCAAGAGGATCCCGAACCACTCCCTAAAATTTTCGATGTTAAGGTAGGGATTGGTGAGCTTGAAGATGTCCGTGCCACACTAGACACGGATCCTACTCAAACATAATTCCTTTGAATGTGTTTGAAAAGAGCAACATCGGAAAACTATATGAGCAAAGGGCTATTGTGCAACTGGCGGATGGATCCTTTATGAGACCAGAGGGCGTTGTGAGAAATGTGTTGGTCAAGATTGGTGAAGCATCTATATACACCAATTTCGTAGTTATGCCGGCATTTGCACCTGGGACGGGGGATGTCATACTCTTAGGGCAAACATTCTTGACCAAGCTATGCTCCGTGATGGACATTTACCAAAGAACTTGCACTATCGAAGTGGATGGCAAGCAACACGTATTGCAAGCCATACCTGATCCACCTGAACTGCCTGATATTACTACTCACTAATGTGGTCTTGCAGCCTATATTCTTTCTTATTCACAGGTTCGTGGCATGGAAAGAAGATCAATGAAGGGGAAGCCTAGTACCCGCAAAAAGAAGAGATAGGCGCAGACAGGAGTCGAGTCTAAGACTTTAAACAATGACGCTATCCGGGAGGCAACCCGGATTTTTTATTGCTTTCTTTACTGCTTTTCTGCATGCATTCATTCTTGAACTATTTGCTTCCCGTATGCGAATTTGTTCATGTCTGTGTCGTATATGCTTGTGTTTGAGTGAGATTTTTCGAAGTGGTTTTTGAAAAAATTGGTTTCGGGGATTTAAACCGCATTTTCTAACATCGGAGACCGTCTCCCCGCACTGCGGAGCACGGGGCGAACCGCACCGCACGTGATGCGAACCGCCCCACGGCCCCAGATCTTCAAAAATGCGGATTTCAACCCCAAAACCTTATTTTCTTCATTCTTCTTCATCCATCCTCCCAAAAAACCCGAAAAGTGCGATTTTACATCTAAATCTTCATAACTTCTTCAATTCTTGACCAAATTGAGTGTTCTTTAGCTTAATTCGAAGCCTATTGCATGATCTATCATCCTATCCGAACAGATTTCATCCTAATTCATTAGATTTGCAGATCTGAGGTATCATCCTTGGAACCCTAATTTTCAAATTTGGGGGTTTTCTATTTTGAGCTTCAAATATGTTTATTTGATGCATGGGTATGTTGTTTGTATGATTAGACATGTTATTTACTATCAATTGCATGTTCAATTTTGCTTGGATTGTTGATTTGGGTATTTTGCTACTAGATGATATATCTTGTTCTGCAATATGTCTTTATCTTTGGTTTCTTGCATATGAATGCGTTTATTTTTGACATTAGAATGCTTAATAGTTGAGTATGAGGATTCATGATGGTAGAAGTTTTGCGCTGCTATGGTATGAATTGAGCCTTGTTATCAAGGATATTGGTTGTCTAGTAAGAGCATGATGTGATGTATTGCATGTAGTAGTTACATTGGTATGTTGCATAATGAAGAAGCTAGGCTAGACATTACGGTTTGGGGAGCTTGATTGATGATTTTCTCACTTGATTATTTCGCTCTTGCACTAGCATATATTTGAGTCTGTTTTGTGTCATACGAGGTGCTAATCGCTGTTTGTAGGTACCATACCAAGGGAAGGGAGCATTCCCGTATGATTGCTGTGAAGAACCATGTCAAGGAAGGTGATCTCGCTAGATGTGCGTTCGAGCCAAGGGGTTTTGCAACAACGTCGTGGATTATCCAAGAGGAGGAGCTAGTGTACACCTGGAGTAAGGACTCCTATGCCTATTCATGCACCACCGAAGGGACAGAAACCATTATTACGTCAGCACTCCATCACAAGGACTGCAGAGTTCGAGTGAACTGGGAGGCACCGGGACATTCTCGCCGCGACGGATTCAATCTTGAGTTCGCAGTTGCTAGAAGGTTCCGAAGCGCTAGCTTGGTTCCAAAACATAATGACATGGGTACCCAGTCCCTCGTTGGGCGCCCTTTGCCTGCCTCTAAAGTGAGAATCATATTGACATCGGGAGCATCGACTGTAGAGAATGTGGTCGACATTGGAAAACATGGCAGACAACTTCTGAATACCCGAGCAGCTCGCAGTAACCTCCTTGGGGTGTAAAACGCTGGAGGGGGAAGTCCTGATACCACTTGCCTTTCCCCTTCAACAGTTCACAAGCTATTGGAGAGATACCGGGTGGAAGATTCCATAACAGAGGCGGCCAATCTTGAAGATTCCTTTGACACTGCAACTCTACTAGTGAGGATGTGCATGATAGTAGTGACAATGAAGGCCATATGGGCAATGATGATTCTGATAGAGGAGTTGTTCCTATACGGCCTATGATTGAAACTACCACGCCTACCAGAAGACCTGATGACTCCCTATAAAGCTCGCAGAGGAGGCCCAATAACTCACAAGCAGCATACTCAGCCGACCGAGGCCAAACCATGGGGTAACATCTAGTATCACATCTTATTTCCTCATTTTCTTACTGCTAGGGACTAGCGTTAATTTCATGAGGGGGGATGGGATTTAAGTGATCTGTTGTTGTTAGTTGGAGCTTGGTATTGGTAGGATGAGTATAGTACCTCGCATGCTTTATCCGTCTGCATTTGCATTTGCACGTTTACCGCTTTCTTGGATTTTTTAGGTTGCATATCACTACATTCATCCTAGGATAGTCTTGCATGTTTTATATGGAGTTTATTGCCGAATTTTTTGAACTTTTTTATTGGGTAGATCAACTAGCTATGCCATTAATCGTATGTTTCATCTCTATGAATTTGTTTGAGGTTTTTCTCGCTTGGCTTGTCACATTTATGTATTGCACTTAGTTAAGCATGGTAGTCTCGACATCACTTAGTGGTGTTTTCTCTACTACGGTTCACGAAGGCCTTTATAATAGGATGATGCATGTTAGGGTCTTATGGTTGTTTCCCGAGTAATTATGTACCTAAGAGGCAGCAAGTCTTCACCATGCTTTGAGATTGCTAAATGCCTAGGAAGGAGGTAGTGTGAGGTTGTGTGATCCTTTGTTTATAACCTATTTTGCCGAATAGGTTTGGGGAGGGGGTTACACTATCATTAGACTTGTTTCTGTTTTTTATTTTTCGTATCGCGAGTTTATTTTTCCTTTTCCGTAAATTTTGTACTCCAACCTATTCTTTCGAATAGGTTTGGGGAAGTTGTATGAGTCATTTTGTTTCTCTTTTTGTTATGCTACTACTGGCTAAAAAAAATCGAAAAAAAAGAAAGAAATTTCCAGAAAAGAAAAAAAAGAGAAGACCCCAAAACAGCAAAGAAGGGTCCAAAAAAGGAAGCCAAATGGCAGTTTAGCAAAGTTTGAGTCTTTTCCATTTTTCGTATTGTTCGTATCCGTGTTGTAATTTTCTATTTTTATTTTTTATCTTTTTGTCTTAAGAGTCATCTGTTCTAGACCACCCTCGTCCTGCCATTCAGGAAGTGGTGAATAGCTTAAGACTTTACTTGAGAGATGGGTAGAATAGGGGAGTGTTATCTTTTACAGGGAACCCTCCTTCGTTTGATGAGAGCCAGTACTGGTTCGACCTCTTTTGAGGAAAAGTCTTAACATGGTGGAACAGCAGTAAGTCCTCAGTTTCATAGGCACGGGGCAACCATTCGTATCTTAGCATGCTTCATTACGTCGTCACGGACTAGGTCCAGGTAGAGAATGTTACGAGAGACTATCTTGTCTTGACATAAGTGCTTATGTGGATGTGTATAAGTCAATCGAGGTATTCTTCAACCTATATTCATGCTTTGATTTATATGGTTTTTGTTCATATGTTATTTGGTAGATTCAGTAGACTAGTTCATTTGATTTGGCATGAAACTCCATTTTGTGTCTTGCATGTTTTTTGTATTAGAGTTTACCTTAGTTGCTTGAGGACAAGCAAAGGTTCGGTTTGGGGAGTTTGATGAATGTGTATTTTACACTTTCATTCGAGTCTTTTTCACCTATTTTAGCTATCCTCTATGTAAATTTAGCTATATTTTAGTACATTTTATTAGAATAGTGTCACATTTCCCTTTAGATTTTATTTTACAGGTTTTGGTTGAAATTCGAAGATTTCTGGGAAATTATATTGAAGTTGACAAGGAATTGGTGTTCCAGAAGCCTATTTGGAGTATCTGAAGGTTTCCGGATAGGATTTGGAGTCTACGGGTCGAATCTGGAGGTTAGAAGGCCACTAGAAGTCAGAAACCGAGTCCGAAAAGGTGAAGAAATCCAAAACCGCGTCGAAAATGCGGAAATTCCGCGAAATAACCGGGGGCGAACCGCCGCACCATGTGGCGAACGACCCCGTAGTTTTTTGGGGCCTATATATAGTGCTCAGTTTTTCTCCGAAAATCATATCTTTCCAGACTTACTTTCTCATCTCTCTCTATAGTTTTAGGTAGGGACTTCCCGGGGCCTGTCCTGGGAGTTCCATAGCTTAGGGGATACTTTTTCATAGCAGATTGGAGCTCGTAGGACCGCAATCATCCGGAGATTGACATCCTTCGGTAACTTTGTATCTTACAGTTTTATTCTACTTATTTTATATATCTTTCAATATGTTTTCTTCTATGATTTCTGTTGATTGCATGCCTATTATGAGTAGCTAAACTTATCGTTGGTGGTAGTATGTGAATTCTTAGCTAAGGGAAGATAATCATGCTAATTGCTATATCGCGCATTATACTCCGTGTCATTGCTTTATTTCGTTGATCAGTTGAAACCAAAATTCTCGTATGTTGTACTGATTATTATGCACAATTAGACACTTGTCGAGCATCATACCAATTATCTTCGTAGTGTTGAGCAATTACGAAACACATTAGGACAATCATCAGACCAATTATCTTCGTAGTGTTGAGTAATTGCGAAACACCTTAGGACAATCGTGATTGACAAGTCAGACCAGTTATCTTCGTAATGCTTAATATTTGCAACAGGACACTAGATTGATTCAAAGATCTCTATGCAAGACCGAGGAATTTATGCATGATTATCGACCCGTTATGTTAAGAAGGACCATACTATCACCAATCTCCATTATCTGCTAGAAACCCCCTATTGCTATCTGTCTGCTGTTTTATATTCTCTTGTTAAATAGATAAAGCTAGTTATAGTCCTGAGAGAACGACACTCGAGTCATTCTACTGCTACACTACGGTTTTCGTTGTAGTTGTGGATTGCCTTTGGCTAATAACAAATTTATTTGACTGAACCGGGACCTGCCAAACCCGCGTTCATTAGAGAACAAGGTTACAGTTCTCTAGTTTAGGTTGGAAACAAGGCAAGTGTGCTTTGGTTTATGAGAATCATTAGTGATAGAATTTGTAAGGAACCTCATATCTTATCTTAGTGGATTCATTCCTAGAAAGGACAAAGTGGATTAGTTGAGAGATTACGCCACTCTCAGATACCACTATAAAAGTGTTTGTGTGATTTAATTTCCTGCACTTAGTTTTCAGCAAGTTACTATTGTTTTATACTGTCACTTTGCTCACTTGCTGAAACTAGTTTTTATGACGAGAGCACTTATTGAAAAAGACTTCGGCACTCTGTTTTTAAGTATCAGCAAACTCATTACTGAAAAGTAATAAGCACTTGCTGAGAAAGTTAGGTATCAGCAAACTCATTACTGAAAAGTAATAAGTACTTGTTGAGAAAGTTTTAAACGACGAAAAGTTTAAAAAGAATATTCACCCCCCCCCCTCTAGTCTTTTCTTGTTGTTTAAAGTGATCAACAGACCCAAATGAAGCTCAATCAGACTCCGCTATGACGATCGACTCCCAAGGACCACAAGTCAGCGAACACTTCAAGGCCCTAGAAGCGCCGTTGAAAGGATTCAAGGAACTAGCCCAAGCTAGTAGGGAAATTGACATGTCCAACGCCGAAGACGCGACGCTATGCTTTATCGTCCTGAGACCAATGACTGAAGGGAAGAGTAGACCCCCAGTAACATGTTCCTTCTCAACGATGTGGCCATGAACGAAGCAAATTCTCAGATCATCAACCAAGGACCAAAACCCGCGACGGAGGGTCCGGAGGAAACAACAAAAGGTTCGAAGGAAACATCAGAAGGTCCGAAAGAAATAGCCAGGGGTCCGAAGGAACCGGTCCAAGAAAATATGCTTCCCGAGCCAAAGGAACCAAAAGATCATGGAGATGTTTGGATTTTACAAGTAGATGGTTCGTCTTGCGGGAGGTTAGGAGGAATTGGAATTTACCTCAGGAGTCCCCGAGGAGCCGAGTTGGAATATGATGTGACCTTAGGCTTCTTGATCTCTAACAATGAAGCTGAATATGAAGCAATTCTAATTGGTCTACGGATGGCCAAAGCACTTCAAGTGAAGAAAATTAAACTTTTTACCGACTCACAGTTGGCCGTAAGGTACCTGTCCAGGGCATTCAAAGCAAATAAGAGCTCCTTACTAAAGTACAAGGACGCCATCAAAGAAGAAATGACACATTTTGAAGAATGCCAAGTGGAAACATTTGCTAGAAAATTCAACGGTAAGGCGGATGCTTGTCAAAATATGCATATGCGTCCGGAGTTTGTAGACACTCGGAATGTGATACTTCTGAAGATGGAGCTTTCCTCCATCGCAAGTTCTCAAAAAAGTGCGCAAGGCATGTTCACTAGTGATACGACCCCAAGTTGGATGCAACCTATCGCTGCCTATCTGATGCATGGTATCCTCCCGAGGGACCGTGTAGAAGCAAGAAGGGTAAAAGGAAGAGCAGTGAGATACTTTGTCCAAGGGACATATCTTTACAAGAGATCCTTCAGAGGCACACACCTTAGGTGCGTTAGCAACAACGAAGTCCAAGCGATCCTGGAGGAAATGCACTAAGGAAGTTGTGGAAACCATTCGAGAAGAAGAGCCTTAGCTCAGAAAATTATCCGCCAAGGATTTTATTGACCAACGGTGCGAGAGGACGCAACACAATTTGTGCGCAAGTGTGAAGAATGCCAATACTTTGCGACCCCGATCATTCGCCCGCAACACCACTCATTCCCGCAAAGATCACATGCCCTTTCGACTCATGGGGAATAGACATAGTCAGACCATTGCCCAAAGGAACCGGCAGAAGAAATTTATCATTGTCGCCGTAGAGTATTTTAGCAAATGGGCAGAGGCGGAAGCGGTTTCAGTAATCAGCGAGAAGAAAGTCATGGACATTGGTTGGAGGAGTATTATGTGTAGGTTTGGCCTACCAAGGGTCCTTGTGTCCGACAACGGTTCTTAGTTCTCCGGAGCCAAGTTCAACGCATGGAGTCTACAATAATTTAGAACACTAATTGCAATTGACATGTTTATTTGGTAATAATTAAAAAAAATACTAATTGCATTCGACGTATTTATTCTGTAATAATTTAGAACATTACATGCGTCTGCGGGTCAACTCCGTATTAATTTTGAACACTCACTCCAATCGACTTGTATATTTCAAAATAATTTAGAATACTAAAAATAAAGGTAATGATCGAAGAGTTTGACCATATTTTTTCATGATAGTGTAGTAAAGATTTGTATTTCCTACACATTTATTTGATGATAATGTATGAAAACACTTTGACCAGAGTTGCTAAGTCTGTCAACAATTGGCAAAGGTATAGAAGAATGTACTTTTCAGATCTTCACATCCATCTCTCAAATGAAAATAAGAGAAACTCTCTCATCAAGATCGTGACTTTTGTACACTCTATACTTCCTGAAGAACTATCGTATTCTCAACAAATGAATGCTAATATGGTTGTCACAATCAGAGAGAATATGAAAGCTAAGTTCAAGAGTGCCTCTCCAGCTGAACAAGCTGTGATGCTCGAAGGTTCATTTGTACCAGTGGTGGCTGATCCCCACAAAATCAATGAGGAAGAAGAGGTAACAAGTCAGGCGAAATACAAACATCTCGAGTTAGTTATTCTAACAGATGATGATGAAGAAGAAGAGGATGAGAATTTCCTTGAAGACTCAAGTGATGATGAATCAAAATATTCAAGGACAGTAAGGACGAAGATGATGACAATCAAGGTCCTGGTCCAGATGCTGGTGGAGAAAAGTTGTCAGCTGCTGATCAAGAAGATCAAGCACAAGCTGAAAACCGAGAAGCTGAACAACCTCCCAGTCAGCAACATGAATCTGCTTCAACTCCTACTGAAAAAACCACTCCAGCAACTGAACAAGTTGCTGAGAATGAAGAAGAATATGCCAGAAAGCAGGCTGAAATGCCTAAAGGAAAAGCAAAGCTTTCTGATGCCGAGATAATTCTATTCGAAGCTCAGGTTACTAATTCAAATCATGAGGAAGATGAACTCCTTGATGAAGATTATCAAAGAGCAATAAAGAATAGTCTACAGATTCATTACAGAAGCACTCAACACCTAGACATTGCTCAATCTTCAGGAGTGAATAACTTGGAAGAATCCTCCCTTCCACCTACTACTGGTGAAACTCCAGTCATTGAGTCTCAAGAGTTTCCTTCAGCAACCACTCAACCAAAAGTATCTGAGGCAAAAGACTCAGGTGTCAAGGTTGCTGGCCTTGATGAACCTGATGAGGAAGAAGACTTGTCAGATTTCTCAGTACACGAAGAATAAAAGGAAAAGAAAACAGAACAAAAAGTGGTAGAAATTCCTCCAGCATCCATTAATTCCATTAATTCTGATGAAGGAGATGAGGAAAGAAGCCGCTTGCTGAGAAATGATGACCAAATTGCCACAGAATTTAAAGCCCATTCACTTACTCCCTCTTTAGTGCCGTTCCCAAACGTTGAGGAGTTTACTCCAAGAATTAAGGCACTAATGGTTGTTCACAAAGCATGCCAAGAAGAGGATGATGCACTACTTGCTGAGAGTCCACTTAACATCGAAAAGATACTGACTACTGTGCTGCGACGCACTACTACTCTTACTATAGCTCCGAAAGATATAAGTCTACATCACAAGAGCTATGAAGATGATGTCAGCAAAGCACTCAAGCTAGCTAAAAGTGCATTGACAAAGGCTCAGGCAATCATGGAAGAAAAGGTAAACAACGAGCGACGACATGAGGAGAATTTGGCTTTTATCCAAGAAGAACTGTCTAAGCTTACTTCTGATCAGCAAGACATGATTTTTAAGTACAACAACCTTCATACTCTTGTTAAAAATTGCAACGAGTTTTTCTCTATTCACATCAAACCGATGATGCAATCCATGTCTATGGGGGAAGATACAAGGAAAAAGTCTTCAAAAGACAAATCGTCTACTAATCCCTCTTCAGCTCCACTGAAATTGCCTGGACCGCAACCCAGAGAACCTCTTGCTGAAACAGAGCAAAGTTCCAAAAGAAAAGCTGAAACAGATTCTGAGAGAAGTTCAGCAAATACTAAAAGGAGAAAAACCTCTGTTGATACTCCAGAATTTTGTCAAACTGAAAGTCATCAAGGTTTTGATGATGATGATGACAATGATGATGACCAAACAATAGCTCAAGCTATAAGGGCTAAGCCTCTTTCTGCCTTGACTCCATCTGGACAGTCCAAACATTTTTCTTCTGACTTCAGATCTTTAGCAAAGAATCAAGGAAATGCTAATTCAAGAAGAAGAAAGCAAAGAGAAGAAGAAAGAAGGCTAGCTAACATTGTTCTAGGCACTGGCATTGATTACACAAAGACCAGCAATGAGGAAACCACTCAAAATCTGGTCAGAAACCTCCATGGTTGTTGGATCATTAAGCTAGAAGACCTACTGGCAAATGACTTCTTTCCAACTGTTGTGCTGAACCAGCTTTACACTTGGATTGATTTAAAGGTTGCAAAGAAAGAAAGGGATCCTCCTCCCTACCCAAGGAACATAGCTTTGAAATGGCTGAACATTGAGATCATAGTGAGAAGAAGCTCCATCAGCAAGAAGTTGAGGCAAGAACCTGACCTCATCAAGCCGGTGGATGTTGCGTATTACAATGACCCTATGACCAACAAGTCCAAAAAGACATATGGCTTGATTCCTTATGACTATTTCTATCTTACTGCAAAGGATCAAGAAGAAGACCTCTGTCGGTTAAGGAAGATTCATGCCAACAAAGGAATTTCAGATACTCAACTACTTCATGCTAGCAATTGGGGCATGCATTTATGGGTAATACACTACAAAGACATGAATGGTGAAAATCATCACTATACTGCCTGTAAGAATGCAAGAATAGTTCAACTTGAAGTCCGTAAACTACTTGAAGATCACGAGAAGGACTGCGTTGAATTTACTGCTCTTGCTAAGAAGAGTATAAAAGAGATTCTTAGAGAATCATCTGCTGGAATAGAATAGAGTCCCTTGAAAAGCTTTGTTTTGCTTACTGATTGTAATGGTTATCTGTGATCCTTCTTGTAAACTTACTTCTGAAAGATAACTATCAACAATCAACTTTTTGACTCTTATTGTTCTTGATTCTGCAAATTATTTATGCTTACTGATTTATTATTCAAGTATGTTTGCATCAATCAAATGATTTATTCAACATCAGGAACCTCTAAAGGGTAACAATTAATTTAGCCATGGATTGCTAACATCAAAAAGGGGGAAATTTGTTAGGAAACTTGTAATTTTAATGAGCAATTAACCATGCTAAATTAAGTAAAGTCCAGTAACTAGTACTCTTAAGGTCCATAGAAATTTAGAATTTTAAGGACATTGTAAAAGAGGAACGTGTGCTGAAAGACTTAGTGTAGGTACTAGTTAGGTTCTTAAGCTTGCTGATGATGTACTTTGTTTTTACGAACAAACTATTGAAGACCTAGAACCGCTCAGAAAGTGGAAAATTCGAATACTGAAGACTTATAAGAATTATGAGAAATGTATCTACAAACGCACATGATGCTTCAGAAGTGATATTTTCAGCAACACTTGCATAAGTGAAAATCTATATGATAGAGTAGGTTTTGCTTGCTGAAACTGAGATTGACCACTTGCTGACAACATACGTGACCTCCTTGCTGAAGAGTACTTGCATATTGGCTCCAACGTTCATATTTGAATTTGATTCAAAAGAACAATAAATGCAAAGTAAGCACGCGATGGGTCTATTCCGCAATAATTTAGAATACTGATTGCATTTGACGGGTCTATTCTGTAATAATTTAGAATACTAACAATGTTTGACAGGTCTATTCCACAATAATTTTGAACAGTGATTGACTTTGACGGGTTTATATTGAATTAATAACAATTGACATGCCTACTCCGCAATAAGTTTGAATACAAACTGCGTTCGACGGGTCTATCCCATAATAATTCAGAACACTAAAAAGGTTCGAAGGGTCTACTCCATATATTAATTTTGAAGACTCAAATTCCATAATAATTGGGTTCGACGGGCCTATTTAGCAATATTTTAGAATCCATACTGTGTTCGTCGGGCCAATTTTACAATACTTTAGAACACTGACCGTATATGACGGGCCTATTCCGAAATAATTTTGGAATTAAACATATTCGATGTGCTTATTATATTTTACAATAACTTAGATCACTATTTGCAATCAAGAGGTCTATTCCATAATAATTTAGAATATTATTTGCATCTGACTGGTCTATTTCGAAATAGTTTTAGAACACTAACTGCAACCGATGAGTCTATTTTGTCATAATATACAAGACTGATTGCATTAGAAGGGTATATTTTGTAGCAATTTAGAATACTAACAATGTTCGACGGGTCTATTCCGCAATAATTTTGAATACTGATTTCTTTTGACGGGTTTATAGTGCAATAATTTAAAACACTAACAACAATTGACATGCCTACTGCGCAATAAGTTTGAATACAAACTGCGTTCGACGGTTCTATCCCATAATAATTCACAACACTAAATCGAATGGTCTACTCCATATATTAATTTGGAAGACTCAAATACCACAATAATTTAGAATACTAAGAATAAAGAGTAGTAAAGAGTTTGATGAATTGTTTATAAATGTTCGACGGGTCTATTCCGTAATAATTTAGAATACTGATTGTTTCGACGGGTCTATTTCGTAATAATTTAGAATACTTATTGTATTCGATGGGTCTATTCCTAATAATTTAGAATACTGATTGCATTCGACGAGTCTATTCTGTAACAATTTAGAATACTAACAATGTTTGACATGTCTATTCCGCAATAATTTTGAATACTGATTGCCTTTGACAGGTTTATACTGCAATAATTTAAAACACTTACAATAATTGGCATGCCTACACCGCAATAGTTTGAATACAAACTGCGTTCGATGGGTCTATCCCATAATAATTCACAACACTAAAAGTGTTTGACATGTCTATTCCGTATATTATTTTGAAGACCCAAATTCCACAATAATTTGAAATACTAAGAATAAAGATTAGTAAAGAGTTTGCACGAATTGTTTCACAACAATGTAGCAATTATTTTGTTTCCAACATAATTATTCGATGATAATGGAAAGAAATGATTTTCTCGACCTCAGTATTTCGTATAAACTTCTATAAATTGAAAAAATGAAATATTACATTGGAAGCATGTCAATATAATAGGCATTAATAAGTCAATGGATTAGTTACTGAGAATATTAATTACATTTGATGGGTTTATTCAAAATAATTTAGAACACTATATGCGTTTGATGAGAATTTCCTACGAGAGAGATGCAATGAAAACGCAAAATAGTGATCTTTAATCACTTTTGATGGATGGACAATTTCTTATATACGGGAAGAGTATAGGCATTGTTGATCTAAAAAACGTGGTGTGTTCTTTCATTATGAATATGAAGAAACTGAAAAAACATTTACATGGATAACACTGTGCTCCTGTTTAGGGAATAAGGGAGATATTGTTATTTTGTAGCTCCGAGAGACATTGCTTCATCACACTAACGTACATTACGTGTCATCTCAATAGATGTTTTCACGATGCCTGGTAATTGTCTTAGGAGGATATTTCAAATAGATTTTAACGGTGATACCAAAAGGGAGTAGGTTTGACATCGTGAGCACTACAATTTATTCGGCTAGCCTTTGGGATCACTGGGACGTAGGATTATATTTTCTCAAATCTGTTCCAATTTGGTTTTATAGTTCTACTATAAAACTGTATTATTAAATTATTTATATTGTTCCAGACCGGATCAACTTCTACAGAGATCGAATAGGACAATGAATTTTCTTAGTCGATACTTTAGGCAAGAGATGGCTTTGCCAACACTGAGAATGATGGTCGTGTTGAGGTCGAGTTGCCAGATGATTATTCTAGAGGTAATTAGCCAATCTCAACTATCATCAATAGTACATACCCATCCTGTTAATTCATATAGTTTATCCGTTGGCCGATCAAATTTTTTTCATAACCGAGCTGTCATATCTCAAACGAATGATAGTGGCGGAATTAAATGAGTATGATGTAATGTCAAAGATGCTTAGAAATTCGGTTGAGTATCTTAGTGCAAATAGTTTAAGCCAAATTGACCATGTTGTATGATAGTGCTAAAGTTGTATGATAATGCTTTTGATGAATATAGACCAATATTTGGAGTTGTGCAATGGCACAAGATTGATGGTTACATGCCTCGGAAATCATATTATAGAGGCAAAAATGATATCAAGCTTAAGGACAGGGAATGCCGTTTATATCCTAACAATGTGCATGAATCTCCATTAACGAGACAAAGTTCCCCGATACAAATGAATAGAAGACAATTTCCTAATTTTGTTCACCTCGCAATGACCATTAAAAAAAGTCAAGGACATTTACTATCACATGTAAGACTCTGTTCGCCCATCCCAGTTTTCAACCATGGAGTTATGGACCCTATCAAGACTAATGAGCAGGAAGGGGTTCGGGATTTCAATTTTGTAACAAAGATGACAATACATATGATACTACAACAAAACATACTAACAAAGAAGTCTTCGAGAAGTTGTGAGGTAATACGTTTTAATTTTTGGGATGATAGAATATGTTGATTTTAGTTAATGTGTTTTTAACATTATGACTTTTACACTGATACATGTTGTACTTATAATTTGTACAGGTAGCGCTGGAACATGAAGCTACGAAATGGTTCCAAAGAAATAATAATAATAGTTGTGGGTTTATATCAACCACACTGTAACACATTTCTATAATAATATTTACATTCTAACCGTTTATTTGTTTTTTATTCCCGTCGAGTTTCGACGGGTAATTAGCTAGATGATCAACCATTTTAATTTATTCTGGACCTAGATATATAAAGAATAAAGTGGTCATTCAAATGTGGTGTGTATATGTAATAGGATAGCTCAGCGTAATTATATCTTTCAGTTATAGGTCCCAAATTCATCGTTACCACAAATTCTTGCTCGTTCCATCCTTATTCGAACATTGTCTAGCATGTCATATTCCCTACTTCCTCGATCGTATGAAATTTTGCACATTGAGATTAGCGCGGAATTTAAAAAATGACATTACAATTATAAAGAAATGAAAAAGTTACTGGAGTTTGTTATTTTTTTAATTAGAAAGTAGTTTTTATAGCAGAGTGTGTGGTGGCAGATTTGTAATAAATATTGTAAAAATTATATTTTTAATGTTTGAGTATAGTAATAAAATTTATATTATCACGCAAAATTGGAAGGGAGTCGGGAGACAAGCTGTGCTCCCACCCCTTTCTGAATACAAAAATTTAGTCAAGAAAAAAAAGGTAAACACCACTTCTAACATTATTTGAATGACTAACAGATAAGAGCTTGAGGCGCGAAAGAGTAGTCAAAACTTCTTGGTCGAGCTCCCCAAAAGTGGAGAATGCAAAAGGGATGAACGAGTAGCCGTGTTCTGCATACTTAGAAGAATACTTCCTCTCCTTCTTCTGTACGGCAGTCTGCAAAGCAACTCCAGGAGCCCAAGAATCTACTCCCCCACCATAAAAAGGAGAGATACCAGTGACATCCAAACAAGCGTCTTTGTCTTGGTACCAATTGTACAACAACAGATCCACTGGGCGTAGGTCTCGCCTATCATCGGAGTGGAACCCCATGGGGCCTCTTTCCGGACAACAACACCAACCTTAGAGCAGATGTTAACCAAAGTACCGCGCACAAGATTGTGTCGGAACGTCACCCCCACCTCGCTAAAACAATGAACAACGTGGTCACCCCACTGGTCCATCCGATGCACATGACAACTCGAGCAAGAGGATCCATCAGGGAACAAATTAGGGACCGCCAAAACGATAACACATCACAGCACGGAACTGTCGTGGGTTCATCCGCTGCCCCAACCCATCAATAGGAATGGTGAATAAATAATCCTGCGCATGAGAGGCACGAACACAACTAAGAAGAGCCTCCTGCCGACGACTCAACCCGTAACATGACGACAGACGCGCATCAATGACACCAAAATATCTCTTTGCCAATGACTTCATGAACTTGGGAGCAGGAGAGCTACAGGTAACAGAGTGAGAATCAACGCCAAAAAAGACCGAGCTAGAAAGCATCAAGAGAAAACTGAAAGGTAGGCCTAGACGAGTCAATCCCAAAGCTCGCCAGAATCCTACAATGCAAAGAGCTAGACTGCAAGGGGGAGGTGAGGAAGGCATACCGACCAACATCCGCTGCACACAAGACCTCAAGGCCACCAAGTCTGATCGGAAGTGTGGCAAGACAGCAATGCCAATCCCCAAAACCGGGCCCTGAACCTGTAACAATCAACTCCAAGGAAGTACGCAAGGCCTGAGCATCGCCTAGAGACATAGGAGGACAGGTCCTCAAAGTAAAAGACAACTTCGCACCCCCTTCACAATTGCGAAGAAGAAGAAGAAGCTCACACTGGGGTCATCAAGCATGTGGATAGCCTCCGATAGAGAGATGGTCTTGGAAACCCGACGTGCAACTAAATCACTTCAAAACCCAGAATCCGCACTAACAGAACCCCCGAGAAGCTTGACTCCCTGAACCGGACGCGAGATAGAAGAAGGAAAAAGACCAGCCACCCTTCCACGAGGGTCCTCCACTGGCCAGAAAGGTTCTATCTTATCTACATTCAAATGCAACCCACGGGATGGACCATCGACGCGGATGATATCTAATGAGTAAAGTTTTGTGAGATACCTATAAAACAAAAACTAGATTAGATTTTGTAAATTGAATGGAGTATATACTAAAAACTTAGACTTCTCTTAGAGCATCTAACTATTGATTCCCGCTTTGAACCTCATATCGCCATATAAATAATAAAAATTATAAGAAAGGAACATCAAAACATCGATCAAAGTTTTAAATAGTCAAAACAAAATAAAGAGCCCATGATAAGAAAGGAACATCATAGAAGTCACGGGGATCGATAAACTCAAAAGGTAGCATTGTGTATCCTAACGAATTAGTTGCAAAGTCATGGCAAATTGGTTGGCGAATGAAGCACATGGTGAAGACAGTAGTCTGCAAAAGACGCCAGTTGTGGTCGTATGGATAGAGTATACCATGTTGTTTTCAGAGAGTAGTGAGTGTTCTGCCCCTGAACCTTTGATGACATGATGGGAATCTCCTTATGGAATGGATGATTGCGCTCATAGCCCAAATGATTCACCAACCAAACTGCCAAGCGTGCTGCACAGGCTTCAACAATTTCAACCCCCAATCCTACTGCTATTGTTCTGCGTCCCATACAAGAACTAGACTCGTATGATCCCGCATAACTGCTTCTTTATATTCCTCCTGTTGTTCCTATTTCGTGGCATGGATGTATCAAAAATTGATTTTTATACACCTAGCCTACAATTTACTTCAAGGTCCATGGACATTCTCTTGGTTGCGATTGCTAGTTCCAACAGGCTTGTACATATTGGATTGGTAGAACTGCATAAAACGGTTGATAAAGCTTATTGTACGCCAATGGATCCATAGTAACATGTTCGTGCTTCGCCTTGTTGCGTGCATACCAAATACTCCAGCAAGTGACGACAAACTTAAAGAATTCATTGGAATTCAGTCTCATATGAATGCCACGAATCCAGTCCCATAAAGTCATCGCAACAATATAAATGGTTGTCGCAAGGATATGTAATACGGCTCAGTAGACACGGGGAAAAGGTCAGTCTCTTATAAGGTGTTGCGCAAACTCGTTGTCATGACCACAAGAAACACACACATTATCCATTGTACAGTACCTACAGTTTAATTCAGCAAAGGTAGGCAAGGAGTTCTTCAACAAGCGCCATAGGATGTGTTTTACTTTTCCGGGAATGTCAAGTTTCCAGACAAAGTCCAATTTTTGTGTTGCTTAAAAGAGGAGGCACCATTCCTATTTTCTTTTTATTGCTAGTGAAGAGACATGGCAAGGTGATATGCGGACTTAGTAGATTAATATCCATGTCCGGTATAATGCCACACTTTGGTGTCAATAGCTTCATGATTAGCGAGAGGAATTTTTAGGATTCCTTGGGCATCGTCCTGCCAAAACAGAAAATTGAGGATAGGAATATCCCATTCATGAGTAGAGGGATGGATTAGAAAAGAGACTTTGAGAGGGCCTATATTATGGAGATCCAGAGTTTTGAGTTTAAAAGAAGATTAATCTTTAGCACTATAAATATGTTTCCAAGTAAATGAGGCATAAGATTTAAGAGGAGCGTTGACGACGCTGGTATTGGGAAAATATTTTTCTTTGATAATCCAACATAACAAAGAGCCAGAGGAGTTGATGATTTCCTAAATTTGCTTGCCAAAGCACATAAATCTTTGGGCTTTTTACATCTACCACCCCTGATCTTACCCCCACACCCTTTTCATATAAGTGACCATTAGATATTTTATTACATCTAGACCAATTTTCTCTCACCTCCTTTGACCAAAATTTTGAGACTTACTCCATATCCTCCAATCAAACAAGCCCTTAGTCAATTTTCTTTTTTTTTTTTTTTAACTTTTATTTATTTCTTTTTATCTTTTTTTTCTTTTTCTTTTTCTTCCTCTTCTTCATATTTAGTCACCGAATTCCGGTGATCGAAATCCGGTGACTTCAAACTTTGACATCAAATTTGAGCTCCGGTCAGAGAGCTTGAGGTAGCTCCCTGTTCGGAGCTAAAATAGCTCTCGATCTGGGAGCTCAAAGCTCTCAGGTCGAGAGTTGTAAATAGCTCCGGTCAGAGAGCCCAAAGCTCCTAGATCAGAGCTGTAATTAGCTTCGGTCAGGGAGCTTGAGCTTCGTGCTAGGAAGCTCAAAACAGCTCCGATTAGAGAGATCAAAGCTCCCAGATCGGAGCTGTAAATAGCCCCAGTCAGGGAGCTTGAGACCCCTAATCGGAGCTCTAACTTCGGTACCGGAGTTTTGAAGAACAAGACAATTTTTTTTTAAAAAAATTGATTTTTGTTTCTTTTAATAATATTTGGTCTTAGTTTGAATTATTATTTTTGTTGGGGTTTGAATTAATAAGTATTTTAGTTCAATTTGAAATTTTGAGAAGTTAGATTATTTCATTGTAAAATATTTAGTGTTAATTTTATTAAAATAGAAAATATTGGGGCAAATGCATAATAAACAGGAGTTAAAGTTGTTTGGGAGAGGGACAAATCTGATTTTCTAGGAGGGGTAAAAATGTCATTTCAGCGAATTAATTCTCCAAATGTCAAATTCGTGGGGGTTGGATGTAATTAAAAATATCTAATATGTAGTTTTTGTGATTGAAAATCTAATGGTTACTCACATGTATTAATGAAATCTAACATGGGAGGTAGATGTAATGGGCCATAAATCTTTAAATCCCAAGCCACCATTCCTTTTACTTTGACATAATGTTTCCCAATTTACCCAATGCATCTTATCTTTTTCTCCATCACCTCACCAATAATTGATTATTAAGGATTCAAGATCACACATAAGGCATTCACGTAATTTGAAACAACCCATGACATAAGTGGGGATGTGTTGCAACAGATTTAATATGAATTTCCGTACATGCTTTGGAGAGGAACTTTCTATCAAAAGACTGAGTTTTTTCCAAGTTTTCTCCCTCAACCAACCAAAAACTTTAGTTTTGCTTTTACCTAAAGAGGTAAGGAGCCCCAAATAGTTTTCATGCTTACCTGAACATTTAGGATTTTTTTTTTGTTGCATAGCCTCATGAACATTACGACTAAAAGTCACATTGAATTTCTCTAAATTGATTTCTTAACCAGAGCCACGACTATAAACATGCAAAATATCCATAATACTTAAAGTTGAATCAGTAGAATCATGGTATCACCCCTACGGCTTATTTTGAGTAATTGAGTGTTGCACTAGGGCTTATTTTGACCCCTTGTAATCACCCCTACGGACATCACCATCCAGGGGAAGCTCTGACTTTTGGAGGCCGTATTCGAACCCGTATGATAGGCCTCAAAGAATTGTATAACAAAACGGGGGATTAAGAAAACAAAACATAAAATGTTCAATATAGGTGTTAAGCCAAGGACCTAATGAAAAGTATGATACTTAAACCACCAAATATGGCCACTACAACATTAATATTTTGTGAACTTTTGACATAAACAAGTTTATATAAACATTACATAAAATAAAAGTAAGGCCCCAAATTTTATGAGGCCCTGTGCGGCAGCGGCCGCCTCTGGCACCATCAAACAGCACACAAAGCTTTTGTACAGAAAATAAATAGAAAGGGGTCTCCTTGGAGAATGACACGCTCAGGAGTAAAGTGACCAAACTAACACTTATTCAGCACAATAGAATAAGACATTGACATTACACAAAGCATCACGGTATGTACAAAAGCATAATCAAATCCAAGACGATATAAAAGAGACCAACTCGATCAAAAGCTTCACTTAAATCAAGTTGAAGGGACATGTAACCTATCTTGCCCGTTGTTTTTTGCTTCAAATAGTGAATAACCTCATAAGCAACTAGGACATTATCAGTTAGTAGTCTACCGTGTTTAAAAGCATGTTGGGTTTCACTAATGATGAAGCTCATGTGAGGTTTTAATCTATTAGTGATGCATTTAAACGCAAATTTGTACACAACATTGCTCAAGCTAATGGGTCTGGACTGACAAATCAAATCAAGTTTTTTACACCACGGAATTGGCACAGTATGAGTATAGTTAAACTTTGCATCAAACACTCTAGAATTCTAAAAAGCTAGACAACAATTGGTAACAGAAAGCTCCACAATTCACCAAAAATTCTGAAATAATAAGGCAGGAAAACCATCTTGTCCCGATTCATGTCTGCAAAGATTTTTGGTACCGAAAATTCCAATTTATTGTCTTTAAGACCTTGAATTTCATTATTAGTGGCCCGATGTGTGGCTCTTGAGTGGAAGAATCGGGTGTTTCGTCCACCTTCTTGTGTCCAATGCTCCGTTACACCTTGTTTCCACATTTCATTTTCCTTTTCAAGGATCTCTTCGAGCTCCGATTTAAGGGAATACTCTTCATATTTCATTGCAGCGTTAATAGTGCTTGCTTGAGCTCACAGAGTCGTTTCTTGAGGTCCCTGCTTGGATGTTTTGAATTACCCCCATTTTATTTATAAAGCTCATTAAATTATTTTATTTCCTAAACAGTGTTACACTTGTATGATAATAATGTTTTGATTTTATTTTACTGCTTTTTCAAAAATATATTTTTTTTTATTTGAAGCAGCACAATTTTATTACCCAAAAGAGCATAAGAAATGCTCCTCCAGAACATTACAACTCAAATACCCAGAACAATCTCCGGTTTAACAATTTATATCTCCCTCCAACCCAATTCGAACTATACCCCAAGACAAATATATCTCAAACCAGTCTCGTCTACTCAAATAACCCATCCACCAGTTACCAATATGATTTACATCAATATACAAAATAATTTGAAACAATTGACAACAGCGTTTAAGTTGTTAGCACTGCCGCCTTCACTCATTGATGAACCAACCTTCAACAACCAATATCACATTTCCAATACCCACATAGAGCTGCCAATTTCATGAGGAAAAGATACTCCCCCTAGCCAACTGATGAATGTGTATTTTACACTTTCATTAGATAAAGCTACTTATAGTCCTTAGAGATCGTCACTCGAGGTTATTTTACTTCTACACTACGTGCCTTGGTTTTCGTTGTAGTTGTGAATTGCCTTTGGCTAAAAACAAATTTATTTGATTAATTGAGTCTGACAATCTCGTTCATCACCAACCTCCTACACCCTATGCATTTTCGGACAAGTGGCAAGAAATTTAAAGATGTGATACGGGGAAATATCTAAGTTAGAACCCATACCTTAACATTCACGCAACCCAAACCCGTTATGACCGTAACAAAACTTTGCACCCCCCCCCCTCGTCTAGTATGTCCATCTTACTAGCAAGAGGCCAAGATCTGTGAGTGTTGCAAGTTGTACCACCAAGTCACAAGTCCTAAGGAGAGGACATACCCTTCGTTGCAAGTCTAGGGGACTTAGCACGAAAACGAAAGATGATATTCTCCAAAGGGCCACGTACAATCACGAGAATTGGGGCGCCTTCAATTTGCATCCCAATGTTGAACCAATACCATATCTCCTGCAAACAAACCATCACCACATCTTGGCCAAAGATAGCCAAAGACAGATCATGAGCAATACTTATCCCACCAACACATATATTAGGCTCACGCAACAACCTTCACTTGAGGACAACCAACACTTTTTAAAACAAAATGAGGTAATTCAAGAGCTACCCACCCAAGTGCTACCCACACTCCTTCAAACGATAATCATCATAGGCCGGGCACATCAATAAGACATGTTATCCGTAAAACCCACAAATGATATCAATGAAGATAATTAAAGTATGGACACCAAGGACGGACTCCAGAATGAAAACTTAACACCACCTCAACCGGAAAGGAAATAATCCAAGGGAAAAATGCGCTACCCAACAACCTTGGAAAATGAGGATGATGAGAGTTCGGGCACAACCACCGAAGTTATCGTGTAATCCAACCTCTCAAAACATCACACTCGCAAAAAATTATAGTTGGACACAAGGCCCCCATGAATACAACCACCCAGAGCAGTCAGGAAATAAAATCAATGAAAGCCATAACATCACAAATAGAACTAACCACATCCTTTCTCAACAATTAAGTCAACACTCTTCATAAATTAAAGTCATACCTTTCTTCCATTTCCTTCATCATATAGCCAGAATTCACCAACCTGACAGTCAATTAATCAAGATCTCCATCACAGCTACATAACACCTCACTCAGACCTGGTTCGAGAAGATTCATGTTCCACGCTACTTTGTACCAAACAGCACCAACAACCACCAACCAGGTTGCCTCTCCTACTTGAATCATCGATCCGCAGAATCCATTCAGCTTGCCTTCTTCCCTGCCCAAGTCACAAACACACCAGACCTCTATGCCGCAGCTAGACACGACAAGGGCTCAACGCCCATGAGTGAAAATGATACACATTATTTAAGGTTCCTTTACCTTTGAACCGATTCCACAACATAATCATAATTTTCTCAAAAACTTGGAACTCATTTAAGGACTCACTTTGGAACAAGAAAGCATTACGAGCAAGCCAAATATTCCACAAGGTAGCACACCAAAAGTAAGCCAACAATTTTTCGAACAAGTAACTTTAATATTTAAGTGACTCTCAAGATTACTTTTCAAATTTACACCGATAGAACAAGCCACCCCAACCCACCGATAAAGTAAATTCCACACTTTTTAAGCAAACAAGCAAGCTCAAAACACATGACTAGTACTCTCCACACCCACCCACTCGCAGCTTTTACACAATTTATCTTCCAAACTCATAAACACACCTCTCAACTCAAGATTTTCTTTTGAGGGTATTTTATTTTGAATGGTTTTCCACAAAAATGCATTAACCTTTTCGGGGACATAGTTATTCCAAACCACTTTCGCCCACTTTTTCATGACATTTTCCTCCCCTTTCACATTCAATTTTCGATAACCATCTTTAGTAGTAAACACATTGGAATCATGACCCAATCAAACCCAACAACCTCAACATTTTCTCGAAGACTCAAGTCACTCAACTCCAACTCAATGCTTTGAACCCAAGTTTTCTCCCTATCCCTAAGAGGCCTACTCCAAGACCAAGCAAACGTTCCTCTATTATCACCCCCGACATACGATCATGAATAGAACAATCTTTTTCACATTCAAGTCTAAACAACCTAGGGTACAACTCTTTAAGGCTATTACCAAATTTTCCCCATTTTTCACTCCAAAAACTTGTGTTCTTCCCATTCCCAATCGATTTCAAGCAATTTTCAGCAAACAAATTATTCTTTATAGCCCCCAAAACCAAGTCATTCCACCATTCAGACCAATTACTCTTCCTTTTGCACCCGCTCTAATTAGACTCACACTCTCCAAAACGTTCCCGTACTTTGATTCAATTACTTTCACCCAAAGTTCATTGCCCCCATGGCTAAGTTTCCACATCCATTTGCCAAGAAGTGCCAAGTTAAAATTTTCAATGTTCTTTAAGCCCAAACCCCCCTCATCTTTAGCTTCACAAACCCTTTCCCATTTGACCCAAACAATTTTCTTTTTTCTTTATCCAAGACACCACCCCAAACAAAGTTTCTTTGTAGACCTACCACCCATTTTGCCACTTTTTTGGAATTTTAAAAAAGGATAGATAGTAAATAGGGAGAGCATCAAGAACCGATTTTGCCAAAACCAACCTATCCCCAAAAGATAGAAATTTATTTTCCCACACGCTCAAGCGTTTCTCAATTCTCTCAATCACTTTAACCCAAGACTTCCTCCCTCTTGCCCCACATCCACTGGAAATCCCAAATAATTAAAAGGAAAAGTACCAATTTCACAATTAACATAGTCCGCTCCCCTCAAAACCTCACCCTCCGAAACTCCACACCCAAAAAGATTGCTTTTTCCAAAATTGATTTTAAGCCCGGATAATAGTTCAAAAGTCCTAAGAATACACTTCAAAGTAGAAAAAATTTCCTCACACCATTCCCCAAAAAATATTGTATCATCCGCAAATTGTAAGTGTGACACCGGGATTCTCTTCTTACCTACAAACACCGGTTTAAATAATCTCTAAGTGCAAGCCCTTCTAATCATCCTACAAAACCCCTCCGCCACCACTAAGTAAAGAAAATGCGAAAGGGGGTCCCCTTGACGTAGCCCACGACCCACCAAGAATTGCTTTGTAGGACTCCCGTTAACAAGAATGGAAGTACTCACACTAGACACACACTCCTTAATCCAAGTAACCCACTTCTCACCAAACCCCAACACATGTAACATATCAAAGAGAAAGTCCCACCGCACCGAATCATATGCCTTTTCAAAATTAATTTTAAACACAAAATCTTGTTTTTCTTTTTTGAAGTTTCATCCACAATTTCATTAGCTATTACAACCCCATCAAGAATGTTTCTTTCACCAATAAAAGCCGATTGATTCTCCGAAATTACCTTCTCCATACCGAACCTTCTAGCAAGTAACTTTGACAAGATTTTATAAGCACTACTCACTAGCGAAATTGGTCTATAATCATGCAACACACTAGGGTTTGCCCTTTTAGGAATTAAAGTAATAAATGTGTTATTCATACCTTTGCAAAGTTTGCCATTTTGATGGAATTTGGATATAATCAGAGCACATCCTTCTTGACAATCTCCCAACACGATCGGTAGAATTACCCTCCAAAACTATTGGGACCCGGACTTTTGTTCACCCCACACATAGATACCGCCTCCCACACTTCCTTCTCCTCAAACAAATTTTCCAAATTGCATCTCTCACTCTCCTCTAGTACCTTCCCCTCCAACTTAACAAGTCTCACACCACTCCACTTCCCCTCTTTATAATGTTTTTCAAAGAAACTCCGAATTCCCATCTTCACTTGCTCCACATCTTCAACACATTTCCCTTCAATTCTTAATCCTCTTATAGCATTCAATCTTTCTCTTCTCTCAACCACCCCATGGAAAAAACGAGTATTCGCATCCCCATCCTTAGCCCACTTAATTTTAGCTTGTTGCATTTGCAATCTCTCCTTTTTACACAAAAGCTCCTACATGGACTTCATTAAATCATGCCTCCTAGCCAATAAAGATACTTCCCCAACCAGTTGCTCATCACCCATCGAACTCTTCCGTCTTGACCCCCCGGCCGCTATCTCCAAATCACATTCAGCTCCAGAAACCTGATCATCACGGCTGTCAACTCCCAGGACCCCTTCTGGATGTAAATCAGACCCACCAAGCTGTGACAAGACTGGTCCAGATTTCCCAACACTCCCGCTCTCCAACGCCATATCACACTCCTCAATTTCCTTTGCACAATCCACAACCTTCATCTCAAGACGACTACCCTCCAAGCTATGCCATTTTCTAAGACGGTCCTTCAACCTTTTTAGTTTTTCTTTAAGGACAAAACTCCCCCACCCGGTTATACCCCCCTTTTTTCACTCCTCCTCCACGATCTTGAGAAAAATTTCTTCCTTAACCCACGAATTTATAAATCAAAAGGGTTTTGGACCCCAATCAACACCATCCTCCTTCACCAAAATAGCGACATGATCGGAAACTCTTCTTTTCAAGCCAAGTTGTACTAACTTCGGCCACTTAGTCAACCAACCTTCCGAGAAGAGAAATCTATCAAGCCTACTACAACTACCCCCATTATCTCTATACCAAGTGAACTTCCAACGATAAAGGGGTAAATCAAAAAGTTCGTTTTTCTCAATGAAGTTATTAAACGCCACCATTCCTTTTTTTCCTCTCCCAACAGCCCCACCTCTTCTTTCCTCTTCCCTACTTATGGCATTAAAATCCCCGCGCACACACCAAAGACCCTCCTTATGCATCTCTAATCTTCTACCCACAAAATCCCGTAGTTCCACTTGTTTATTCACATCACAAGCCGCATACACATTCACAATTCCAACTTCACAACCCAACCACCTTCCTTTTACTCCCAACGCACGCACCATCCTCACCCCAAAAATCCTCTTTTTAAAAACATCATTATTGCACAAGCTTAAAATTCCCCCCGACGCTCCATGAGAGCCGTTAAAAATCCAATCAACATTTGACCCCCCCCCCCTAAATATTCCACTAACCTTCTACTACAATTGTCCAACTTCATTTCTTGAATATACACAAAATCAACATTTTCTTTTGCAACTATCTCTTTAATTTCCTTCCTCTTCAACCTAACCCCCCAACCCACGAATATTAAAACTTAGGATCTTCATCATCCACTTCCTTGTAACTCCTTAGCCTCCGCCAACTTTGTGACACACAATCTATCTCTCTCTTCCCAATCACTAAACGGCTCCACCGCCTTACTTACATCCTCATCCCTCACAATGCCTAAATCCATACTTTTATTTGCCAACTCCACCGCCTCCTCAAAAGCACTTTTATGAATTGTAGCATTACAAGCTTCGATTTGGCTTGTGGTAGGAGAATTATGTCTACTTAGAATCACCACTTTCACCTTTTTCGACTTCCTACTTCGCTTTTTGTCACATTTCCATATCTTGCACAAATTCATTCCACTCCTCAAACCTCTTTTTTTATTCAATCTACATGCTTCCTTTTCCCCCAACTTCTTTTTCTTATTTTCCTCCTCCTTCATAAGAGCCAAATTCTGTGAGGTTGTATTTAGAATCGTTCTCATGAGACCGAATGGGTCAGACCCATTAGTTAAACCTCCATTTTTCACGCCATTATTCCGACTATCACATAATACTCCTTAATCTTCCCACACTGCCCCATATCGATGACCACTTCAGCTCCATGTACTTCCTGCCTATTCTGACCCATCATGTCCGACAGCCTTTCACTCAAGTCAGGGTTGTTTCTCCTCGCCCCACCAGAATTTTGCTTCCCCCCGCTATTCATGCCAGGTTCCTGGACTTCATACCTCAATAGATATTCAGTATGTCCCGGCATCAATCGCGCCAGTTGCATCATCTCCAGTGCTTCCAAGCCCCCCCCCCCATGACAGCTCCACCAGCAACCCCCGCCATATTATCATAAGGAGTTTCTGGCACCCTCGAAAGTTCAAACTCAGACTCATTCCCTCTCAAATCTTCCCATTCCGTCTCATACGAGCTTCCAACCTCCTCGTCATCTCTATCCGACTCCCCACTCGATGACTCGACCAGGTTAATCACCTTATTGTTTTCATTAACACAACCAGACATCAACCCATTCATATTAAAACCTTGCAAACTCCTATTGCATTCGTAACACAGCTCCATCTGCCCTACAATTTCTTCAACAACATTCACTTGAAACAACTCATCTTCGACATAAAGATTTACCTTTCCCCGCAAGAACTGAAAAGAAGGAGTATCATTAAGAATACAACATTTCCTAAGGTCAGTTCTCTCTACTGTCTGCTTACGTATTTTCATGATTTTCCAAACCTCGAGCCTATGTTCTGAAAGTTGTCAACATTCCACCCATGCAAAGGAACTATGTAACAACTAATCCAAGCAAGCCTATGCACATTGATATCCTTTTTTCCCACGGCCGCAACATAAGGAACCATCTTTGAGCCCATTCACTCTCTTCGGAGAGCAATTTCAGTCGAACTTCCTCGCAATCATGCTCCAAAACCCAAACATATTTCTCCAATCTCCTAAGAATAAATCCTTCATACCCATTACTCACTAGTAGTTTATTAATTGATCGCCATCCAACGCCACAGCCGTTCCACCCAACAAACAATTATTTGCCCAACTCCATGCCTCACCAAAATTTTCCTTTTCTTGATTATTCGATCCTCCATTAGCCAGCACCTCAGCCTCCTCGTGACTGTCTGATGTAATTTTGTGCCCTTTTTTCTGCCATACATGTCCATTTTCCATTCTTCTACCGTCCCGATTCATATTGTACCCGGCTCTAGTCCTCTGATTCCACACGTTATTGCTTGCTTTATGTACTCCAGTAGCCATGTTAGTGTCCCTCTGTTTGTCTCTTTGGAGTATTTCCTTGACCACGCGAACAGAATGATTTCTATCCTCTACCCGAGCCTCTAGCCTTGTCGCTCAACACCATTCAAAAGATCCCTGTTCGTCTGAACAGGTAACTCGCTACCCATCTTCCTTCCCTCGCCCCCTTTTTTTTTCTCACCTACCACTTAGACCTTGTGTGCCAGTAGTTTAAAAATACTAATCTAGATTGTTTTCAGTTTTGCAATCAACTCCTCATCATTCTCCGATCGCCAAAATCTCACAAACGCATACGGTTTCCCATTACGATTCAACTTTTGCAGCTTTACCACATTCTCCACCTTACCATATATTTCCATAAGTTCATGAACATCAAAACCCTCCCAATCCGGAGGAAAATTGGCTACGTAGACATTCAAAAACTTCTCATTGATGACCTTATTAAAAATTTCTTCTTCTTTGCCTCGCTCACGCCGTTTTTGATTCAGGCTCTTCTCCCAGCTAGAATCCACCATATTCCTGCCTCTTTCCCCTTGTCGACTTACAGAATCCACACCCAATCTTAATCGACTTCCATCGTTGTTAATTTTCCATCCAGCCACGTTTCTTCCATTCCTTCCCCAGCCGTCGTTTCGACAACCTCTATTTGGTCGATTGTTTCCCGCTCCTGACAACCCGCCGTGAACGTCGTGGTTCTGATCAAGAACCCGATTGTTTTGAGAGGTGACTCTTGATATTCGCGGGTTTCTCTCACTTCCCCCCTCTTTCATGTCCCTAGCTTTTTTTTCAAAAATAAAATGTTACACTACTACAATAATTACGCTAATACGGCTTGTCAATGCTTTCAATTTTCAACAAGAGGACAGCTTGCTCAATATTAACATTATTTTTGTTTTCAAGATGTGTAACTTTTGTGCCTGATATGACATATAATATCCTACTCGCGGAGCTCTACTTGTCCGCAAGATACAGAAGAAGATCCACGGCGAGGTTAGATAATTACATCAACCCCCATAGGAGGAAGGCTTACCAAGTTGTGGTTCCGCCACATGGCCCTATGCGTAAGTATGGAAGATCCGTAAAGGCACGGGACCAAAGTAATGGCCCTGCACGCGGAAAGAAGACCTCCGCAGAGAGCTACAACCACGCTTAGCCTGCGAGGAAATACTCTGCACAAGCACACCCCGAGTGGCTTATACGTAGAGCGTCGTGGGAGGGAGGCTGCACTGGAAGAAGACCTTCGCTGAAAGCTATAGCGTAGCTTAGCCCGCGAGGGAATACTTCACGTAGGCACGCCCTGCGCAATCTACGTGAAGAGTACTATGGAAGACTCCCTCCAGCTGAGGAAGGCGGCGTCAGAAGACTTGTCTGCGCCTGAAAGACAAGAAGTACGGAGGAACAGTGCGAGAGTCGAATATCGATGGAGAAAGGTCTCTCACTCAAGCTGTCTCTATAAATAGAAGGCATGTCTCACATTTTGAGGTAACTCTCATTCTATCACCAATATACTACTCTCTAAACAACCCTTCCAAGGTTCAAGTAAAGTCTTGTACCGATTTGTCCAAGGCAAGCCGGTCAAAAGGGATTTAACTCCCTTTCTCTATCCGCGCAGGTACGACGAGCAACGGGGGGTACTGACATTGAGGTGGAGCTGATCTTGTAGTATAGTTGTGGCTTATTTATAGTCCATAATTGTATTTACAGTAGTATCTATACATTGTGTAATATTTGATTACATCATTGGCGCCGTCTGTGGGAAACGAACATTAGAAGCCGATCAGAGGGAGTATGGCACCACAAAATAAGGGCAAGGCACCGACGACGCATCCTACTAAGCCACCCCGAGAATCTGTAGTTGCAAATACGGGAGCTAATGTCATCAAAGATGTTAGGAACCAAGATGCAACGAAATCCAGGAAGGACGGGGAAACGGCCAGCCCCAGCGGCTCGACGAACTTGTTAGCAAAAACAGCAAAGGAAGTTGCTGCAAAAGAGAAGGTAATGGATATTTCAGGAATCCATATACCTGGCGATGAACCTTCTCTAGCCTTGCTAGTCGAGCGTCTTATCGGCTATTGGGACTTGAATAAGCCCGCACCGATGATATCCCAGGAGGCAAAGGAAGCATTAGAAGAGGGACGAGAGAATCAGCTTCAGCAGCGCGAAGATGAGAATGTAGCAAAGAAACATCCGCAACATCCAACGGTGGTACCCAAAAAAGGACTGAGAAACGAAAAATCATAGCCTCGATCTCGGATGACGAGGAAAAGGGAGATGACGATCCTGAGCAGGGGCGCCCAGAGGACAAGAGTCGGACATCGAACCACCGGTACACGAGGGAAAGTCACGAGAATTTCACCATCGGGATGACAAGGGCGGAAGGAAAGAGGAGTCCCCACGGCGAGAGAATGACGGATCCCGAATACGGGATCACAGGTCACAGAAACGCAAGATTAAGGGATATAGAGAGTCGCAGAATGCCCTGTCGTGGGAGATTAGGAGAGCTTGTCTAAAATCCAGGAGAGAAATCTCTACAAACGATATCCTGAAATTCAGCGGGGACACTTGCCCATACGAGCATCAAGCCAGGTTCGAAAGCTGCCTCCAATCGAACGGGTATACGGACGATACGCTAGCCATGACATTCTCGTCCTCTTTACAGGGTCGTGCGATGGAATGGTACCTCACCTTGAAACCCGGACCAATCTTCTCGTATGGAGGCCTTATACGGAAGTTCACATCCCACTTTGACAATTTTCGACGAAAGAAGAAACCTTGCAGTCACCTGGCGAATATTGTACAAGATAGGAATGAGAGTTTACGCTCTTACATCTCTAGATTCAACACGGCCTTGTTGGAAGTGGAGAAACTTTTGGTCCCTTTAAACAACAAGAAAAGACTAGGGGGGGGGGGTGTGAATAGTCTGTTCAAACTTTTCGTCGTTTAAAACTTTCTCATCAAGTGCTTATTACGTTTCAGTAATGAGTTTGCTAGTACTTAACTTTCTTAGCAAGTACTTTTTACTTTTCAGTAACGAGTTTGCTGGTACTTTAAAAACAGATTGCGGAAGACTTTATACAATAAGTGCTTTTCAGAAAATGCTAGTTTGAGCAACTGAGCAGAGTGTCAGTGTACAAAAAGTGTAGCTTGCTGAAAACTAAATGCGGTAAAGTAAATCACACAAACACTTTTATAGTTGTATCTAAGAGTGGCGTAATCTCTCAACTAATCAACTTTGTCCTTTCTAGGACTGAATCCACTAAGATAAGATGTGAGGTTCCTTACAAATCCTATCACTAATGATTCTTCAGAAACCAAAGCACACTTGCTTCGTTTCCAACCTAACTAGAGAACTGTAACGTTGTTCTCCACCAAACTTGGGACTTATAATTAGCAACACAATGCTTGATTAATTCCCCTGAATTTCACGCCTGAAAAGGGTGTTTATCAGTTAGAGAGGTTTGTGATGAGATGACTTGAGTATACCTTTTCAGCTATAACAAGTTATCTGAAGAAACACAACTTGTAATACTTTTCAGTAAGCAAGTTAAGTTGTTTCTGGTGTCAAGACTTGTTCTTGTTCAAAAGAAAGAACACTTAACTAATTTCTTAGCCGTGAATGTTCTACTTCTTCACAAGTAGCTTTTGTTTCAAGCTTATGTCTTGGAACGGATCAATAGGCAGTAAAGAGTATAGAAGGTTTTGAGTGTTTAAAGCACAAGTGAGTGTTTGATCACGTTGTTGACACACTTCTACTCTTTTCCAGATGACCTCTATATATAGTGTACCAAGGGAGCCGTTTGAATTTCAAATTCTAAGGCTTTGCACCTTAAGATGTCACTATCTTGCTTTTGTGCTTTTAGCAGCGTCCTTCATTTGTCTTCTAGTCTTCATGTTCTTCGCGTGCCTACTTTGCATTTAATGTTCATTTGAATCAATTTCAAATGTGAACGTTGGAGCCAAAATGCAAGTACTCTTCAGCAAGGAGGTCACATATGTTTTCAGCAAGTGGTCAATCTCAGTTTCAGCAAGCACAACCTACTCTGTCATATAGATTTTCACTTATGCGAGCTGTTGCTGAAAATTTCACTTTCTGAGCAACATGTGCCTTTGTAGATACCTTTCTCAGAATTCTTCTACATCTTCAGTCTTCGCCTCTTCAAGTTTTTGAGCGGTTCTAGTGCTTCAATAGTTCATTTGTAAAAACAAAGTACATCATCAGCAAACTAAAGCACCTAACTAGTACCTACACTAAGTCTTTCAGCAAACGTTCCTCTTTTATAATGTCCTTACAATTCTAAATTCCTATGGACCTTAAGAATACTAGTTACTGGACTTTTCTTAATTTAGCATGGTTAATTGCTCATCAAAATTACAAGTTTCCCAACAATTTCCCCCTTTTTGATGTAAGCAATCCATGGCTAAATTAATTGTTACCCTTTTAGATATTTCTGATGTTGAATAAATCAGTTGATTAATGCAAACATACTTGAATAATAAAACAGTAAGCATAAATAGTTTGCATAATCAAAAAACCAATAAGAGTCAAAAAGTTCATTGTTGATAGTTATCTTTCAGTAAGTTTACAAGAAAGCTCATAGATAACTAAAGTAATCAGCAAACAAAACAAAGCTTTTACAAGGGACTAGTCTATTCCAGCAGAAGATTTTCTAAGAATCTCCCTTACACTCTTCTCAGCAAGAGAAGAGAATTCAACACAGTCCTTCTCATAATCTTCAAGTAGCTTACGGACTTCAAGTTGAATAATCCTTGCATTCTTGCAGGCAGTATAATGATGGTTTTCACCATTCATCTCTTTGTAGTGAATTACCCACAAGTGCATGCCCCAATTGCTAGAATGTAGAAGTTGAGTGTCTGAATACCCTTGTTGGCATGAATCTTCCTTAACCAGAGAAAGTCTTCTTCTTGATCCTTAACAGTGAGACAAAAATACTCATAAGAAATCAAGCCATACTTCTTTTTTGACTTCTTAGCTATAGGGTCACTGTAGTAAGCAACATCCATCGGCTTGATTAAATCAGGCTCTTGTTTTATCTTCTTGCTGATGGAAGTTCTTCTTACCAAGATCTCAATATTCAGCCATTTTACAGCAATGTTCCTTGGGTAGGGAGGAGGATCCCTTTCTTTTCTTGCAACTTTCAATTCAATCCAAGTGTACATTTGATTCAGTACAGCAGTTGGAAAGAAGTCATTGGCCAAAAGATCTTCCAGCTTTATCATCCAGCAACAATGGAGGTTTCTGATCACATTCTGAGTGGTTTCCTCATTGCTGGTCTTAGTATAATCAATGCGAGTGCCAATTGCAATGTTGGCTAGCCTTCTTTCTTCCTGTCTTTGCTTTCTTCTTCTTGACTTACCATTTTCATGATCTTTTGCTGAATATCTGGAGTCAGAAGAGAAGTGTTTGGATTGACCAGATGGAGTTAAGGTAGAAAGAGGCTTGGCCCTTATAGCTTGAGCTATAGTTTGGTCATCATCATTGTCATCATCTTCATTCATATCTTGATGACTTTCAGTGTGACATAATTCTTGAGTTTCAGCAGAAGTTCTTCTCCTTTTAGGATTTGCTGAACTTCTCTCACAATCTGTTTCAGCTCTTTTCTTAGAACTTTGCTCTGTCTCAACAAGAGGTTCTCTGGGAGGTGGTCCAGGCAGCTTTAATGGCGTTTCAGCTTCAGAGGGATTAGTTGATATGTCTCTTGAAGACTTCTTTTTCTAGAATCTGCCCCCTTAGACATGGATTGCATCATAGATCTGATGTGTAGAGAGAAAAACTCATTGCAATTTTCAGCAAGAGTATTTAGGCTGTTGTATTTCAGAATCATGTCTTGCTGATCTGTAGTTAGCTTAGACAATTCTTCTTTACTAAAATCCAGATTCTCCTCATGTCTGCGCTCATTGTTGACTGTTTCTTCAAGCATAGTCTGAGCCTTTGTCAATGCGCTTTTAGCAAGCTTGAGTGCCTGACTGACATCTTCTTCATAGCTTTTGTGATGTAGTCTAATGTCTTTATGAGCTATGGTAAGTGTAGTAGTGCGTCTCAGCACAGTAGTCAGTATTTTGCCAATGTCAAGTGGACTCTTAGCAAGCAAGGCATCATCCTCTTCTTGGCATGCTTTGTCAACAACCATTGGTGATTTTATTATAGGAGTAAACTCCTCAACGTTTGGGAACGGCACTAGAGAGGGAGTGAGTGAGTGAGCTTTAATTTCACTAGCCATCTGATCATCATTTCTCAGCAAGCGACTTCTCTCAGCATCTCCTTCATCATTGGTGAGAGATGGTGGAGGAATTTCCACCACTGTAGGTTCAGTTTTCTTTGTCTTTTCTTCTTCATTTGCTGAGAAGCTGGATAGATCTTCTTCTTCATTTGCTGAGAAGCTCGATAGATCTTCTTCCCAAATCTTTAGCTTCATTCACTTCTGGTTGAGTGGTTGCTGAGGGCAACTCTTTGAACTAAACAACTAGAGTTTCACCAGTAGTAAGTGGAAGGGAGGAGACTTCCATGTTGTTCACTCCTGAAGATTGGGCAATATCTAGATTCTTTGTGTGTCTGTCATGAATCGGTAGACTATTTTGTAATGCCCTTTGATAATCTTCATCCATTTCTTCTTCTTCTCCAAGGTTTGGATCAATGACCTTAGCTTCGAGTAATGCTAACTCGGCATCAGAAAGCTTAGCTTTGCCTTTAGGCATTTCAGCACGCTTTCTGGCGTACTCTTCTTCAGTTTCAGCAAGTTGTTCAGTTGCTGGAGTACTTGTCTCAGCAGGAGTAGGAGTAGATTCTTGTTGCTGACTGGGAGTTTGGTCAGCTTGCTGATTCTCAGTGTTGTTATGATTTTCATTTTCAGCAACTATCATTTTTACTCCACCAGCATCCGGACTAGGACCTTGATTGTCATCATCATCGTCCTTGCTGTCCTTAGAATCTTTGGCTTCATCATCACTGGTATCTTTAAGGATATTTTCATCCTCTTCTTCTTCATCGTCATCCGTCAGTATGACCAACTCAAGATGTTTGTACTTTGCAGCACTTGTAACTTCCTCTTCCTCATTGATTTTGTGGGGATCAGCCACCACGGGTACAAAGGAACCCTTGAGCATCACAACTTGTTCAGCTGGAGAGGCACTCTTGAACTTAGCTTTCATATTCTCTCTGATTGTAGCAATCAGATTTGAACACATTTGCTGAGAATATGAGAGTTCTTCAGGAAGTATAGAGTGTACAAACGTCTCGAGTTTGAGTAGAGAGTTTGTCTTCTTCTCATTGCACAGATGGATGTGAAGGTCCGAAAAGTCCATCCTTCTATATCTTTGCCAGTTGCTAACAGACTTAGCAACTCTGGTTAAAGTGTTCTTTTTGAAGTTTGAGTATAGTTCTTCAGAACTAACTTCAAGAGCTTTCGTGATGTGAACCACTTCATCATTCTCCTTTTGAGTCTGAATAAAAGTAAAGTTAATTTCAGGAAGGTTTTGGAAAATAGTTTTAGAGTCTAAAACTGTAACATGAATTACCTGCTGACTTTCAGCAAGCTCATGTTGCACATTGAGTTGTGCTGGTACTATTTCCATTGCTTCAGGAGCTGTGGCAGCATCCTTGAATTGTTCATCCTGAAATAACTCAATATTAGATACGAGTACTAAGTTTTCAAACTTAGTAGATTTAACAAAATTTTCATCTACCTGCTGAATAGGAGTTGTGGATTCTGGTGCAGAAGTTTCATCAATCTTCTGACTTGTATCTTGAGAAGTCTGTAAAGAAATAATTATATTAGCTAAAGATAAAGTTTCAGATAGTGAAGTTTTTCTTATATCTGAGTTAACTACCTGCTGAAGAATGGCAGGTGGTGACTCAGTCCTTTCAGCATTGATAACATCTTCACTATCTGGGACTTGTTCTTCAGCAGACTTCTTCTCTTGCTCCAACCGAGAAGGCTGTGCAGATTCAGCAATCTCCCTTGTCTTTGAATTGACAAGTTGAGCAGTGACATCTAGACCTTTAAGTTCACTACTTGTCATGAACAGGTCTACTGACTTATTGGAGTTGTCATCAATCTCCAAGTCCATTTGCTGGCTTAGGTCAGTCAGCACCAGTTGGACTTTGTCAATGAAGTTATCGGTGAACTTGCTCTAATATTCTCAGCATCATGAGATGCGTCGTCGAATACTGTCTCTTGTTTTTGTTTCAGCAACCTCTGGGACTTGAACCATTGTAGTCTTAGCAACTGGTTCTTCAACTATTGCAACTTTAGTAATTTCTCGGACTGGACTAGTTGCTATTTCAACAACTGTCTCTTCTGCAACACTTTCAGCAAGTGTAGCTTTTCTTAAATCTGCAGCAATGTCACTTGCTGGTTCCAGAGTGTTGTCATCAAGATTATCTACTATGTAGACATCTTCTAAACATTCTGAGGCAGGATTTTCATTTCCACTGCCTTGTGGTCTTGCTTCAGCAGATGAATCCAAGTTAACTGGATTGTTGAAGGCTTCTGCAAACACTTCAGCAACATCTACTACAGTGGCTTGCGTTTCAGCAACCACTGGAACGTCATCATCCTCAATGACATGGACAATTGGAACGGACTTTCTTGCCGTTGTTTTCTTTCTTGGGAAGGTCTTTGTCCGTGCCTTCTTAGGAATAGGATCAGATGATGAAGCTGCAGTTTGAGTGTCATCATCAGCTTTCCTCTTTTTCTTGGATCTCTTGCTGGGTGCAGTAGTGTCAGCAACCGCAGCAGTATCAACAGCAACATCTGCAGCTTTGCATTCTCAGCAACATTTGCAGCTGTTGTATTCCTAGATTGCTGATCAGTTTCTGCAACATTTGCAGCTGTTGTATTCCTAGACCGTTATCAGTCTCAACAACATTTGCAGTTGTTGCTTTCTTTGACTTCTTGTCAGCAACCTTAGGTCCATTCAGCTTGTAAAAATCTCTTCCCACATTGCATACTGATTTCTTAATCGGCAATGGGTTTCTCAGCTGAATCCTAAAATGTTCAAGGATGTAGCATATTTTCAATCCATACATCACTGGAAACCAAGGTGAGGATGTGTTGTCTTCAACCTTGACCCTAAACTTTGTAACACAATCAACAAGCCTGTTGAAAATGTACTTAGCTCAGTTAATGTCAGTTTTGCTCTCATAGATATGCATCAGTAAAGGCCACCTTCTCAGGCCTACTTGGTTAATTCCTCCAACTTGGGAGTCAAGAACTTTGATGAGTAGCAGAGCTACTAGACCAAGTGAATGGCAGGGATGCTTCCTCTTTACGTGCTTATTCCAAGTCACGGGAGCAATCTCTCCTTTCTTCATCCTTTTGTTTCTGACATCATTGTAGAAGGCTTCAATTTCTTCATCAGTGGCAGTGATGTCATCTTCAGTTCCAGTAGTTGGAATCTGAAAGATGTTAGCTAAATCAATCCATTTCAGGATGATTTGCTCTCCTTGAACTGTGGTAGAGATCACTTTTTCAGTGACTCCTTGTCCATCAGTAAGGGTTTGGATTTCTGCATTGTTGTAGAATTCCATAGTGTCCAGCATGCTCACTTTCTTAGTGATGAACGTGTATTTTACACTTTCATTCGAGTCTTTTTCACCAATTTAGCTATCCTATAGGTTAATTTAGCTTATATTTTAGTGCATTTTATTATAATAGTGTCACGTTTCCCTTTTCTTTGTATTTTTCAGGTTTTAGGTGAAAAACATATTTTTATGGGCAATTATGTTGACGAGAACGAAGATTTGATGCTTCGTGGTCATCCGTGGTGTATCTAGAATGTTCCGGACAAGATTTGAGGTCTAGGGGTCGAGTTTCAAGGCTTAAAGGTCACTAGAAGGCAAAATTCGAGTCCAAAAAGGAAACCAACTCAAGAAACCGCGTCAACCGCCATTGAAGGTCTCGGGCGGTTCGCCCGGGAGGTGGGCCGGTTCGCCCGGTGCCAGGCGGTTCGCCTTGCATCCCGGGCGGTTCGCTCCCCACTATTTCGTAGTCTATATATAGTTTCGCCTATTTTCTACGTTTTTCATACCTTTTCACCTTATTTTGAGAGACAAATTCTCCAGAGCTTGTTCTGGGAATTATTAGCGTAGAAGACTCTTTTTCTTATTGTTTTGGAAGATTAAGCATAGAGATTGGACATCGTTGATTCTCAATTCTTGCTTGTGAGTTAGCAATTCATCGGAGATTGACAACCTTCGTTGGAAACTTGTATCTCACGATTTTTCTTCTTTTATTTATTTCACTCAACATGTTTTCATTCAATCTTGCTTTGATTCTTGTTGATTGCAATTTATCTATGAGTAGCTAAATCTATCGTTGGTGATAGTATGTGATTTCTTAGCTAGGGTTCTTAATTATGTATGAGTGGCTTCGCGCATTTAAGACTTGATTTATTGTTTTATTTCTTTGATCTATATAAGCCATCTATCTTCGTAGTGTTGAATTGAAAGGAACACATAGGACAATTCACGATCATAGATTTCTATACAAACTTCAAGTACTTCATGCATGATTATTACCCGTTGCTTTGAATGATCATACTATCACTAACTTCCATTATATTGATAAGAAAAATCTGTGCTTTGCTTGATTCCTGATTTATAGTTTAAGTTAAATTAGATAAAGCTAGTTATAGTGCTTAGAGATCGACACTCGAGGTTATCTTACTTCTACACTACGTGCCTTGGTTTTCGTTGTAGTTGTGAGTTGCCTTTGGCTAAAAACAAATTTATTTGATTATTCGAGTCTGACAATCTCGTTCATCAAATTGGCGCCGCTGCCGGGGACTATACTCCTTTTTTCTCTTTTGCTTATTTATATTTTCAGCATTCAATTTCTAGATTTATTAAGTTTAGTTAATTTGCTCTCTTTTGATACTCTTTTCCATTATTGTTACAGATAGTGTATGCAACGTACGCAATCTAGTGGAATACCTCTTGCTGAACCTATCGAAGAAATTGACAGGGTTTACCATCAAAGAAGGCGGAATCTCCCTCAAGGTGATATAGAGGAAATCGATTTCTCTGAATATCTTCGAGCACTCTTTGAAGATCCCGTGATGGCTTGTCCACTGTTGAAATCATGGGTTCAACCCAACAAGGAACGAATGAAGGGTCCAGCGATTGTCCTTTCGCCTGCGACTCGTGACTTGGAAATCAAAAACCACATGTTCCAGCAACTCCCGAGGTTCTATGGCTTGGCTAGGGAAGACGTGATAGGGTATTTGCATGATATCGCCGACTTCGTCAACCAACTCCCGACACCGGGCACAGAGGTGACGGATGACGAGCAGAGAATGAAGGTTTTTACGATGGGGTTTGGCGATAAAGCCAAGGCATGGTTAGGTTCTCTGGAAGCCAGTTCGCTTAACACTTGGGAAAAGGTCTTTTCAGCCTTTATGGAGAAATACTTCCCTCACACATTGACTACCGCGCTTAAGGCGCAAATCACTGGTTTTAAACAAGACTATGATGAGACGATCTACACCACGCTTGAGAGGTTCAATGACCTCTTGAACAAGTGCCCACACCATGGTTTTGAGCTTTCGGATCTTGTCCAACACTTCTACAATGGACTCACTTTTGAGAATCAGCAAGGGGTGGATTTCCAGTGCCGTGGTAATATTTGGGAAGAAACCACGGAGGCTGTTTGGGCGGTTTTCGAAAGGCTTGCTAAGGGATCTCAATTCAAGCATCCAAGAGCAGTGGTTAGGAGGCGCGACGCTCCACCCAGTCAGGAGGTTCCAATGTATGGAGCAAGTGGGGATCGATTTGAGTGCTTCACCAATGAGCTGAAGCAAGTTCTCAAGAGCTCAGTTGGAACATCCGTTTCTAATGAGATTTGCCGGATTTGCAAGAACTATGGGCATGGGGCTCATATGTGTAGGTCGGAGCTTGTACACGATGGTGGCAATTGGGTTCAAGGAAGCAACGAGGAGGCCTTTTCTGCGGAATTTGGAGTTCAAGAAGCTAGCTATGGTCAAGATGGTAGGAATCCTCGTGGTGGATTTTGGAGAAGGGGGTTTCGAAACAACCAAGGATATGCACCGGCTAGCCAATTTATGGCCCTAACCAAGACCGTAGTAATCTTAGCTATGGTAATGATCTGCGAAAATCCCACTCCAAAAGAGCAACCGAAGTCGAAGACGGCTCTTCTCACGGAGAATTTGCAGAAAATGGTTGATCACACCCAAAGTTTTCTTAAGCGTTATGAAGAAGATTCGGAGAAGACAAGGGCGAGACTTGATCAGTTGGAGGTGATGAACCAGAATTTGTCAGATTCTAATTAATCAAATAAATTTGTATTTAGCCAAAGGCAATTCACAACTACAACAAAAACCGTAGTGTAGCAGTAGAATAACCTCGAGTGTCTATCTCTAAGGACTATAACTAGCTTTATCTAATCTAACTTAAGAATATAAAATCAACAAACTACTTAGCAAAGGTTTTTCTTATCAGATAATGGAGGTTAGTGATAGTATGATCATTCAAAGCATGGAAGGTTAATAATCATGCATGAAGTACCCGATCGTTTTGCATAGAGATCTTTGATCAATGAATTGTCCAATTGTGTTCCGTTATTACTCAACACTACGAAGATAGAGGTTTTAGATAGATCAAAGAAATAAAGCAATAACTCAAAGTCTAATTCGCTTTACAGCCATCAGCATAATTATTAACCCTTCGCTAAGAAATCACATACTATCACCAACGATAAATTTAGCTACTCATAGATGACATGCAATCAACAGAAATCATAGCAAGATTGAATGAAAACATGTTGAAAGATAAATAAATATGAATAGAAAAACTGTAAGATACAATGTTACCGAAGGTCGTCAATCTCCGAAGAATCGCGATCTTACAAGCTCCAAAACGATAATAAAAAGTATCTCCTAAGCTAAGAATCCCCAGAACAGGCTCTGGAGAATTCATACCTAAAACTAATGAGAAAGGTGAGAGAAAAAGTCTGAGAAAGGTTTAAAGGTCACTAGAAGGCAAAATTCGAGTCCAAAAAGGAAACCAACTCAAGAAACCGCGTCAACCGCCACTGAAGGTCTCGGGCGGTTCGCCCGGGACGTGGGGCGGTTCGCCCGGTGCCAGGCGGTTCGCCTGGCATCCCGGGCGGTTCGCCCCCCACTGTTTCGTAGTCTATATATAGTTTCGCCTATTTTCTACGTTTTTCATACCTTTTCACCTTATTTTGAGAGACAAATTTTCCAGAGCTTGTTCTGGGAATTACTAGCATAGAAGACTCTTTTTCTTATTGGTTTGGAAGATTAAGCATAGAGATTGGACATCCTTGATTCTCAATTCTTGCTTGTGAGTTAGCAATTCACCGGAGATTGACAACCTTCGTTGGTAACTTGTATCTCACGATTTTTCTGATTTTATTTATTTCATTCAACATGTTTTCATTCAATCTTGCTTTGATTCTTGTTGATTGCAATTTATCTATGAGTAGCTAAATCTATCGTTGGTGATAGTATGTGATTTCTTAGCTAGGGTTCTTAATTATGCATGAGTGGCTTCGCGCATTTAAGACTTGATTTATTGTTTTATTTCTTTGATCTATCTAAGCCATCTATCTTCGTAGTGTTGAATTGAAAGGAACACATAGGACAATTCACGATCATAGATTTCTATACAAACTTCAAGTACTTCATGCATGATTATTAACCGTTGCTTTGAATGATCATACTATCACTAACTTCCATTATATTGATAAGAAAAATCTGTGCTTTGCTTGATTCCTAATTTATAGTTTAAGTTAAATTAGATAAAGCTAGTTATAGTCCTTAGAGATCGACACTCGAGGTTATCTTACTTCTACACTACGTGCCTTGGTTTTCGTTGTAGTTGTGAGTTGCCTTTGGCTAAAAACAAATTTATTTGATTATTCGAGTCTGACAATCTCTTTCATCACTTAGTGCGAGCCGTAATGAAGAAAAGTAGTCCTTGTTGATTTATGTATTTCAACGCTTCTACGTTTTCTTCGTCCAAATCTTGTTCATAGAAGTATCTGATATACTTCTCTTTTGCAAATCCTCCCCATTGCATCATCTGTTCACACTTTGCAGTGTCAAGATATGCAGGAGGCATGGGTCTTTCAGTGATACAGTTATTAGCCAACACGATTTTCACCGTGTTTATCACCGGAGTAGGAGGAGTGCTTTTTCCAGCACTGTGTGCCTTTGAGGACTTTGTGGTCTTAGATGATTGTCTCTTGGGATCCATCTCTTATATAGTAGGTGAGGGTTGAGAGTGTACGAAAAAGAGACTTTTCTTTTTGACCGGAGGTACAGTAATTCCGAGCACATGCTAGAAATTTTTGCAGAGAAAGGAAATGTGAGATAAAGAATTTTGTCTTTCTCTAACTCTTCATTTATATAGTATCTTTGTTATGTGAGAAGCTCAATGGTTTTGAGTTCTCAACAAGGGTAAAACGGAGATTCATTGAGTTAGTGGAGCCTTTGCACTAAATGCATAGTGGACCACTAACACAAAAACGTCAGAGCATACTTTCTCTTTGCAATATTAACCGTTGGATCATCAACTGCTTTAAAATCAATGGCCACGATTGTATTTCATGTCATGATATACAACGAGTTTATCTGTGCCATGATTAACGTCACAAATTGATTTTACCTTGATTCATGGGATTTGATCTCTTTTACTCCAACGCTAATTGCTTGTTGAAGTATAGAAGAATCTTTTCAGTGATTTTATTCGATCTGACTTTAACAATTACCTTTTCAAGTAACAAGCCTTGTATTTGCTGAAAATTCCCCCTTAATCAAATATCTCATTTTTCTTTAGGGTAAAAGATATTTCTGAGTTCCCGTCTCAGCAAATTCTTTTTATATTGAGATATCCTTAGGTAAAATCTGAGAAGTATTTTTGCTCTTTGCTGAGTTTCCGTCTTCAGATTTTTCTTTTGATACTTGAATACTTGATTCAGTATCCTTGATGTCTGAATGCCAGTTTCAGCAATCTTTGAAGTTTTCTTACTGAGTTCCCGTCTCAGCAAATGATCAAGTTTCCTATCAAATACCCGGTTTGAAGGAATTACTTGTTGAATGCCTGTTTCAGCAAACATTTTAGTTTACACCCATTTCTTTCTAGAGAAGTCAGTGGAAGGGACTTTTTAAGGAACACATAGCCTTTAAGCAACCATTGGCTTGCTGAATACCTGTTTCAGCAATCCACCAAATGTATCCCTTTTTATTGAGGTAGTTCAATCAATCCAGGGTTATACCTTAGCATTGCGAACCTATTATCTGGTAGGGGCTTGGTAAAGATGTCAGCAAGTTGATCATCAGTACCTACTTTTACAACCTCAATGTCTCCTTTTTCCACATGATCTCTAATGAAATGATGTCTAATATCAATGTGCTTTGTCCTTGAGTGGAACTTAGGATTTTGCGTGATAGCAATAGCACTTGTATTATCACAAAAGATTGGTGTTTTTCTTTACAGAAATACCATAATCTCTTAATTGTTTCTGAATCCATAGGATTTGAGCTGTGCAACAACCAGCCGCAATGTATTCAGATTCAGTGGATGAATTAGCAACACAGGTTTGCTTCTTGTTGAACCATGAAATTAATCTTGTACCTAGAAACTGACAAGTTCAAAAGTACTTTTTCTATCAAGAGTTGATGCTCCATGATCAGCAACAGAATAACCAACCAATTCCAATCCAGAATCTTTTGGATACCATAATCCAACATTGATTGTACCTTTGACATATTTCAGTATCTTAAGTGCCTTTTTGTAGTGTGATTCTCTTGGATCAGATTGGAATCTTGCACACACACAAACAGCATACGTCAGGCCTACTTGCTGTTAAATACAGTAAGGAACCAATGAGCTTCCTATACTTGTGTTCATCAACACTTTTATCTTGTTTAGTATAGCCCAATTTGGTACCAACGCTCATGGGGATCTTTTCAGATTTTTCTTCCTCTTTGATCCTGAACTTTATTAGCACTTCTTTGCAAACTTTGCTTGATTTATGAATATTCCATCTTTTAGTTGCTTGACTTGCAATCCTAGGAAATAATTCAATTCGCCCATCATACTCATTTCAAACTTGTTTGTCATGAGTTTGGCAAAATCATCACAAAGTTGCTTGTCCTTAGATCCTATTATTATGTCATCCACATAAATCTGGACTAAGAGTACTTTACCATTATGGTTCATGGTAAATAAGGTTTTGTCAACTTCACCTTTCTTGAAACCATTATCCAGCAAGAACTTATAAGCTAAGGTATCATACCAAGCTCTTGGTGCTTGCTTTAGACCATATACAACTTTCTGAAGCTTGTATACCATCTTGGTTTTTGAGGGAAGTTCAAAGCCAGGGGGCTGTTCCAAGTAGACTTCTTTTGCAAGTTCACCATTTAGGAATGCACTTTTAACATCCATTTGATAAACAATGAAGTCATTATGAGCAGCAAAGGCTAAGAAGAGTCTAATAGCATCCAATCTTGCGACTGGTGCATAAGACTCATCATAGTCCAATCCTTCAGTCTGGCAGTATCCTTGAGCAACTAAACGTGCTTTGTTCCTTGTTACTTCTCCAGACTCACTCAGCTTGTTTCTGAACACCCACTTTGTACCAATTGCTTTCTTTCCTTCAGCAAGGGGTACAAGTTTTCAGACTTTGTTCCTTTCAAATTGATCCAGTTCTTCTTGCATTGCCTTGATCCATTCAGAATGCTTTAAAGCTTCTTCTATGGTCTTGGGTTCAATTTCTGAAACAAAGCAAGAGAACAAAGCTTCTACTTCAATGACGTTTTCTTCTTCAACAAGTTCTTGATTAGTAGATACTTTGGATCTAGTCACTTGGCGTTTGTCAATATTGATGACAGTGTTTTTTACACTATCATTCGGGTCTTTTTCACCAATTTAGCTATCCTCTTGCATGCATTTTAGTGCATTTTGTTAGAATAGTGTCACGTTTCCATTTCTTTTGTTATTTTCAGGTTTTAGGTGAAAATCGCGCTTTTGGATATAAATCATGGCGAAACAATGATGTTTTGGTGTGTCAAGGAGTACCGGGATGAGTTTCCAGGCCAAAAGACCAAGTTTCGGGGCTCAAACCGGTCCAATGGCCGAAATCGAAGATCCGGAGGAAGAAAAGGGCACGGGCAACTCTCTGCCCGTGCCAGGCGCACCGCTTGGTGCCCGGCGGTCCGCCGCGTGAGTTTCCGACAACAACTATATATAATTTCAAAAGCTGCGAATTTTCATATCTTAGATCATTATTTTGCAGACTTAAACCCTAGAGCTTGTTCTGGGTATTTTTTCTCTTAGAACCATTGTTTCTTAGCGATTTTGGAGCATTGAGTAGAGATTTGGACATCAATTGATCTCACCTTGCAAGATCTTTGTGAGTTTAGCAATTCAACGGAAATTGACAACCTTTGGTGGTAACTTTGTATCTCACAATTTCTGCTATTTATCTTTCAATTCAACTATGTTTTCTCATATGATTGCTATTGTTGTTTATGATTTTGATATGAGTAGCTAAACATCTAGTTGGAGATAGTATGTAAATTCGTAGCTAGGGTTCATATTATGCATGATTGAGTTTCTGAGTCTTTTACTTGTTTTATTGTTATATTCGAATCCTTGATCCGACTAAGCCAATATCTTCGTAGAAAAGTGTTAGAAACACTAGGACAATTCAAGATCATCGTTTTATATATCTTCAATTACAAGTACTGCTTGAACTAAGACTGACAACCTTAGCCAAGTATTAGTATAGATAGGAAGCCTTTAAAATACACGTCTACAAATCTGTTTTTGGTGTTTGTTAATTCGAATTACTTTTAAAGCAGTACGAGTTGCACTTTCATGCATAATTAGAACTTGATGCTTAGAATGAGCATACTATCACCATCTCCCATTATATATTGTTAAGTCAAGCTAAGATAAATTTGTTTTCTGAAATTATATATAGTTATTTAGTTAAAGCTAGTTTAGTCCCTAGAGATCGACACTCGAGGTCATCTTACCTCTGCACTACGTGTTTTGTGCAGTTGTGAGTTGCCCTTTGGCTAAAACAAATTATTTGATTGTTCGAGTCTGACAATCTCGTTCATCAAATATCACCAATCATATCCGTAGAGGGATGATCTCTAATCCACTTATTAACAATTTTCTGCTATTTGGATCTGGATAAGTTTGCGTTTTAGCATGTGACGCTTCAGCATGTACTTGTTCAGTACTACTGGTATCTTGTTGTGTCTCTGCTGAAATTGGTTCATCAGCAACTGCTTGTTCAACATTGCTGGTTTGAGGTAACTCGTCAGCAGACACAGGAAGTTGCGTAGTTTCAATAACATCTAGACCAAAATTCTTTATCATGAACTATATTTATCTTGTCATGACTTGGGGAGAGAGTGTCATTGTCAGAATCATCATTTAGTTCAATTGATTTGATATTTCTAGCATCAGATTCAGTTCTTTGCTCGTGTATGAGTAATTTCTTCATTCATTCTGATATTTCTTCTTCAGTAGGAACTCCTTGTGATTTTTCATAGAATACTGATGAACGTTTATTTTACACTTTCATTCGATCTTTTTCACCAATTTAGCTATCCTCTAGGTTAATTTAGCTTATATTTTAATGCATTTTATTAGAATAGTGTCACGTTTCCCTTTTCTCTGCATTTTTCAGCTTTTAGGTGAAAAACGTATTTTTAGGGGCAATTATGTTGAAGAGAACGAAGATTCGGTGTTTCGTGGTCATCCGTGGTGCATCTAGAAGGTTCCGGATGAGATTTGAGGTCTAGGGGTCGAGTTTCAAGGCTTAAAGGTCACTAGAAGGCAAAATCCTAGTCCGAAAAGGAAAAGAAGACCAAAAAACGCATCAAAAACGCGTCTCCACCGACCTGGAGCTCCCAGGCGGTTCGCCCGGCACGCCAGGCAGTTCGCCCGGTGCCAGGCGGTTCGCCTGGGACCAGAGGTGATTCGTCCCCCAGTTTCCGAACTCCTATATATAGTTGCTCCATTCTCTACGTTTTTCATACCTTTTCATAGAGTTTTTAGGAACGAATTCTCCAGAGCCTGTCTGGGAATTCTTAGCATAGGAGACTCTTTTTCTTATCAATTCGGAGGATTAAGCATAGCAATTGGACCTCGTTGTTTATCAATTCTTGCTTGTGAGCTAGCAATTCTTCGGAGATTGACAACCTTCGTCGGTAACATTGTATCTCACGATTTTTCTACTTTTCTTTATCTCTTTCAACATGTTTTCGTTCAATCTTGCTTTGATTCTTGTTGATTGCATTCTATCTATGAGTAGCTAAATCTATCGTTGGTGATAGTATGTGATTTCTTAGCTAGGGTTCTTAATTATGCATGATTGGCTGTAACGCGATTCATACTTGACTTATTGCTTTATTTCTTTGATCTATCTAAACCCTCTATCTTCGTAGTGTTGAATTGAACGGAACACATTGGACAATTCATGATCTTAGATTTCTATGCAAATATTCAAGTACTTCATGCATGATTATTAACCTGATGCTTTGAATGATCATACTATCACTAACTTCCATTATTATTGATAAGAAAATCTGTGCTAAGTCGTTTGTTGAGTTTATAGTTTAAGTTAAATTAGATAAAGCTAGTTATAGTCTTTAGAGATCGACACTCGAGGTTATTTTACTGCTACACTACGGTTTCGTTGTAGTTGTGAATTGCCTTTGGCTAAAAACAAATTTATTTGATTAATTGAGTTTGACAAATTCGGTTCATCAAATTAGCGCCGCTGCCGGGGACTATACTCCTTTTTTCTGTTTAGCTTATATATATTTTCAGCATTCAATTCCTAGTTTTAGTATTTTATTTAATTTGATCTCTCTGATACTCTTTTCTTAGCTTGTTACAGATAGTGTATGCGAAGTACACGATCTAGAGGAACACCGCTTGCTGAACCAATCACTGAAATCGACAGAGTCTACCACCAAAGAAGGCGACTACTTCGACGACGTGAACTAGAGGAAATAGAGGATACCGATTTCTCTGAATCTCTACACAGTCTTTTTGAAGAAATCGTCGGAATGGCAGAAGATAGACCACTGAAATCATGGGTTCAACCCACCAAGGATCGTATGAGGGGACCGGCGATTGTTCTTTCGTCTGCAACTCGAGATCTGGAAATAAAAAACCACATGTTCTAGCAACTTCCGAGGTTCTATGGCTTGGCTAGGGAAGACGTGATGGGGTACTTGCATGATATCGATGACTTCGTCAACCAACTTCCACAACCCGGAGCTGAAATAACAGCGGATGAGTTGAGAATGAAGGTTTTTGCTATGGGGATTGGCGACAGGGCCAAGGCATGGTTGAGTTCTCTACCGGCGGGTTCGCTTGACACTTGGGCAAAGGTTTTTTCAGCATTCATGGAGAAATACATTCCTCACACCTTGACTACCGCACTTAAGGCGCAAATCACTGGATTCAAACAAGACTATGATGAGACCATCTACACCGCGTTTGAGAGGTTCCAAGACCTCATGAACAAGTGCCCTTGATGAATGCGCGGATGTCGTGCTCCGAATTCAATCAAATAATATTTGTTATTTAGCCAAAGGCAATCCACAACTACAACGAAAACCGTAGTGTAGTAGTAGAATGACTCGAGTGTCGTTCTCTCGGGACTATAACTAGCTTTATCTATTTAATAGAGAATATAAACAGCAGACAGATAGCAAGGGGTTTTTCTAACAGATAATGGAGATTGGTGATAGTATGATCCTTCAAAGCATAACGGGTCGATAATCATGCATAAATTCCTCGGTCTTGCATAGAGATCTTTGAATCAATCTAGTGTCCTGTTGCAATTATTAAGCACTACGAAGATAACTGGTCTGACAAGTCAATCACTGTTGTCCTATTGTGTTCCGTAATTATTCAACACTATGAAGATAAACTCGCATACAGGTCGACAAGTGTCCAATTGTGCATAATAATTAATACAACATACAAGAATTTAGGTTGTGCCTGATCAACGAAATAAAGCAATGACACGGAGTATAATGCGCGATATAGCCATTACCATGATTATCTTCCCTTCGCTAAGAATTCACATACTACGACCAACGATAAGTTTAGCTACTCATAATAGGCATGCAATCAACAGAAATCATAGAAGAAAACATATTGAAAGATATATAAAATAAGTAGATTAAACTGTAAGATACAAGTTACCGAAGGTTGTCAATCTCCGAAGAATTGCGATCCTACAAGCTCCAATCCTCTATGAAAAAGTATTCCCTAAGCTACGGAACTCCCAGGACAGGCCCCGGGAAGTTCCTACCTAAAACTATAGAGAGAGGTGAGAAAGTAGGTCTGGAAAGATATGATTTTCGGAGAAAACTGAGCAACTATATATAGGCCCCGAAATACTGTGGGGCGGTTCGCCCCACACACCGGGCGGTTCGCCCCACCTCCGGGGCTCGCCCCGGAGAGTTTTTCGCGGAATTTCGCATTTTCGACGCGTTTTTGGATTTCTTCCCCTTTTCGGACTCGGTTTCTGTCTTCTAGTAGCCTTCTAACCTCCAGATTTGGCCCCTAGACTCCAAATCCTATCCGGAAACCTTCCGATACTCCAAATAGGCTTCTGGAACACCAATTCCTTGTCAACTTCAATATAATTGCCCGGAAATCTTCGAATTTCAACCAAAACCCGTAAAATAAAATCTAAAGGGAAACGTGACACTATTCTAATAAAATGTACTAAAATATAGCTAAATTAACATAGAGGATAGCTAAAATAGGTGAAAAAGACTCGAATGAAAGTGTAAAATACACATTCATCAAACTCCCCAAACCGAACCTTTGCTTGTCCTCAAACAACTAAGCTAGACTCTAATACAAAAAACATGCAAGACACAAAATGGAGTCTCATGCCAAATAAAATGAACTAATCTGCTGAATCTACCAAAAAACATATGAACAAAAACCATATAAATCAAAGTATGAATATAGGTTGAAGAATACCTCGATTGACTTATACACATCCACATAAGCACTTATGTCAAGACAAGATAGTCTCTCGTAACATTCTCTACCTGGACCTAGTCAGTGACGACGTAATGAAGCATGCTAAAATACGAATGGTTGCCCCGTGCCTATGAAACTGAGGACTTACTGCTGTTCCACCATGTTAAGACTTTTCCTCAAAAGAGGTCGAACCAGTACTGGCTCTCATCAAACGAAGGAGGGTTCCCTATAAAAGATAACACTCCCCTATTCTACCCATCTCTCAAGTAAATTCTTAAACTATTCACCACTTCCTGAATGGCAGGACGAGGGTGGTCTAGAACAGATGACACTCAAGACAAAAAAGATAAAAAATAGAAAATCACAACACGATTACGAACATTACAAAAAATGGAAAAGACTCAACACGTTGCTAAACTGCTATTTGGCTTTCTTTTTTTGACCCTTCTTTGCTTTTTTGGGGTCTTTTCTCTTTTCTCTTTTTTTCCTTCCTGATTCTTTTTTTTTTCTTTTTCTTTCTCTTTGTTTTTCGGAATTTTTCTTTCTTTTTTTCGATTTTTTCCTAGCCAGCAGTAGCATAACAAAGAGAGAAACAAAATGACTCACACGACTTCCCCAAACCTATTCAAAAGAATAGGTTGGAGTACAAAATTCATAGAAAAGGAAAAATAAACTCACGATACGAAAAATGAAAAACAGAAAGAAGTCTATGATGGTGTAACCCCCTCCCCAAACCTATTCGGAAGAATAGGTTATAAACAAAGGATCACACAACCTCACTCTACCTCCTTCCTAGGCATTTAGCAATATCAAAGCATGGTGAAGACTTGTTGCCTCTTAGGTACATAATTACTCGGGAAACAACCATAAGACCCTAACATGCATCATCCTATTATAAAGGCCTTCGTGAACCGCAGTAGAGAAAACACCACTAAGTGATGTCGAGACTACCAAGCTTAACTAAGTGCAATACATAAATGTGACAAGCCAAGCGAGAAAAACCTCAAACAAATTCATAGAGATGAAGCATACGATTAACGGCATAGTTAGTTGATCTACCCAATAAAAAAGTTCAAAAAATTCGGCAATAAACTCCATATAAAACATGCAAGACTATCCTAGGATGAATGTAGTGAATGCAACCTAAAAAATCTATGAAAGCAGTAAACGTGCAAATGCAAATGCAAACAAAGAACAAGATACTAATCAACACAAAGCCAAACAATACTTAACATCATGGTTCACATCCCATCCCCCTTACGATTCTTAAGCTAGCCCCTAGCAAAAGAGAATGAGTAATAAGAAGTGATACTAGATGTTACCGAACGGTTTGGCCTCGGTTGGCTGAGAGTGAACATGTGGAGGGACTAATCATCGGGATGGTAGTCCCCATAAAAGTCACTCCACATGTCATTCATGAGCTCATTGGACTGTCGTAGAGCTTCCTGCTCTTGCTGGATGAGCTGTTGCTGCTCCCACATGTGCTGCCTATCCTCTCGGCGATGCTCCTCGAATATCTCCCAATCGCGGTTGTGCTGGACAATGTGCCTGTCGAGGTCCTGTCGCATGGCCGCGTTGTTGGCATCAATTCTGTCGAAACGGCCGTCGAGGTAGGTATGGAATTCAGAGAAGTCAAATCCTCTAGACCCCTGTGGTGCTCGAGGTGGTGCATGCGGTGCTCTATGGACAAACGGAATATCTGGGATAGGGGCTTCGCCAACATCGGCCTCCATAGCATCCTCATGATCGGAATCATTTGGATGGAATGATGCTCCTACATCAGCAGCGGCAGCTGTGGGGTTCTTCAACTGATACCTGTTGAGCTGCACCTCAATGGTCGAGGGTGAAAGGGCAGCGACCTCGCAATCCCCCTCCTCAATATCATCGACCCCATGATATTTGCATTAGGTTGTGATGAAGCTTGGGAAGATGAAAGGCTTCCTCTTCTTTTCCCAGTGGCGCTCGTACTCCTCATACATAATGTGCCCTATGTCGTTCTGATGTCCGTCTATCAGGCAGTAGAGGAGCTCGGCGTAGTAGGGCTGAATCCATGTGTCATTCTTCTAGGGATCAAGTCGGAGATGCAAAATTTCATCATCACCTTAGCTTCAATGCTAAGGTCGCTATAACTGATCCGTCCAGGTTCTGCCCCGATTTCTGGATATCGGTACTCCCTGTTGCAGATCACGTCTGTGATGTGTCTCCCTATCCCCCTAGAGGTCCTCGAATGCAGGTAGGCATGGTCGCTCCCTGTGAATTCCGGATTCCCAAAATGGATGAAAGAAGAGATGTACTCTGGTGTCCACGGTATAATTAGGCCTCGGACTAGCACCCCATTCTTCTTCTTGAGATCCGTGTATCCAGTGTAGAACTCTTGGAGGAGGCTCTCGTCGTAACCTTTGAACCTGTTGGAACTGTACCATGCCCAATTCCTTTGTGACCCCAATCGTGACAGCGTCCTATATCCCGCTCTATCTACTACGGACTCGGGAATGTCAATCCTCCTATCGGGGATGATCGACCTTCCTCCGTCGGCCATCTCCGCCTCTAGCCTTTGTCGCACCTCTATCGCAGCTACAGACAACTCGAACAAATGGTGAGATGGTTGGGAGCTTGATGCTACTCCCTTCCCCTTCTTGCTAGAGCCGGCTCTCCTTGATCTCGGTGCCATGATTCCTACAAACAGCAATTAGTATCTTGTACGATGTAAAACAAACCTATGCATATGTAAATATACGAGCGAACAAACGAGTAATATTTTCAAAAATCCAACTCCTAAAAAACCCAAAGCCTAGTCAGCTAATTCATTACGCAACATATCAATGTAACTACTACAATAACATATCACATTATGCTCTTGCTAAACAACAAATGCGTTGAATCACAAGGTTCAACCCATACCATAAAAATCAAAAGTCTAGCATAAATCCTCAATTCCATCAATCATGCATCCTACCAATACATCCATCATTATCATATCAACAAACACACGTTTAAGCGTGGAATGAAAGTAAGAGAGACATTTCCCTAACAAGACATATATCATCTAATTAGCAAAAAGTCTCAAATCATCAAACCAAGCCTAATTGAACATGTAATTGACAATGAATAACGAATCTAATCACATAAAACATTAACCCATACATCATACAAGCCTAATTGAAGCATAAATCAAAAACCCCCAAATTGTAAAAATTAGGGTTCATGTGATAATACCTCAAATCCGGAAATTGAATGAGCTAGGAAGAAATTTTTTCGGATAGAAAGATAGAGCACGTAACTGGCTTTGAATGAAGCTAAAGAACACACAAAATGATGGAGAGATGAAGAAGTTATGAAGATTTGAAGTTATTTCGAATATGGAGGAAATTTTGGAGTTTGGAAGATGAAAATGGAGGAAAATGGGGGTTTGACATTCTGGAGGTGTGGGGCGGTTCGCCCCACACCTGGGGCGGACTGCCCCGTGCGGGGCGAACCGCCCCGCACGTCCGGAGCGCGCGCACGCGCTCTGGACGTGGGGCGGTTCGCCCCACATGGGGGGCGATTCTCACCCCACTCCTAGGTGGGAGACGAACGTTTTTGGAATAAAAATGCGGTTTTTTAGTCCCCGAAAAATCATTTTCCTCAAAAAATCACTCGAAAAGTTGCACTCGAACACAACATAAGCACATACGACATAGAACCGAACAAATTCACATATGAAAAGCAAATTGTTCAAGTATGAATGCATGCAATAAAGCGGTAAAGAAAGCGATAAAAATATCGGGTTGCCTCCCGGATAGCGCCATTGTTTAAAGTCTCTGACTCGACTCCTGTCTTCGCCTATCTTTTCCTTCTGAGGGTACTAGACTTCCCCTTCACGAGTCTCCTTCCCGAGCCTCGATCCTGTGAATAAGAGTGAACATAGACGTTAAGACCACTGTAATCAATAGTGTTAGAAGTATCAGGTGGGTCAGGTGGATCGGATATGGCTTGCAACACATGTTGCTTGCCATCCACTTCAATAGTGCAAGTCCTTTGGTAGATGTCCATCACGGAGCGTAGCTTAGTCAATAATGTTCGTCCTAAGAGTATGACATCCCCCGTTCCTGGTGCTGACGCCGGCCTAATTACAAAATCGGTGTAGACAGAAGCTTCACCAATCTTGACTAATACATTCTTCACAACGCCTTCGGGTTTCACAAGGGATCCATCCGCCAGTTGCACAATAGCCTTATGGACAGTTAGTTCTCCAAGGTTACTCTTCTCGAAAACATTCAAAGGGAGCACATTAGAGTAGGATCCTGTGTCTAGTGTGGCTCGGATATCTTCAAGTTCCCCAATCCCGACTTTAACATCGAAACTTTGTGGGAGTGGCTCGGGATCGTCTTGCTCCTCTTCACTCTTGTTAGTACCAAGGTCCTGCCCTCCTTCTTCGGCTTGTGGGGGCATTTCCCTTTTGCAACTCTCGCACTTAGCAACCTTCTTGATGGTGATTTCCACAGGTAGATCACCCACTAAGGTAATGGACATCGACTTCTCAGTGTCGCTAGGCAGCTTGCCTTGTTCCCTACTTGCTCCTCGGTCGATCAATTCTTGCATCTTTTGATGGGCAAGCCTAGTGCTCTCTTCCAACCTATCAAGCCTTGCCCTAGTCTTCTCAGAATCTTCTTCATAACGTTTGAGAAAACTTTGTGTGTGAACAACCATCTTTTGCAAGTTCTCCATCAGTTGAGCCGACTTCGACTTCGGTGGCTCTTTCGGAGCGGGGTTTTCGCAGTGATCATTACACTAGTTTAGCCTACTACGGTCTTGGTTAGGGCCATAAGTTTGGTTAGCCGGTGCATATCCTTGATTGTTTCGGAATCCCCTTCTCCAAAATCCACCTCGAGGATTCCTACCGTCTTGTCCGTAGCTAACTTCTTGAGTACCAAACTCCGTAGCAAAGGCTTCTTCTTCGCCTCCTCGAGCCCAGTTGCCATCATCGTATGCCAGGTCCGATCTACACATATGAGCCCCATGCCCATAGTTCTTGCATATTCGGCATACTTCGTTCGAAACAGTTGTTTCGGTGGCGCTCTTGAGGACTTGCTTCAATTCGTTGGTAAAGCACTCGAATTGATCCCCATTCCCCCTGTACATAGGGGCTTCTTGAGTCGGTGGAGCTTCAGGTCCACGTCTCCTAATCATTGCTCTTGGGTCTTTGAACTGCGAACCCTTAGCAAGCCTTTCGAAAACTGCCCAGACGGCTTCTGCAGTTTCCTCCCAAATATTGCCTCGGCATTGGAAATCCACCACTTGTTGGTTCTCGAAGGTTAGTCCATTGTAGAAGTGTTGGACTTGGTCGGAAAGCTCAAAACCATGGTGAGGGAACTTGTTCGTGAGATCTTGGAACCTCTCAAACGCGGTGTAGATGGTCTCATCATAGTCCTGCTTGAATCCAGTGATCTGCGCCTTAAGCGCGGTAGTCAAGGTGTGAGGGAAGTATTTCTCCATGAAAGCTGAAAAAACCTTCTCCCAAGTGTCCAGCGAGCCTGCTGGAAGAGAACTTAACCATGACTTGGCTCTGTCGCCAAGTCCCATAGCAAAAACCTTCATTCTCAACTCGCCCGTTGTAATGTCAGCTTCGGGTCGTGGGAGTTGGTTGACGAAATCATCGATATCGTGCAAGTACCCCATCACATCTTCCCTTGATAAGCCATAGAACCTCGGAAGTTGTTGGAACGCGTGGTTCTTGATCTCCAGATCTCGGGTTGCAGACGAAAGAACTATCGCCGGTCCCCTCATACGATCCTTGGTGGGTTGAACCCATGCCTTCAGTGGTCTAGCTTCTGCCATTCCGTCGATTTCCTTGAAAAGACTGAGTAGAGATTCAGAGAAATCGGTTTCCTCTATTTCCTCTAGTGCGCGCCTTTCAAGTAGTCGCCTTCTTTGGTGGTAGACTCTGTCAATCTCAACAATTGAATCAGCAAGTGGTGTTCCTGCAGAACGTGTATGCGGCATACACTATCTGTAACAGACTAGGAAAGGTGAATTAGAAACAGACTAGGAAAGCAGTATCAGAGAGAGATTAAAAAAGGAAAACTAAAACTAGTAGAATTAGGAATCTAAAGCTGTAAATATAAACAAATTAAACAGAAAAAAGGAGTATAGTCCCCGGCAACGGCACCAATTTCATGAACGCGTGGATGTCGTGCTCCGAATTCAATGAAATAATATTTGTTATTTAGCCAAAGGCAATCCACAACTACAACGAAAACCGTAGTGTAGCAGTAGAATGACTCGAGTGTCGTTCTCTCGGGACTATAACTAGCTTTATCTATTTAATAGAGAATATAAACATCAGACAGATAGCAAGGTGTTTTTCTAAGCATAACGGGTCGATAATCATGCATAAATTCCTCGGTCTTGCATAGAGATCTTTGAATCAATCTAGTGTCCTGTTGCAATTATTAAGCACTACGACGATAACTGGTCTGACAAGTCAATCACTGTTGTCCTATTGTGTTCCGTAATTATTCAACACTACGAAGATAAACTCGCATACAGGTCGACAAGTGTCCAATTGTGCATAATAATTAATACAACATACGAGAATTTTGGCTGTGCCTGATCAACGAAATAAAGCAATGACACGGAGTATAATGCGCGATATAGCCATTAGCATGATTATCTTCCCTTCGCTAAGAATTCACATACTACCACCAACGATAAGTTTAGATACTCATAATAGGCATGCAATCAACGGAAATCATAGAAGAAAACATATTGAAAGATATATAAAATAAGTAGATTAAACTGTAAGATACAAGTTACCGAAGGTTGTCAATCTCCGAAGAATTGCGATCCTACAAGCTCCAATCCGCTATGAAAAAGTATCCCCTAAGCTACGGAACTCCCAGGACAGGCCCCGGGAAGTTCCTACCTAAAATTATAGAGAGAGGTGAGAAAGTAGGTCTGGAAAGATATGATTTTCGGAGAAAACTGAGCAACTATATATAGGCCCCGAAATACTGTGGGGCGGTTCGCCCCACACACCGGGCGGTTCGCCCCAACTCTGGGGCGGTTCGCCCCGGAGAGTTTTTCGCGGAATTCCGCATTTTCGACGCGTTTTTGGATTTCTTCCCCTTTTCGGACTCGGTTTCTGTTTTGACAAGGACGTTCTCCATGAGTTCTATGTTGGGTATACTAATCTTCAAGAGAAGGAGAGTGATCTCGTTAGAGGTGTGTTCGAGCCATGGACTTTTGCAACAACTTCGCGGTTTATCCATAAGGTGGAACGAGAATTCACCGGGAGTGAGCACTCTTATGTCTATTCACGTACCACAAAAGAGATTGAAACCAATATCACGGCAGAAATCTGCCACAAGGACTGCAAGGTTCGAGAGGCTAGGAAGCAACCGGGGCGGCCTCATCACAACAGATTTAGTCTTGAGTCAACAGTGGTGATGAAGTTCCGTATCGCGAACTTGATTCCAAAACATAATGACATGGACACCGAACCCTTCTTTGGGGCGCCCCTCGACTGCTTATTGAAGGAGCACCATATAGACATCGGTAGCATCAACCGTGAAGAATGTGGGCGACATTGGGCACAGAAGAGAAAACCTCTGAGTTTCCGAGTTTCATCGTAGCTTACTGTAAGTTCCATGGGGTAGAGGACATTGGTAAGGGAAACTCTAAGAGCACAGCTCTTTCCCCTTCAACAATTCACGGGCTATTAGAGAGATACCGGATGGAAAACCCCATGGCTGCAGCGGCTAATCTTGAGGCTTCTCTTCGACAACGCAATTCTTCTAATGATGATGATGGTGACAATGAAGACAATAGGGACAATGAGGATGCCATGAATACTGATGGAGGAGTTGGCCCTATTCGATCTATTAGTAGAACCACCACCACCACCACGGGCTCCGATGATCACCAACAAGGGCCTTCGAGCAATCTCAATACCTTACATCTTGTGTACTCAGCCGACCGAGGCCAAACCACGCGGTAACATCTAGTATCACTTCTTATTTCCTCATTCTCTTATTGCTAGGGACTAGTTTTAGTTTCATGAGGGGGGATGGGATTTAAGTGAACTATTGTTGTTAGTTTGGAGCTTGGCATTGGTAGTTTGAGTATAGTACCTTGCATTTTGTTGAAATTCATTTGCATTAGCGTTTGCACGTTTATCGCTTTCCTAGTAATTTAGTTGCATACACTACATTCATCCTAGTATAGTTTTGCAAGTTTTTGTGTGGAGTTTATTGCCAAATGTTTTGAAGTTTTTTATTGGGTAGATTAACTAGTTATGACCTCTAACCATATGTTTCATCTCTATGAATTTGTTTGAGGTTTTTCTCGCTTGGCTTGTCACATTTATGTTTGCACTTAGTTAAGTTTGGTAGTCTCGACATCACTTAGTGGTGTTTTCTCTACTGCGGTTCACGACGGCCTTTATAATAGGATGATGCATGTTAGAGTCTTATGGTTGTTTTCTCGAGTTATTATGTACGTAAGAGGCAACAAGTCTTCACCTTGCTTTGAGATTGCTAAATGCCTAGGAAGGAGGTAGTGTGAGATTGTGTGATCCTTTGTTTGCAACCTATTCTTTCGAATAGGTTTGGGGAGGGGGTTACGCTATCATTAGACTTGTTTTCCGATTTTTGAGTGTTGTGAGTTTGTTTTTCTTTTTCCGTAAAGTTTGTGCTCCAACCTATTCTTTCGAATAGGTTTGGGGAGGTCGTTTGTGAGTCGTTGTAATTTCTTTTTCGTTGTGCTACTGCTGGCTATATATAAAAAAAGAGAAAAAAATCGAAAAAAAAAAAAGAAAAAATTCCAGGAAAAAGAAAAAATTTGGAAAAGAAAAAAAAAGAAAAAAAAAAAAAAGACCCCAAAAAAGCAAAGAAGGTTCCAAAGAAAGCCAAAAGCAGTTTAGCAAAATGTTTGTCTTGTTTTCAATTCTTGAAATATTCGTAATCGAGTTGTAATTTTTTGTCTTTTGTTTGTTTGAGTGTCATCTGTTCTAGACCACCCTCGTCCTTCCATTCAGGAAGTGGTGAATAGTTTAAGGCTTTGCTTGAGAGATAGGTAGAATAGGGGAGTGTGAACTTTTAGGGAACCCTCCTTCGTTTGATGAGAGCCAGTATTGGTTCGACCTCTTTGAGGGAAAGTCTTAACTTGGTGAACAGTAGTAAGTCCTCAGTTTCATAGGCACGGGACAATCATTCGTATTTTAACATGTTTCATTACGTCGTCACTGACTAGGTCCAGGTAGAGAATGTTACGAGAGACTATCTTGTTTAACATAGTGCATATGTTAATGTGTATGAGTCAATCGAGGCATTCTTCAACAAATATCCATGTTATGATTTGTATGGTCATTGTTCATAAGTTTTTGATAGACTCAATAGATTAGTTCATTACGTTTGGCATGAGACTCCATTTTGTGTGTTGCATTGTTTTTTTTTGCATTAGAGTCTAGCTTAGTTGCTTGAGGACAAGCAAAAGTTCGGTTTGGAGAGTTTGATGAACGTGTATTTTACACTTTCATTCGAGTCTTTTTCACCAATTTAGCTATCCTCTATGTTAATTTAGCTTATAGTTTAATGCATTTTATTAGAATAGTGTCACATTTCCCTTCTCTTTGTATTTTTCAGGTTTTAGGTGAAAAACGTGTTTTTAGGGGCAATTATGTTGAAGAGAACGAAGATTTGGTGTGTCGTGGTCATCCGTGGTTCATCTAGAAGGTTCCGGACGAGATTTGAGGTTTAGGGGTCGAGTTTCAAGGCTTAAAGGTCACTAGAAGGCAAAATCCGAGTCCGAAAAGGAAAAGAAGACCAAAAACGCGTCTCCACCGACCTGGAGCTCCCAGGCGGTTCGCCCGGCACGCCAGGCGGTTCGCCCGGTGCCATGCCAGGCGGTTCGCCTGGGACCAGGGGCGATTCGCCCCCCAGTTTCCGAACTCCAACATATAGTTGCTCCATTCTCTACGTTTTTCATACCTTTTCACAGAGTTTTTAGGGACGAATTCTCCAGAGCCTGTTCTGGGAATTCTTAGGATAGGAGACTCTTTTTCTTATCAATTTGGAGGATTAAGCATAGCAATTGGACCTTGTTATTTATCAATTCTTGCTTGTGAGCTAGCAATTCTTCGGAGATTGACAACCTTCGTCGGTAACATTGTATCTCACGATTTTTCTACTTTTATTTATCTCTTTCAACATGTTTTCATTCAATCTTGCTTTGATTCTTGTTGTTGTATTCTGTCTATGAGTAGCTAAATCTATCGTTGGTGATAGTATGTGATTTCTTAGCTAGGGTTCTTAATTATGCATGATTGGCTGTAACGCGATTCAGACTTGACTTATTGCTTTATTTCTTTGATCTATCTAAGCCCTCTATCTTCGTAGTGTTGAATTGAACGGAACACATTGGACAATTCATGATCTTAGATTTCTATGCAAACGTTCAAGTACTTCATGCATGATTATTAACCTGATGCTTTGAATGATCATACTATCACTAACTTCCATTATTATTGATAAGAAAATCTGTGGTAAGTCGTTTGTTGAGTTTATAGTTTAAGTTAAATTAGATAAAGCTAGTTATAGTCCTTAGAGATCAACACTCGAGGTTATTTTACTGCTACACTACGGTTTTCGTTGTAGTTGTGAATTGCCTTTGGCTAAAAATAAATTTATTTGATTAATTGAGGCTGACAAATTCGGTTCATCAAATACAACATGCACTGATTCTTCGATCTTTTGTGCCTTTTTGTTGTAAACTCTATAACCTTTACTATGCAAGGAGTAGCCAAGAAATATCGCTTCGTCTGCTTTTGGTTGAAATGTTCTTAAGTATTCTCTACCATTGTTAAGAACAAAGCATTTGCAACCAAATACTCTTAGATGGGTGATGTTAGGAGGTCTCCCAAAAATAACTCATAAGGAGTTTTGTTGTATTCCTTAGTTATCAAGCAGCTATTTTGAGTATAGCAGGCGGTATTAATCGCTTCAACCCAATAAGCCTCACTTATTTCAGTGTCAGCAAGCATCGTTCTAGCTGCTTCCTTAAGGGTACGATTTTTCCTTTCAGCAACACCATTTTGTTGAGGTGTCATTACTGAGGATAACTGATGTTGTAGGCCTTTTGAAGTGCAATACTCAGTTATGTACTGGTTTACAAACTAAGTACCATGGTCTGTTCTTATGACTTTTACCTTGTCATTTTTCATGACTTCGAGTTTGTTCAGCAAGTTAGGTATTTCAGTCCTTGTTTTAGACTTGTGTTTGATAAATACTACCCAAGTGAATCTTGAATAGTCATCTACCACCACCAGACAATACTTCTTGCTAGCATAGCTAGTTGAAGAAGATTCAAACAAGTCCATGTGCAAGAGTTGTAAACGTTTTGTAGTTGACGGTACTGCCTTGTTCTTGAAAGAAGTTTTGGTTTGCTTTCCTTGCTGACATGCATTGCAAACACCATCCTTCTTAAAAGTAACCTTAGGTAATCCAACTACAAGTGCCTTTTTAGACAGCTTATTCACCGTCTTGAAGTTTAGGTGACTTGTTCGTTATGCCACAACCATGCTTTTTCAGCAAGGCAATCATGATCTGAGACAAGAGATTTTTCAACGATTGTTGAAGACCAATCTACGGTATAGAGACCTCCTGATGTTCTAGCAATCATAATAACCTTCTTTGTCTCAAAGTCAATAAGTTTACATTCATCACTTTTGATTTTGATGAAGTAACCTTTGTCAGCGAATTGACTCATGCTGAAAAAAGGTTAAACTTAAGATTTTTGACATAAAGAACTCCCGAAATGGTAATGCATCCTAACTTCACGTCACCATAACCTTTAGTATAACCAAAGCCTCCACCAGCAAACCTTATTGTTGGACCTTTAGACCACCGTCTATAGTTTATAATGTTTTTCTTGTTGCCCGTCATGTGCTTTCCACAACCACTGTCAAAGTGCTAAATTACATTGTTTGTCTCCGTGGCTGAAGTCTGCACAATCAAGAGAAAACAAGTTAATTATCCAGTATTGGATGTCCATTAACATGTTCAAGAAAACTTCCAGTGGAAACCCAAGTCTTGAGTTTTTCAACTTTGACTTGTTTTCTACTTGCTGAGGAACTAGAGGGTTTAGAACCGAAAGACTTTTGATCATTGCTAATCAAGTCCACTTTCTGATGTGGTGTCTTGCTTGGTTGACCCTTTTGCTGAACATACTTTTTAGTAAGTTCTTTTCTAGAAAGGTTCCTTCTAGTCCTAGCATTTTGAGTTTTGTCAGAATCTTAGGCTTGGTTTTGTTCATCTCTTTGAAGTATCTTTGCTGACTTTGCTTATACTCATGAAAGAGTTGACTTTGCTTGGTTTTGAATCCAAATCCACTTTTCGGAGAGTGCTGAGCTTTTGTCTCAACAACCTTACTTGATTTAGGTTTGTGAGCAAAGGTCTTCTGATTACTTTTAGTAATCTTGCCTTTTGTCTTAATAAATTGCTTTTCAACAACGTGTTTGGCGGAATGCTTTACAACATCCTTTTTCTGAACAATTTGCTTTTCAGCAACCTGTTTTCCTTATAAAGTCTTGTTACTTTGAGTGGCAACAGCGCGGTTTAAGGTCGTAGGTACTTGATTGCTTATTTCAGCAACCTTAGATTGACCAATCTAATAGAATTCTGGTTGACTACTATCAGTTGCACGAACAAAGGTGATTGGTGATTTGTCTTTACTCAAGATTATTACATCATCACCTTCATACGTTGCACCTAAACCTTCTTTCTGAGATGGATCTCTCAGATAAGAGTTTAGTTCAGTCAGCGTGTTACTAACATCAGCATAAGATTTGAAATTGACTTTCATCTTTTTCATTTCTTGTATTTCAGCAAGTAACTTTAGAATTGAGGACTGATACACTTCCAATTCTATTACCATTTGAGCATTCTTCTCTTTAGCTTCAACAATTAACTTCTTGAGATGCAATATTTCATCATCCTTCTTTTCTGACTCAACGCTCAGCAAGACATACTTTTCAGTAGTTTGCTTAGTCAGAAGTTCAACATTCTGTAGTTTCTCTTGCTGTTTGCTCAGAGTTTTCTCAAATCTTTCGATTTCTCCTTGAGTTCTATCAAGGTCAATGTCATCTTCACTTTCTGAATCAGAGTCAGAGGTAGGACAATTTACTTGACCGGCCATGAGGCAAAATTCGTAGTTTGACACATCTGGATAAGCTTCCATAGATATTCCACAAACTTCCTTGACGATCTCTACATCAAGAGTGGCTTCTTCTTCTTCTTCAATGTCTGAACTCTCTACCTCACTGTCTTCAGAGCTTGTTTCAATGCAAAGAGCATCGATTTTTTCTTGAAGCTATTTCTTTTCTTCAGCAATCAAAGCCCTTTTGAACTTCTTCTTCTTTTCAGAAGATTTCCCTTTCAGTAAAGGACAATTTTCTTTGAAGTGTCCAGGCTTTTTGCAATAAAAGCAAAGATCATTGCCAACTGCTGGTTCTTCAGAGGAGTTTACTTGCTGAGCTTGCTTGTTCAGCGAGCTAGCTTCATTCTTGTATTTATGGTAGTTGTTACCAAGATACTTTTTCAGCTTCTCTTTTGCTTTTCGCCTTTCAAGTTTCTTACTGATGAATTTCTTCATATTTCTGACAACAAGAGCGTTTTCAGCAGCATGCTCTTTATCATTCTTCTTTTCAGAAGATGATGGCTTAGCAGCAAGAGCAATGTTTTGCGATTTTTCAGCAAACACATTTTCTCTTTGCTTTGTCTCGTAATTGACAGTAGCAAGATGAGAGAACAACTCAGTTGGAGTGATATTCGGAAATTCCTTGATTGTAGTAGAAGTTTTGAGTATGGTGATGAACATGTATTTTTGTTGGTCCCTTTAAACAACAAGAAAAGAGTAGAGGGGGGGGGGTGAATAGTCTTTTCAAACTTTCGTCGTTTAAAAACTTTCTCAGCAAGGACTTATTACTTTTCAGTAATGAGTTTGCTGATACTTAACTTTCTCAGCAAGCGCAAGTTACTTTTCAGTAACGAGTTTTGCTGATACTTAAAATCAGAGAGCGGAAGTCTTTGATACAATAAGTGCTTTCTCAGTAAGTAATAGTTTCAACAAGTGAACAGAGTGACTGTGTACAGATAGATATGCTTTGCTGAAAACTAAATGCAGTAAGTAAATCACACAAACACTTTTATAGTGGTATCTGAGAGTGGCGTAATCTCTCAACTAATCCACTTTGTCCTTTCTAGGACTTAATCCACTAAGACAAGTTTGAGGTTCCTTACAACACCTATCTAGAGCGATTCAAATAGAAACCAAAGCACACTTGGTTCGTTTCCAACCTAACTAGAGAACGAAACCTTGTTCTCCACAAAACTTGGGACTTTTAATCAGCAACACTATGCTCGATTAAGTTCTCCCTGAATTTCACGCCTAAAAGGGTGTATTTTCAGTTAGAGAGGTTTGGGATGAGATAACTTGATTATAACTTATTCAGCTATAACAAGTAATCTAAGAAACAAAACTTTGAATACTTTGCAGTAAACAAGTTTGATTGTTTCTGGTGTCAAGACTTGTTCTTGTTCGAAAGAAAGAACACTTAACTAATTTCTTAGCCGTGTATGTTCTACTTCTTCACAAGTAGCTTTTTCAAGCTTTAAGTCTTGGAACGGATCAATGGCAGTAGAGAGTGTTTGAAGGGTATGTGAGTTTAAGCACAAGTGAGAGTTTGATCACGTTGTTGACACACTTCAACTCTTTGCCGGATGACCTCTATTTATAGTGAATCAAGGGAGCCGTTTGAATTTTAAATTCTAAGGCTTTTGTTGCTTAAGATGTCACTATCTTTCTTTTGTACTTTCAGCAGCGTCCTTTATTTGTCTTCTAGTCTTCATGTCCTTCGCGTGCATGGTTTGCATTTAATGTTCATTTGAATGAAATTCAAACATGAACGTTGGAGCGCAAATGCAAGTACTTTCAGCAAGGAGGTCACATATGTTCATCAGCAAGTGGTCAGTCTCAGTTTCAGCAAGCACAACCTACTCTGTCGTTTAGATTTTCACTTATGCAAGTTGTTGCTGAAGTTTCCACTTTCTGAGCAACATGTGCCTTTGTAGATACCAGTCTTCAGAAATCTTCTAGTCTTCAGTTCTTCGAAATCTTCAAGCTTCTGAACGGTTCGAAATGCTTCAATAGTTTGTTTGTGTAAACAAAGTACATCATCAGCAAATGATTCAATAGGTTGTATTTCTTTTCAGAAAACAAGATACATCATCAGCGGTAAAACTAACCTATCTAGCACCTACTCTAAGTCTTCAACAAACGTTCCTCTTTTACAATGTCCTTAAAATTCTAAATTCCTATGGACCTTAAGAGTACTAGTTACTGGACTTTCCTTAATTTAGCATGGTTAATTGCTCATCAAAATTACAAGTTTCCTAACAAATTTCACCCTTTTTTATGTTACCAATCCATGGCTAAATTAATTGTTACCCTTTTAGAGGTTTCTGATGTTGAATAAATCAGTTGATTAATGCAAGCATACTTGAATAATTAAACAGTAAGCATAAGTAGATTGCATAATCAAGAACCAATAAGAGTCAAAAGCTTCATTGCTGATAGTAATCTTTCAGTAAGTTTACAAGAAAGTTCAGAGATAACTACACAAAATCAGCAAACAAAACTAAACAAAGCTATTACAGGGACTTAAGCTCTTTCAACAGAAGATTTTCTCAGAATCTCCCTTACACTCTTCTCAGCAAGTGCAGTAAATTCAACACAGTCCTTTTCGTAATCTTCAAGTAGCTTACGGACTTGGAGTTGAAGAATCCTTGCATTCTTGCAGGCGGTGTGATGATGTTTTTCAACATTCATTTCCTTGTAATGCAACACCCACAAGTGCATGTCCCAATTGCTGGCATGGAGAAGTTGTGTATCTGAAATGCTTTTAGCATGAATCTTCCTTAACCAGAGAAGATCTTCTTCTTGATCCTTAGCAGTGAGATAGAAATACTCATAAGGAATCAATCCAAGTTTCTTCTTTGATTTCTTGGTTACAGGGTCAGAGTAATAGGCAACACCAATTGGTTTTATCAATTCTGGTTCTTGTTTTATGGTCTTACCAATTTAAGTTCTTCTTACCAAGACTTCCAGATTCAGCCATCTCCCAGCTATGTTTCTTGGTAGGGAAGGAGGATCCCTTTCTTTTCTTTTCACCTTTAGATCAATCCAAGTGTACATTGGATTCAGTACAGCGGTTGGAAAGAAATCATTTACCAGCAAGTCTTCCAGCTTTAAGATCCAGCAACCATGAACATTTCTGATCACATTCTGAGTAGTTTCCTCATTGCTGGTCTTTGTGTACTCAATGCCGGAGCCAATGGCAATGCTGGCAAGCCTCTTTTCTTCCTGTCTTTGCCTTCTTCTTCTTGACTTTGCATTTTCTTGATCTCTTGCTGGAGATCTTGAGTCAGAAGAGAAATGTTTTGAATGGCCAGACGGAGTTAAGGTTGTTAATGGTCCAGCTCTTATAGCTTGAGCTATAGTCTGATTGTCATCATCATCATCATCTTCATTCAGATCTTGATGACTTTCAGTGTGACAGTATTCATGAGTTTCAGCAGAAGTTTTTCTCTTTTTCGGACTTGTTGAATTCAACTCAGAATATGCTTCAGCTTGTCTTTTAGAACTTTGCTCTCTTTCAGCAAGAGGTTCTATTGTCAGTGGCGCTTCAGTAGGGGTTTTCTTCCTTGAAGATCTCTTTTGCTTATCTTCCCCCTTAGACATGGATTGCATCATTGGAGTAATGTGCAGAGAAAAGAACTCATTGCAATTTTCAGCAAGAGTACTTAGGCTGTTGTAGTTTATAATAATTGCATGCTGATCAGAGGTCAACTTTGACAATTCTTGTTTGATACTCACCAAATTCTCCTCATGTCTGCGCTCTGTTGCGACTTTGTCTTCAATGAAAGTCTGAGCCTTTACTAATGCAGACTTTGCTAACCGGAGTGCTTGACTAACATCTTCTTCATAGCTTTTGTGGTAAAGACTTATGTCTTTCTGAGCTATTGTAAGAGTAGTAGTGCGTTTCAGCACAGTAGCCAGTATTTTTCCGATGTCAAGCGGACTCTCAGCAAGCAGTGCATCATCTTCTGCTTTGCAGGCTTTGTGGACTTCCATTAGTGCTAAAATTCTTGGAGTGAAATCCTCCACATTTGGGAACGGCACTAAGTTTGGGGTCTAGGAATGAACTTTGAGCTCAGAAGCGAATTGATCATCTCTTGTCAGCAAATGGCTTCTCAAGTCATCTCCTACATCATGTTCATAATCAGGAGGAGGAATTTCGACCACTTTGGGTTCACCTTTCTTTGAGTGATCATCCTCATTTGCTGAAAGATCGTCTTCATCGTGAGATTCATCAAGGCCAGCAACCTTGGTTCCTAAATCTGCAGCTTCATTCCTTTCTGGTTGAGTGGTTGCTGATGGCAAACAACTGGAGTTTCACCAGTAGTAAGTTTTAATTGAGTAGTTGCTGAGGGCAAAGTTTGAGACTCAATAACTGGAGTTTCACCAGTAGTAGATGGAAGGGAGGGGACTTCCTAAGGCTTTACTCCTGAAGATTGAGCAATATCCAGATTCTGCGCCTTGCATGAATTTGGAGTCTGTTTTGAAGTGCTCTTTGGTAATCTTCATCCAATTCTTCATCATCATCAAGGTTTGGATCAGTGACCTTGGCATCGAGTAAAGATAACTCGGCATCAGAAAGCTTGCTTTTGCCATGTTTCAATGCAACGCGCTTTCTGGCGTACTCTTCTTCAGTATCAGCGCCTTGTACAGGTGCTTGAGTACTTGTTTCAGCAGGAGCAGGTTGGGATTCTTTATGCTGACTTGAGGTTTGATCAGCTTGCTGATTGTCATGATTCTCTCAGCAACTGTCAGTTTGAGTTAACCAGCATCAGGACTAGGACCTTGATTGTCATCATCGTTGTCCTTTTTATCCTTAGAATCTTTTACTTCATCATCACTTGATCAGTAGGAATGTTCTCATCTTCTTCCTCTTCATCATCCTCCGTCAGTATAACCAATTCGAGATGCTTGTATAAAGCAACACTACGTAACTTCCTCTTCTTCATTGATTTTGTGGGGATCATCCACCACAGGTACAAAAGAACCCTTGATCATCACAGCTTGTTCAGCTGGAGAGGCACTCTTAAATTTGGCCTTCATATTCTCTCTGATTAGAGCAATCAGATTTGAGCTCATTAGCTGAGAATATGACATTTCTTCTGGAAGTATAGAGTGGACAAAGGTCTCGAGTTTCAGCAGAGAAATCCTCTTTTTCTCGTTTGATAGATGAAGATGAAGGTCAGAAATGTCCATCCTTCTGTACCTTTTCCAGTTGCTGACAGACTTAGCAACTCTTGACAAGGTAGTTCTCTTGAAGTCTGAGTAATGTTCTTCAGAACTTACTTTTGGATCTTCAGTGATGTGAACCACTTCAGTGGTCTCCTTTTGAGCCTGAAAAAGAATAAAATTATGTTCAGGAAAGGTTTGGATAATAGTCTTAGAGTCCAAAGCTGAAACATGATTTACCTACTGAGATTCAGCAAGCTCATGTTGCACACTTGTTTGTGCTGGTACTATTTCCATTCCTTGAGGAGCTTGAGAAGCATCCTTGATTTGTTCATCCTAAAATTGTAAGTTAGATACAAGCACTAAGTTAACAAACTTACTTGTATTACAAAAAACTTTATCTACCTGCTGAGCAGGAGGTGTTGATTCTGGTGCAGAGGCTTCAGCAACCTTCTGACTTGTTGATGAACCGGAATTTGTCGGGTCCCGATTCAATCAAATAATATTTGTTATTTAGCCAAAGGCAATTCACAACTACAACGACAACCGTAGTGTAGTAGTAGAATGACTCGAATGTCGTTCTCTCAGGACTATACTAGCTTTATCAAATCTAATTAAGAATATAAAACAGCAAATAGAAAGCAATAGGGGTTTTCAAGCAGATAATGGAGATTGGTGATAGTATGATCCTTCTTAACATAATGTGTCGATAATCATACATAAATTCCTTGGTCTTGCATAGAGATCTTTGTATCAATCTTGGGTCCTGTTGCAAGTATTAAACACTACGAAGATAATATGGGTCTGACTTGTCAACAACTAACGTCCTATTGTGTTCCGTAATCATTCAACACTACGAAGATAATTTGGTCAGATTGGCCGACAAGTGTCCAAGTGTGCATAATGATCAATACAACATACGAGAATTTTGGTTTCAACTGATCAACGAAATAAAGCAATGACACTGAGTATAATGCGCGATATAGCCATTAGCATGATTATCTTTCCTCGCTAAGAATTCACATACTACCACATAATGTGCATGCAATCAATAGCAATCATAGAAGAAAACATATTGAAAGAATATAAAATAAGTAGGTAAAAGTTGTAAGATACAAAGTTACCGAAGGTTGTCAATCTCGGATGATTGTGATCCTACGCGCTCCAATCTGCTATGAAAAAGTATCCCCTAAGCTATGGAACTCCCAGGACAGGCCCCGGGAAGTTCCTACCTAAAACTATAGAGAGAGGTGGGAAAGTAGGCTTGGAAAGATATGATTTTTGGAGAGAAAACTCGCAACTATATATAGGCCGAAATATCTCTGGGGAGGTTCGCCCGAGAGCTGGGGCGGTTCGCCCCCCAGTTTTTCGCGGAATTTCCGCGTTTTTCGACGCGGATTTGGATTTCTTCACCTTTTCAGACTCGGTTTCAGACTTCTAATGGCCTTCTAACCTCCAGATTCGACCCTTAGACTCCAAATCCTATCCGGAAACCTTCAGATACTCCAAATAGGCTTCTGGAACACCAATTCCTTGTAGACTTCAGTATAATTGCCCGTAAATCTCCGAATTTCAACCAAAACCTGTAAAATAAAATCTAAAGGGAAACGTGACACTATTCTAATAAAATGTACTAAAATATAGCTAAATTAACATAGAGGATAGCTAAAATAGGTGAAAAAGACTCGAATGAAAGTGTAAAATACACATTCATCAAACTCCCCAAAGCGAACCTTAGCTTGTCCTCAAGCAACTAAGCTAGACTCTAATACAAAAAACATGCAAGACTCAAAAATGGAGTTTCATGCCAAATAAAATGAACTAAATTACTGAATCTACCAAATAACATATGAACAAAAACCATATTAATCAAAGCATGAATATAGGTTGAAGAATACCTCGAGTGACTTATACACATCCACATAAGCACTTATGTCAAGACAAGATAGTCTCTCGTAACATTCTCTACCTGGACCTAGTCAGTGACAACGTAATGATGCATGCTAAGATTCGAATGGTTGCCCCGTGCCTATGAAACTGAGGACTTACTGCTATTCCACCATGTTAAGACTTTTCCTCAAAAGAGGTCGAACCAGTACTGGCTCTCAACAAACGAAGGAGGGTTCCCTATAAAAGACAACTCTCCCCTATTCTACCCATCTCTCAAGTAAAGTCTTAAGCTATTCACCACTTCCTGAATGGCAGGACGAGGGTGGTCTAGAACAGATGACACTTAAGACAAAAAAGATAAAAAATAGGAAAACACAATTACGAACAATACGAAAAATGGAAAAGATTCAAACTTTGCTAAACTGCTATTTGGCTTTATTTTTTGGCCCCTTCTTTTGCTTTTTTGGGGTCTTTTTTTTTTTTTTTTCTTTCCAGATTCTTTTTTTCTTTTTCTCTTTTTTCTGGAATTTTTCTTTCTTTTTTTTTCGATTTTTTATTTTTTCCTAGCTAGCAGTAGCATAACAAAAAGAGAAACAAAAATGACTCACACGACTTCCCCAAACCTATTCGAAAGAATAGGTTGAAGTACAAAATTCACGGAAAAGAAAAATAAACTCACGGTACGAAAAATGAAAAACAGAAACAAGTCTATGATGGTGTAACCCCCTCCCCAAACCTATTCGGAAGAATAGGTTATAAATAAAGGATCACACTACCTCCTTCCTAGGCATTTAGCAATCTCAAAGCATGGTGAAGACTTGTTGCCTCTTAGGTACATAATTACTCGGGAAAACAACCATAAGACCCTAACATGCATCATCCTATTATAAAGGCCTTCGTGAACCGCAGTAGAGAAAACACCACTAAGTGATGTCGAGACTACCAAGCTTAACTAAGTGCAATACATAAATGTAACAAACCAAGCGAGAAAAACCTCAAACAAATTCATAGAAATGAAGCATACGATTAATGGCATAGCTAGTTGATCTACCCAATAAAAAAGTTCAAAAAATTCGGCAATAGACTCCATATAAAACATGCAAAACTAACCTAGGATGAATGTAGTGAATGCAACCTAAAAATCTAAGAAAGCGGTAAACGTGCAAATGCAAATGCAGACGGATAAAGCATGCGAGGTACTATACTCATCCTACCAATGTCAAGCTTCAAACTAACAACATCAGATCACTTAAATCCCATCCCTCCTCATGAAATTAACGCTAGTCCCTAGCAGTAAGAAAATGAGGAAATAAGATATGATACTAGATGTTACTCCATGGTTTGGCCACGGTCGGCTGAGTATGCTGCTTGCGATTTATTGGGCCTCCCCCGTGATCTTCATAGTGTGACATCAGGTCTTCTGGTGGTTGCGGTAGTTCTATTTTTAGGCCGGTCAGGATCAACTCCTCTATCAGAATCATCATTGCCCGTATGGCCTTCATCGTCACTACTGTCTCCATCATCATCACCAGTAGAGTTGCAGTGGAAGGTAGAATTCTCAAGACCAGACGCCGATGTTATGGAATCCTCCATCCTGTAGCCCTCCAATGGGATGTGAACTGTTGAAGGGGAAAGGGCAGTGGTATCAGGACCTCCCCCTCCAACGATTTACACCACGAGAAGGTTATAGTTGGCTGCTCGGTTACTCAGAAGTCTTCTACCTTTTTCTCCAATTTCGACCACATTCTCCACTGTTGCTCTGACCGATGTCAATATGATGCTCACTTCAGAGGTTGGCAAAGGGCGCCCCAACAAGGGACTGTGTACCCATGTCATTATGTTTTGGAACCAAGCTAGCGCTTCAGAATCTTCTAGCAACTGCGAACTCAAGATCAAATCCGTCGCTGCGAGAATGTCCCGGTGCCTTCCAGTTCACTCGAACTCTGCAGTTCTCGTGATGGAGTGATGATGTAATAACGGGTTCTGTCCCTTCGGTGGTGCATGAATAGGCATAGGAGTCCTTACTCCAGGTGTACCCTAGCTCCTCCTCTCGGATAATCCACGACGTTGTTGCAAAACCCCTTGGCTCGAACACACATCTAGCGAGATCACCTTCCTTGACATGGTTCTTCACAGCAATCATACGGGAATGCTCCCTTCCCTTGGTATGGTACCTACAAACAGCTATTAGCACCTCGTATGACAAAAAACAGACTCAAATATATGCTAGTGTAAAAGCGAAAAATACGAGTGAAAAAATCAACAATCGAACTCCCCAAACCGCAATGTCTAGCCTAGCTTCTTCATCATGCAACATATCAACGTAACTACTACATGCAATACATGACATCATGTTCTCACTAGACAACCAATATCCTTGATAACAAGGCTCAATTCATACCATAGCAGCGCAAAAATTCTAGCAGCATAAATCCTCATACTCAATAATTAAGCATTCTATTGTCAAATCCACCAACATTACACCAATAAACACATTCATATGCAAGAAATCAAAGATAAAGACATATTGCAGAACAAGATATATCATCTAGCAGCAAAATACCCAAATCAACAACCCAAGCAAAATTGAGCATGCAATTGATAGTAAATAACATGTCTAATCACACAAACAACATACCCATGCATCAAATAAACATAATTGAAGCTCAAAATTCAAAACCCCCAAATTTGAAATTTAGGGTTCTAAGGATGATACCTCAGATCTGCAAATCTAACGAATTAGGATGAAATCTGTTCGGATAGGATGATAGATCGTGTTATAGGCTTCGAATTAAGCTAAAGAACACTCAATTTGGCCAAGAAATGAAGAAGTTATGAAGATTTAGAAGCAAAATTGCACTTTTAGGGTTTTTTGGGAGTATGGATGAAGAAGAATGAAGAAAATAGGGTTTTGGGGTTGAAATCTGCGTTTTTTAAGATCTGGGCCTGTGGGGCGGTTCACCCCACCACGGGGCGGTTCGCCCCCCAAGTGCTCCCCAATACGGGGAGACGGGCTTTGATGTCAGAAAATGCGGTTTAAATCCCGAAATCAATTTTTTTCAAAAAACCACTCGAAAAATCTCACTCAAACAAAGGCATATACGACACAGACATGAACAAACTCGCATATGAGAAGCAAATAGTTCAAGAATGAATGCATGCAGAAAAGTAGTAAAGAAAGCGGTAAAAATTCCAGGTTGCCTCCCGGATAGCGTCATTGTTTAAAGTCTTTGACTCGACTCCTGTCCGCGCCTATCTCTTCTTTTTGCGGGTACTAGCCTTCCCCTTCATCGATCTCCTTTCCATGCCACGAACCTGTGAATAAGAAAGAATATAGGCTGCAAGACCACAATAGTGAGTAATAATATCAGGCGGTTCAGGTGGATCAGGTATAGCTTGCAATACGTGTTCCTTGCCATTCATTTCGATGGTGCAAGTTCTTTGGTAGATATCCATCACTGAGCGCTTACTCATGAATGTTTGCCCTAAGAGTATGACATCCCACGTTCCAGGTGCAGACACCGGCATAACTACAAAATTGGTGTATATAGATGTGATGAACGTGGGAGATTCAATCAAATAAATTTGTATTTAGCCAAAGGCAATCCACAACTACAACGAAAACCGTAGTGTAGTAGTAGAATGACTCGAGTGTCGTTCTCTCAGGACTATAACTAGCTTTATCTATTTAATTAAGAGAATATAAAACAGCAGATAGAAAGAAATAGGGGGTTTTCAAACAGATAATGTAGGTTGGTGATAGTATGGTCCTTCAAACATAATGGGTCGATAATCATGCATAAATTCCTCGGTCTTGCATAGAGATCTTTGAATGAATCTTGGGTCCTGTTGTAAGTATTGTGCACTACGAAGATAATATGGGTCTGACCTGTCAACAACAAACGTCCTATTGTGTTCCGTAATCATTCAACACTACGAAGATAATTTAGTCTGATTGGCCGACAAGTGTCCAAGTGTGCATAATGATCAATACAACATACAAGAATTTTGGTGTTCAACTCATCAACGAAATAAAGCAATCACACGGAGTATAATGCGCGATATAGCCATTAGCATGATTATCTTCCCTCGCTAAGAATTCACATACTACCACCAACGATAAATTTAGCTACTCATAATGTGCATGCAATCAATAGCAATCATAAAAGAAAACATATTGAAAGAATATAAAATAAGTAGATAAAAGTTGTAAGATACAAAGTTACCGAAGGTTGTCAATCTCCGGATGATTGCGATCCTACGCGCTCCAATCTGCTATGAAAAAGTATCCCCTAAGCTATGGAACTCCCAGGACAGGCCCCGGGAAGTTCCTACCTAAAACTATAGAGAGAGGTGAGAAAGTAGGCTTGGAAAGATATGATTTTCGGAGAGAAAACTCGCAACTATATATAGGCCCGAAAAACTTCTGGGGCGGTTCGCCCCCCAGTATTTCGCGGAATTTCCGCATTTTTCGACGCGAATTTGGATTTCTTCACCTTTTCGGACTCGGTTTCAGACTTCTAATGGCCCTCTAACCTCCAGCTTCGACCCCTAGACTCCAATTCCTATCCGGAAACCTTCAGATACTCCAAATAGGCTTCTGGAACACCAATTCCTTGTAAACTTCAATATAATTGCCCGTAAATCTCCGAATTTCAACCAAAACCTGTAAAATAAAATCTAAAGGGAAACGTGACACTAATCTAATAAAATTTACTAAAATATAGCTAAATTAACATAGAGGATAGCTAAATTAGGTGAAAAAGACTCGAATGAAAGTGTAAAATACACATTCATCAAACTCCCCAAACCGAACCTTTGCTTGTGCTCAAGCAACTAAGCTAGACTCTAATACAAAAAACATGCAAGACACAAAAATGGAGTTTCATGCCAAATAAAATGAACTAAATTAATGAATCTACCAAATAATATATGAACAAAAAACATATAAATCAAGGCATGAATATAGGTTGAAGAATACCTCGATTGACTTATACACATCCACATAAGCACTTATGTCAAGACAAGATAGTCTCTCGTAACATTCTCTACCTGGACCTAGTCAGTGACGACGTAATGATGCATGCTAAGATACGAATGGTTGCCCCGTGCCTATGAAACTGAGGACTTACTGCTGTTCCACCATGTTAAGACTTTTCCTTAAAAGAGGTCGAACCAGTACTGGCTCTCATCGAACGAAGGAGGGTTCCCTATAAAAGATAACACTCCCCTATTCTACCCATCTCTCAAGTAAAGTCTTAAGCTATTCACCACTTCCTGAATGGCAGGACGAGGGTGGTCTAGAACAGATGACACTTAAGACGAAAACGAACAATACGAAAAATGGAAAAGACTCAAACTTTGCTAAACTGCTATTTGGCTTTATTTTTTGGACCCTTCTTTGCTTTTTCTGGGGTCTTCTTTTTTTCTTTTTTTTCTTTCCAGATTCTTTTTTTCTTTTTCTCTTTTTTCTGGAATTTTTTTCTTTCTTTTTATTCGATTTTTTCTAGCCAGCAGTAGCATAACAAAAAGAGAAACAAAAAGAGTCACACGACTTCCCCAAACCTATTCGAAAGAATAGGTTAGAGTACAAAATTCACGAAAAAGGAAAAATAAACTCACGATACGAAGAATGAAAAACAGAAACAAGTCTATGATGGTGTAACCCCCTCCCCAAACCTATTCGGAAGAATAGGTTATAAACAAAGGATCACACAAACTCACACTACCTCCTCCCTAGGCATTTAGCAATCTCAAAGCATGGTGAAGACTTGTTGCCTCTTAGGTACATAATTACTCGGGAAAACAACCATAAGACCCTAACATGCATCATCCTATTATAAAGGCCTTCGTGAACCGCAGTAGAGAAAACACCACTAAGTGATGTCGAGACTACCATTCTTAACTAAGTGCAATACATAAATGTGACAAGCCAAGCGAGAAAAACTTCAAACAAATTCATAGAGATGAAGCATACGATTAATGGCATTGCTAGTTGATCTACCCAATAAAAAAGTTCAAAAAATTCGGCAATAAACTCCATATAAAACATGCAAAAACTATCCTAGGAAAGCAGTAAACGTGCAAATGCAAACAAAGAACAAGATACTAATCGACACAAAACCAAACAAAACTTAACATCATGGTTCACATCCCATCCCCCTTACGATTCTTAAGCTAGCCCCCTAGCAAAAGAGAATGAGTAAGAAGTGATACTAGATGTTACCGAAGGGTTTGGCCTCGGTCGGCTGAGAGTGGACAAGTGGAAGGACTAGTCATCGGGATGGTAGTCCCCATAAAAGTCACTCCACATGTCATTCATGAGCTCATTGGACTGTCGTAGAGCTTCCTGGTGTTGCTGGATCAGCTGTTGCTGCTCCCACATGTGCTGCCTATCCTCTCGACGGTGCTCCTCGAATATCTCCCAATCGCGGCTGTGCTGGACAATGTGCCTCTCGATGTCCTGTCGCATGGCCGCGTTGTTGGCATCAATCCTGTCGAAACGGCTGTCGAGGTAGGTACGGAATTCGGAGAAGTCAAATCCTCCAGACCCCTGTGGTGCTCCAGCTGGTGCATGCGGTGCATGATGGACAAATGGAATATCTGGAATCGGGGCTTCACCAACATCGGCCTCCATAGCATCCTCATGATCGGAATCATTTGGCTGGAATGGCCCTCCTACATCAGCAGCAGCTGCAGTAGGGTTCCTCAACTGATACCTGTTGAGCTGTACCTCAATGGTCGAGGGTGAAAGGGCAGCGACCACGCAATCCCCCTCATCAATATCGTCTACCCCATGATATTTGCAGTAAGCTGTGATGAAGCTCGGGAAGATGAAAGGCTTCCTCTTCTTCTCCCAGTGGCGCTCATACTCCTCATACATAATGTGCCCTATGTCGACCTGATGTCCGTCAATGAGGCAGTAGAGGAGCTCGGCGTAGTATGGCTGAATCCAAGTGTCATTCTTCCTTGGGATCAAGTCGGAGATGCAAAATTTCATCATCACCTTAGCTTCGATGCTAAGGTCGCCATAACCGATCCGTCCAGGTGCTCCCCCAACTCCCGGATATCTGTACCCCCTGTTGCAGATCACTTCGGTGACGTCTCTTCCAATCCCCCTAGCGGTCCTCGAATATAAGTAGGCGTGTGCGCTCTCTGTGAATTCAAAGTTCCCGAAGTGGATGAAGGAAGAAATATGTTCTGGGCTCCACGGTATAATTAGGCCTCGGACTAACACCCCATTCTTCTCGTCCAAATCCGTATAACCGGTGTAGAAATCTCGAAGGAGGCTCTCGTCGCAGCCTTTGAACCTGTCGGAACTGTACCATGCCCAATTCCTCTGTGACCCCAAACTTTAAAGTGTCCTATACCCCGCTCTATTCGCTGCAGACTCAGGAATGTCAATCCTCCTGTCGGGAATGATAGACCTTCCTCCGTCGGCCATCTCCTCCTCTAACCGTTGTCGCACCCCTATCGCAGCGGCAGACAACTCGTACAAATCGTGAGATGGTTGGGAGCTTGATGCCACTCCCTTCCCCTTTTTCCTAGAGCCGGCTCTCCTTGTCCTTGGTGCCATGATTCCTACAAACAACAATTAGTATCTTGTACCACGCAAAACAAACCTATGCTTATGTAAACAAACGAGCGAACAAACGAGTAAAAATTTCAAAAATCGAACTCCTCAAGAACCCAAAGCCTAGTCTAGCTAATTCATTACGTAACATATCAATGTACCTACTACAATAACATATCACATTATGCTTTTGCTAACAACATATGCCTTGAATCACAAGGTTCAATCCATATCATAAAAATCAATTTCTAGCATAAATCCTCAATCTCAACCATCATGCATTCTATCAATACATTCATCAATTTCATGTCATTAAATACATGTTTAAACAAGGAATGAAAGCAAGAGAGACAATTCCTAACAAGACATATATCATCCAATTAGCAAAATCTCAAATCATCAAACCAAGCCTAATTGAACATGTAATTGACAATGAATAATGAATCTAAACACATAAATCATCAACCCATACATCATACAAGTCCAATTGAAGCATAAATCAAAAAATCCCCAAATTGTAAAAATTAGGGTTCATGTGATAATACCTCAAATCCGGAAATTGAATGAGCTTGGAAGAAATTTGTTCGGAGAGAATGATAGAGCACGTAACGGGCTTCAAATGAAGCTAAAGATCACACAAAATGATGGAGAGATGAAGAAGTTATGAAGATTTGAAGATATTTTGAATATGGAGGAAATTTTGGAGTTTGAAGGATGAAAATGGAGAAAAATGGGGGTTTGGGGAAGAAATCCCGATTTTAACTCTCTTGCGGGGCGAACCGCCCCGCACGCCCAGAGCGCGCGCGCGCTCTGGTCGTGGGGCGATTCGCCCCATACGTGGGGCGATTCGCCCCCCACTTTTAGGTGGGAGACGAACGTTTTTTAAAAAAAATAAAAATGCGATTTTAAGTCCCCAAAAAAGTTTTTAGTCCCCGAAAAATCATTTTCCTCAAGAAATCACTCGAAAAGTCGCACTCGAACACAACATAAGCACATACGACACAGAACTGAACAAATTCACATATGAAAAGCAAATTGTTCAAGTATGAATGCATGCAATAAAGCGGTAAAGAAAGCGATAAAAACTCCGGGTTGCCTCCCGGATAGCGCCATTGTTTAAGGTCTCTGACTCGACCCCTGTCTTCGCCTATCTTTTCCTTCTGTGGGTACTAGACTTCCCCGTCATGATTCTCCTTCCCGTGCTTTGATCCTGTGAATAAGAGTGAACATAGACGTTAAGACCATTGTAATCAATAGTGTTAGAAGTATCGGGTGGATCAGGTGGATCAGTTATGGCTTGCACCACGTGTTGCTTGCCATCCACTTCGATAGTGCAAGTCCTTCGGTAGATGTCCATCACTGAGCGTATTTTGGTCACGAATGTTCGTCCGAAGAGTACGACATCCCCCGTTCCTGGTGCTGATGCTGGCATAATTACAAAATCGGTGTGGACAGAAGCTTCACCAATTTTGACTAATACATTCTTCACAACGCCTTCGGGTTTCACAAGGGATCCATCCGCCAGTTGCACAATAGCCTTATAAACAGTTAGTTCTCCAAGGTTACTCTTCTCGAAAACGTTCAAAGGGAGCACATTAGAGTAGGATCCAGTGTCTAGTGTGGATCGGACATCTTCGAGCTCCCCAATCCCGACCTTAATATCGAAACTTTGAGGGAGTGGCTCGGAATCCTCTTGCTCCTCTTCACTCTTGTTGGTACCAAGGTACTTTCCTTCTTCTTCGGCTTGTGGGGGTAGGTCCCTCTTGCAACTCTCGCACTTAGTAACCTTCTTGATGGTGATTTCAACAGGTAGATCACCCACTAAGTTAATGGACAATGACTTCTCAGTGTTGCTAGGAAGTTTGCCTTGTTCCCTACTTGCTCCTCGGTCGATCAACTCTTGCATCTTTTGATGGGTAAGCCTAGTGCTCTCTTCCAACGTATCGAGCCTTGCCCTAGTCTTCTCGGAATCTTCTTCATACCATTTGAGAAAACTTTGTGTGTGATCGACCATCTTCTGTAAGTTCTCCATCAGTAGAGCCGTCTTCGACTTCAGTGGCTCTTTTGGAGCGGGGTTTTCGCAGTGATTATTACCATAGTTCAGCCTACTACGGTCTTGGTTAGGTCCATAACTTTGGTTAGCCGGTGCATATCCTTGATTGGTACGGTATCCTCTTCTCCAAAATCCACCTCGAGGATTCCTACCGTCTTGTCCGTAGCTAACTTCTTGAGTGCCAAACTCCGTAGCAAAGGCTTCTTCTTCTCCTCCTCGAGACCAGTTGCCATCTTCGTATGCCAGCTCCGATCTACACATATGAGCTCCATTCCCATAGTTCTTGCATATTCGGCATAATTCGTTCGAAACAGTTGTTCCGGTGGCGCTATTGAGGACTTGCTTCAATTCGTTGGTAAAGCACTCGAATTGATCCCCATTCCCCCTGTACATAGGGGCTTCTTGAGTCGGTGGAGCTTCAGGTCCACGTCTTCTAACCATTGCTCTTGGGTCCTTGAACTGTGAACCCTTAGCAAGCCTTTCGAAACCTTCCCAGACGGCTTCTGCGGTTTCCTCCCAAATATTGCCTCGGCATTGGAAATCCACCACTTGTTGGTTCTCGAAGGTTAGTCCATTGTAGAAGTGTTGGACTAGGTCGGAGAGTTCAAAACCATGGTGAGGGCACTTGTTCGTGAGATCTTGGAACCTCGCGAACGCGGTGTAGATGGTCTCATCATAGTCCTGCTTGAATCCAGTGATCTGCGCCTTAAGCGCGGTAGTCAGAGTGTGTGGGAAGTATTTTTCCATGAAAGCTGAAAAAACCTTTTCCCAAGTGTCCAGCGAGCCGGCTGGTAGAGAACTCAGCCATGACTTGGCTCTCTCGCCAAGTCCCATTGCAAAAACCTTCATCCTTAACTCATCCGTTGTTATGTCAGCTCCGGGTCGTGGGAGTTGATTGACGAAATCATCGATATCGTTCAAATACCCCATCACATCTTCCCTTGATAAGCCATAGAACCTCGGAAGTTATTGGAATGCGTGGTTCTTGATTTCCAGATCTCGGGTTGCAGGCGAAAGAACAATCGCCGGTCCCCTCATACGATCCTTGGTGGGTTGTACCCCATGCCTTCAGTGGTCTAGCTTCTGCCATTCCGTCGATTTCCTTGAATAGACTAATTAGAGATTCAGAGAAATCGGTTCCCTCTATTTCCTCTAGTGCGCGCCTTTCAAGTAGTCGCCTTCTCTGGTGGTAGACTCTATCGATCTCAGCAATTGAATTAGCAAGTGGTATTCCTGCAGAACGTGTATGCGGCATACACTATCTGTGACAGACTAGAAGAAGTGATTAGAAACAAATAGGAAAACAGAGAGAGATTAAAAAGGAAAACTAAAACTAAAAGAATTAGGAATCTAAAGCTGTAAATAAAAACAAATTAAATAGAAAAAAGGAGTATAGTCCCCGGCAACGGTGCCAATTTGATGAACGTGTCAGATTCAATCAAATAAATTTGTATTTAGCCAAAGGCAATCCACAACTACAACGAAAACCGTAGTGTAGTAGTAGAATGACTCGAGTGTCGTTCTCTCAGGACTATAACTAGCTTTATCTATTTAATTAAGAGAATATAAAACAACAGATAGAAAGCAATAGGGGTTTTCAAGCAGATAATGGAGGTTGGTGATAGTATGGTCCTTCTTAACATAATGGGTCGATAATCATGCATAAATTCCTCGGTCTTGCATAGAGATCTTTGAATGAATCTTGGGTCCTGTTGTAAGTATTGTGCACTACGAAGATAATATGGGTCTGACCTGTCAACAGCTAACGTCCTATTGTGTTCCGTAATCATTCAACACTACGAAGATAATTTAGTCTGATTGACCGACAAGTGTCCTAGTGTGCATAATGATCAATACAACATACGAGAATTTTGGTGTTCAACTCATCAACGAAATAAAGCAATGACACGGAGTATAATGCGCGATATAGCCATTAGCATGATTATCTTCCCTCGCTAAGCATTCATATACTACCACCAACGATAAATTTAGCTACTCATAATGTGCATGCAATCAATAGCAATCATAAAAGAAAACATATTGAAAGAATATAAAATAAGTAGATAAAAGTTGTAAGATACAAAGTTACCGAAGGTTGTCAATCTCCGGATGATTGCGATCCTACGCGCTCCAATCTGCTATGAAAAAGTATCCCCTAAGCTATGGAACTCCCAGGACAGGCCCCGGGAAGTTCCTACCTAAAACTATAGAGAGAGGTGAGAAAGTAGGCTTGGAAAGATATGATTTTCGGAGAGAAAACTCGCAACTATATATAGGCCCGAAAAACTTCTGGGGCGGTTCGCCCCCCAGTATTTCGCGGAATTTCCGCGTTTTTCGACGCGGATTTGGATTTCTTCACCTTTTCGGACTCGGTTTCAGACTTCTAATGGCCCTCTAACTCCAGATTCGACCCCTAGACTCCAATTCCTATCCGGAAACCTTCAGATACTCCAAATAGGCTTCTGGAACACCAATTCCTTGTAAACTACAATATAATTGCCCGTAAATCTCCAAATTTCAACCAAAACCTGTAAAATAAAATCTAAAGGGAAACGTGACACTAATCTAAGAAAATGTACTAAAATATAGCTAAATTAACATAGAGGATAGCTAAATTAGGTGAAAAAGACTCGAATGAAAGTGTAAAATACACATTCATCAAGATGCTTCACCAATCTTGACCAACACATTTTTCACAACGCCCTCGGGTCTCATAAATGATCCATCAGCCAGTTGCACAATAGCCCTTTGCTCAGATAGTTTTCCAATGTTGCTCTTTTCAAACACATTCAAAGGAATTATGTTTGAGTAGGATCCCGTGTCTAGTGTGGCACGGACGTCTTCAAGCTCACCAATCCCTACCTTAACATCGAAGCTTTTAGGGAGTGGTTCGGGATCCTCTTGCTCCTCATCACTTGTGTCAGAACCAAGGCACTTCTCTTCCTCCTCAGCCTGTAGGAGTTCTTCCTTAATGCATTTCTTGCACCTAACAACCTTCCTGATGGTGATTTCGTCAGGTACATCTTCAGCCAATGTGATGGCATTCGACTTTACAGTGCTGCTAGGCAGTTTTCGGTCGATCAACTCTTGCATCTTTTGATGGGCAAGCCTAGTGCTCTCTTCCAACCTATCGAGCCTTGCCCTAGTCTTCTCAGAATCTTCTTCATACCGTTTGAGAAAACTTTGTGTGTGATCGACCATCTTCTGCAAGTTCTCCATCAGTAGAGCCGTCTTCGACTTCGGTGGCTCTTTCGGAGCGAGGTTTTCGCAGTGATCATTACCATAGTTCAGCCTACTACGGTCTTGGTTAGGTCCATAAGTTTGGTTAGCCGGTGCATATCCTTGATTGTTACGGTATCCTCTTTTCCAGAATCCACCTCGAGGATTCCTACCGTCTTGTCCGTAGCTAACTTCTTGAGTACCAAACTCTGTAGCAAAGGCTTCTTCTTCTCCTCCTCGAGCCCAGTTGCCATCATCGTATGCCAACTCCGATCTACACATATGAGCTCCATGCCCATAGTTCTTGCATATTCGGCATACTTCGTTCGAAACAGTTGTTCCGGTGGCGCTCTTGAGGACTTGCTTCAATTCGTTGGTAAAGCACTCGAATTGATGCCCATTCCCCTGTACATAGGGGCTTCTTGAGTCGGTGGAGCTTCAGGTCCACGTCTCCTGACCATTGCTCTTGGGTCCTTGAACTGCGAACCCTTAGCAAGCCTTTCGAAAACTGCCCAGACGGCTTCTGCGGTTTCCTCCCAAATATTTCCTCGGCATTGGAAATCCACCACTTGTTGGTTCTCGAAGGTTAGTCCATTGTAGAAGTGTTGGACAAGGTCGGAGAGTTCAAAACCATGGTGAGGGCATTTGTTCTTGAGATATTGGAACCTCTCGAACGCGGTGTAGATGGTCTCATCATAGTCTTGCTTGAATCCAGTGATCTGCGCCTTAAGCGCGGTAGTCAGAGTGTGTGGAAAGTATTTCTCCATGAAAGTTGAAAAAACCTTTTCCCAAGTGTCCAGCGAGCCTGCTGGAAGAGAGCTCAGCCATGACTTGGCTCTGTCGCCAAGTCCCATTGCAAAAACCTTCATTCTTAATTCATCCGTGGTTATGTCAGCTCTGGGTCGTGGGAGTTGGTTGACGAAATCATCGATATCGTGCAAGTACCCCATCACATCTTCCCTTGATAATCCATAGAACCTCGGAAGTTGTTGGAATGCGTGGTTCTTGATCTCCAGATCTCGGGTTGCAGACGAAAGAACAATCGCCGGTCCCCTCATACGATCCTTGGTGGGTTGTACCCATGCCTTCAGTGGTCTAGCTTCTGCCATTCCGTCGATTTCCTTGAATAGACTAATTAGAGATTCAGAGAAATCGGTTTCCTCTATTTCCTCTAGTGCGCGCCTTCCAAGTAGTCGCCTTCACTGGTGGTAGACTCTATCGATCTCAGCAATTGAATTAGCAAGCGGTGTTCCTGCAGAACGAGTATGCGGCATACACTATCTGTGACAGACTAGGTAAAGCGATTAGAAACAAACTAGGAAAATAGAGAGAGATTAAAGAGGAAAACTAAAACTAATAGAATTAGGAATCTAAAGCTGTAAATATAAACAAATTAAACAGAAAAAAGGAGTATAGTCCCCGGCAACGGCGCCAATTTGATGAACCGGAATTTGTCGGGTCCCGATTCAATCAAATAATATTTGTTATTTAGCCAAAGGCAATCCACAACTACAACGAAAACCGTAGTGTAGTAGTAGAATGACTCGAGTGTCGTTCTCTCAGGACTATACTAGCTTTATCAAATCTAATTAAGAATATAAAACAGCAAATAGAAAGCAATAGGGGTTTTCAAGCAGATAATGGAGATTGGTGATAGTATGATCCTTCTTAACATAATGGGTCGATAATCATGCATAAATTTCTCGGTCTTGCATAGAGATCTTTGTATCAATCTTGGGTCCTGTTGCAAGTATTAAACACTACGAAGATAATATGGGTCTGACTTGTCAACAACTAACGTCCTATTGTGTTCCGTAATCATTCAACACTACGAAGATAATTTGGTCTGATTGGCCGACAAGTGTCCAACTGTGCATAATGATCAATACAACATACGAGAATTTTGGTTTCAACTGATCAACGAAATAAAGCAATGACACGGAGTATAATGCGCGATATAGCCATTAGCATGATTATCTTCCCTCGCTAAGAATTCACATACTACCACCAACGATAAATTTAGCTACTCATAATGTGCATGCAATCAATAGCAATCATAGAAGAAAACATATTGAAAGAATATAAAATAAGTAGATAAAAGTTGTAAGATACAAAGTTACCGAAGGTTGTCAATCTCCGGATGATTGTGATCCTACGCGCTCCAATCTGCTATGAAAAAGTATCCCCTAAGCTATGGAACTCCCAGGACAGGCCCCGGGAAGTTCCTACCTAAAACTATAGAGAGAGGTGGGAAAGTAGGCTTGGAAAGATATGATTTTCGGAGAGAAAACTCGCAACTATATATAGGCCCGAAATATCTCTGGGGCGGTTCGCCCGAGAGCTGGGGCGGTTCGCCCCCCAGTTTTTCGCGGAATTTCCGCGTTTTTCGATGCGGATTTGGATTTCTTCACCTTTTCGGACTCGGTTACAGACTTCTAATGGGCTTCTAACCTCCAGATTCGACCCTTAGACTCCAAATCCTATCCGGAAACCTTCAGATACTCCAAATAGGCTTCTGGAACACCAATTCCTTGTAGACTTCAATATAATTGCCCGTAAATCTCCGAATTTCAACCAAAACCTGTAAAATAAAATCTAAAGAGAAACGTGACACTATTCTTATAAAATGTACTAAAATATAGCTAAATTAACATAGAGGATAGCTAAAATAGGTGAAAAAGACTCGAATGAAAGTGTAAAATACACATTCATCACTTGTATCTTGAGAAGTCTGTAGAGAAATCTTTATATTAGCAAAAGATTGAGTTTCAGATAGTGAAGATTTGCTTATGGTTGAGTTAACTACCTGCTGAAGAAGGACAGGTGGTGACTCAGTCCTTTCAACAATAACAACTTCTTCAATATCTGGGACTGTTTCTTCAGCAGACTTCTTTTCTTGCTCTGTTTGAGAAAGTTGTGCGGGTTCAACAATCTCCCTTGTCTCTGAAATGACAAGTTGAGCAGAGGCATCTTGACCCTTGAGTTCACTGCTTGTCATGAAAACATCGATTGATTTGTTGGAAGTGTCTTCAATCTCCACCTCCATTTGATGACTCAGTTCTTTCAGCACCAGCTGAACTTTGTCAATGGATGTTTTCGGTGAACCAAGTCCAGTATTCTCAGCATCATGGGATGCGTCGTCGAATAGTGTCTCTTGTGGTGTTTCAGCAACCTCTGGGACTTGAACCATTGCAGTCTCAGCAACTGGTTCTTCAGCAACTTGATGAGTTGCTTGTTCAGCAACCATCTTTTCAGTATTGGCAGCATCAGCAAGTGTCGCGGTTCTTATATCAGCAGCGATATCAATCACTGGTTCCAGAGTCTGATCATCAAGATTATCTACAATGTAGATATCTGGGATTGAGGCAGGAATTTCATTTCCACTGCCTTGTGGTCTCTTCTCAGTAGATGTATCAACATTGAGTTGATTATTGAAGGCTTCCGCAAACACTTCAACATTGCTGACATAGGTCTCAGTAACAACTTTGTCAACATCTACTGGAGCTTGTGTTTCAGCAACTGCTTGAGAATCATCCGAAAGATCATGGCCAACTGGTACTGACTTGCGAGCCAATGTTTTCTTTCTTGGGTTACTTGTCCTTTTTCTTTTGGGGACGGGGTTAGTTGATGACGCTGCAGTCTGAGTGTCATCATCAGCTTTCCTCTTTTCTTCTTGGATTTCTCCAGTTGCTTTTCAGCAGTAGCGTCAGTAGTTGCATTTTCAGCAACGGCTGTTGTACCCTTGTCATGATCACCATCTACAGCAGTTTCATCATGATCACCATCTACAGCAGTTTCATCATGATCACCATCTACAGCAGTTTCATCATGATCACCATCTACAGCAGTTTCATCAACAACTTTTTTAGCTGTTGGAAAATTCTCTTGCTGAGTGGTGGCGGCAACATCTGTAGCTGTTGTACACCTTTCTTGCTGACTTGTGCTGACAACATTTGCAGCTGTTGTCTTCTTAGATTTTTCAAGTTTCTTGCCAGCAAGTTTAGGTGCATTTTGCTTGTAGAAGGCTCTTCCCACATTGCATACAGATTTCTTAATCGACAATGGGTTTCTCAGCTGAATATTGAAGTGTTCAAGAATGTAGCATATCTTTAGTCCATACATGACTGGGAAGGTAGGTGAGACCTTGTTGTCTTCAACCTCAACATTGAATTTAGTAACACAATCAACAAATCTGTTGAAAATGTACTTTGGCCAGTTGAGCTCCGTTTTGTTCTCATAGATATGCATCAGCAGCGGCCACCTTCTCAAGCCTACTTGGTCTATTCCTCCGACTTGGGAGTCTAAGACTTTGATTAGTAGCAGAGCTACTAGACCAAGTGAATGGCAGAGATGCTTCCTCTTAACGTGCTTTGTCCAAGTCACGGGAGCAATCTCTCCTTTCTTCATTTTCACATTTCTGACATCACTGTAGAAGGCTTCAATTTATTCATCAGTGGCAGTGATGTCATCTTCAGTTCCAGTGCTCGTAATCTGAAAGATTTCTTCTAAATCAGTCCATTTCAGGAGGATTTGCACATTCTGAACTGTGGAGAAGATCACTTTTTTAGTGACTCCTTGAGCATCAGTTAGGGACTGGATTTCTGCATTGTTGTAGAACTCCATAGTATCTAACATACTCACTTTCTTAGGGCGAGCTGTTATAAAGTGAGTGAGGCCTTGCTATTTAATCATGTCAAGTGTCTCCTCATTGTCACCGTCTAGTTCTTGTTCATAGAAGTATCGGATATACTTCTCTTTTGCAAAGCCACCCCATTGTATCATCATCTCACACTTTACAGTGTCTCGATATGCAGGAGGCATGGGTTTTTCTGTTATCCTATCGTTTTTCAACACAACTTTCGCTGTGTTAGTCACCGGAGCAGTGCTTTTTCCAGCACTGTCAACCTTAGATGACTTTGATGTCTTAGAGGAATGTCTCTTTGGTTCCATTTCTTTTATAGGTGAGAAATGTGTACTAAAAAGATTGTTTGCTTTTTGACCGGAGGTACAGTAGATTAAGGCTAAAATTTGCACAGAAAGGAAATGTGAGTTAAAGAATTTTGTCTTTCTCTAACTCCTTGTTTATATAGTGTCTCTGATGTGCAAGAAGCTCAATCGATTTGAGTTATCAACCCTTTTGTAAATCAGAGAATCAACAGCGTTAGTGGAGCTTTTGCATTAAATGCGTAGTGGCCCACTAACAATAACCGTCAGAGCACTCTTTCTCTTTGTAATGTTAACCGTTAGATCAATAACTCCTTTTAATCAATGGCCACGATTGTATTTCATGTCATGATTATTAGCGAGTTTATCTGTGCCCGATTAAGGTCACAAATTTATTTTACCGAGATTTATGGGATTTGATTGCTTTCTGAAGTAAACAAGAATCTTTTCAGCGAGTTTGCATAACTAGCCTTGTTATTTGCTGAAAATTCCCCCTTAATCAGACATCTCATATTTCTTTAAGTTAAAAGATATTTCTGAGTTCCCGTATCAGTAAATTCTTTTTATCTTGAGATATCTTTTGGTAAAATCTGAGAGGTGAGTTTTGCTCTTTTCTGAGTTCCCATCTCAGAAATTTTCCTTTGATACTTGAATACCTGTTTCAGTATCTTTGATTGTCTGAATGCCCGTTTCAGCAATCTTTTTAGGTTATTCTCTTACTGAGTGCCCGTCTCAGCAAGTGATGAAGTTTCCTAACAAATACCCGTTTTGAAGGAATTACTTGCTGATTGCCTGTTTCAGCAATCATGTTGTGACTTACCATTCTTTAGAAGAATTCAGTGGAAGGAGCTTTTATTCAAGTAAGAATACTTTGCCTTGCTGAATGCCTGTTTCAGCAATCTGCCAATTGTATCCCTTATTGAGGTAATTCAATCAGTCCAAGGTTATACCTTAGCATTGAGAATCTAATATCTGGTAGGGGTTTGGTAAAGATGTCAGCAAGTTGATCATCAATTCCTACTTTTACAACCTCAATATCTCCCTTTTCCACATGATCTCTAATGAAATGATGTCTAATATCAATGTGCTTAGTCCTTGAGTGGAACTTAGGATTTTGCGTGATAGCAATAGCACTTGTATTATCACAAAAGATTGGTGTTTTCTTTGCAGAAATACCATAATCTCTTAATTGTTGCTGAATCCATAGGATTTGAGCTGTGCAACAACCAGCCGCAATGTACTCAGATTCAGTAGATGAATTGGCAACACAGGTTTGCTTCTTGTTGAACCATGATATTAATCTAGTACCCAAAAACTGACAAGTTCCAGAGGTACTTTTTCTATCAAGAGTTAGCATCAGAATAACCAACCAATTCAAGTCCAAAGTCTTTAGGATACCGTAATCCAACATTGACTGTACCTTTTACATATTTCAGTATCTTAAGTGCCTTTTTGTAGTGTGATTCTCTTGGATCACATTGGAATCTTGCACACACACAAACAGCATACTGAATGTCAGGTCTACTTGTTGTTAAATACAACAAGGAACCAATGAGCTTCCTATACTTGTGTTCTTCAACACTTTTATCTTCTTTAGTATAGCCCAATTTGGTACCAACACTCATAGGGATCTTTTCAGGTTTTTCTTCCTCTCTGATCCTAAACTTTATGAGCATTTCTTTCGCATACTTTGCTTGATTTATGAATATTCCATCTTTGAGTTGCTTGACTTGCAAACCTAGGAAATAATTCAATTTTCCCATCATACTCATTTCAAATTTGTTTGTCATGAGTTTGGCAAAATCATCACAGAGTTGCTTGTCCTTAGATCCAAATATTATGTCATCCACATAAATCTGAACTAAGAGTATTTTACCATCATGGTTCATGGTAAACAAGGTTTTGTCAACTTCACCTTTCTTGAAACCATTATCCAGCAAGAACTTAGCCAAGGTATCATACCAAGCTCTTGGTGCTTGCTTTAGACCATATACAACTTTCTGAAGCTTGTATACCATCTTGGTTTCTGAGGGAAGTTCAAAGCCAGGGGGTTGTTCTAAGTAGACTTCTTCAGCAAGTTCACCATTCAAGAATGCACTTTTAACATCCATTTGATAAATAATGAAGTCATTATGAGCAGCAAAGGCCAAGAAAAGTCTAATTGCATCCAATCTTGCAACTGGTGCATAAGACTCATCATAGTCCAATCCTTCGGTCTGACAGTAACCTTGAGCAACTAAACGTGCTTTGTTTCTTGTTACTTCTCCAGACTCACTCAACTTGTTTCTGAACACCCACTTTGTACCAATAGCTTTCTTGCCTTCAGCAAGAGGTACAAGTTTCCAGACTTTGTTCCTTTCAAATTGATCCAGTTCTTCTTGCATTGCCTTGATCCATTCAGAATGCTTTAGAGCTTTATCTATGGTCTTGGGTTCAATTTCTGAAACAAAGCAAGAGAACAAAGATTCTACTTCTACGACATTTGCTTCTTCAGCAAGTACATGAGTAGCAGAAACTTTGGATTTAGTCACTTGGCGTTTGTCAATATCACCAATCATATCCGTAGAGGGATGATCTCTAATCCATTTGTTAACAGACTTTCTGCTCGTTAGTGATGATCGCGGGATTGTCAGTTCCGGATTGATCAAATAAATTTGTTATTTAGCCAAAGGCAATTCACAACTACAACGAAAACCGTAGTGTAGCAGTAGAATAACCTCGATTGTCGATCTCTAAGGACTATAACTAGCTTTATCAATCTAATTTAGAATATAAAAACAGCAGACGATATAGCAAAGGTTTTTCTTAACAGATAATGGAGATTGGTGATAGTATGGTCCTTCAAAGCATAACGGGTTAATAATCATGCGTAAATTCCTCGGTTTTGCATGGAGATCTTTGATCAATAAATTGTCCTGTTGTAATTATCAAACACTACGAAGATAAAGAGATTGATAGGTCAAAAGACTATTAAATTGTCCAATTGTGTTCCGTAATTATTCAACACTACGAAGATATAGATATGCTAAAGTCCAATGAATTGTCCCATTGTGTGCAATAATTAATCAACATACGAAGATATAGATTTCGCTAGATCAAAGAAATAAAGCAATAACACGGAGTATAATGCGCGATATAGCCATTAGCATAATTATCAACCCTTCGCTAAGAATTCACATACTATCACCAGCGATAAGTTTAGCTACTCATAGTTGTCATGCAATCAACAGAAATCATACCACGAATGAATGAAAACATGATGAGAGATATATAAAAATAATTAGAAAAACTGTAAGATACAATGTTACCGAAGGTTGTCAGTCTCCGAAGAATCGCGATCTTACAAGCTCCAAACTGCTATGAAAAAGTATCTCCTAAGCTACGAACCCCCAAAACAGGCTCTGGGAAGTTCCTACCTAAAACTACAGAGAAAGGTGAGAGAATAGGTCTGGAAAAGTATGAAATTCGGAGAAAAACTGAGCAACTATATATAGTGTTCGAATTAGTGTGGGGCGAAGGGCCCCACACACCGGGCGAGTCGCCTGGTGTGGGACGATTCGCCCCATATCCCGGGCGATTCGCCTGGGAGTAAATTCCGGGATTTTGAGCGTTTTCGACGCGTTTTTGGATTTCCTCCCCTTTTCGGACTCGGTTTCTGACTTCTAGTGGCCTTCTAACCTCCAGATTCGACCCCTAGACTCCAAATCCTATCCGGAAACCTTCAGATACTCCAAATAGGCCTCTGGAACACCAATTCCTTGTCAACATCAATATAATTGCCCGGAAACCCTCGTTTTTCAACCAAAACCTGTAAATAAAGACTAAAGGGAAACGTGACACTATTCTAATAAAATGCACTAAAATATAGCTAAATTAACATAGAGGATAGCTAAAATAGGTGAAAAAGACTCAAATGAAAGTGTAAATTACACATTCATCAAACTCCCCAAACCGAACCTTTGCTTGTCCTCAAGCAACTAAGCTAGACTCTAATGCAAAAACAATCCAAGACATAAAATGGAGTCTCATGCCAAATAAAATGAACTAATCTACCGAATCTATTAAAAAACATATGAACAAGAACCATATAAATCAAAGCATGAATATAGGTTGAAGAATGCCTCGATTGACTCATACACATCCACATAAGCACTTATGTCAAGACAAGATAGTCTCTCGTAACATTCTCTACCTGGACCTAGTCAGTGACGACGTAATGAAACATGTTAGAATACGAATGGTTGTCCCGTGCCTATGAAACTGAGGACTTACTACTGTTCACCAAGTTTAAGACTTTCCCTCAAAGACGTCGAACCAGTACTGGCTCTCATCAAACGAAGGAGGGTTCCCTATAAAAGATAACACTCCCCTATTCTACCCACCTCTCAAGCAAAGTCTTAAGCTATTCACCACTTCCTGAATGGCAGGACGAGGGTGGTCTAGAATAGATGACACTCAAAAACAAAAGAAAAGACAGAAAATTACAACACGATTACGAACATTACAAGAATTGAAAAATGAGACACAACACTTTGCTAAACTACTATTTGGCTTTCTTTTTGGACCCTTCTTTGCTTTTTTGGGGTCTTTTTTTTCCTTTTTTTTCTTTCTAGTTTCTTTTTTTCTTTTTTCCTTTTTTCCTGGAATTTTTCTTTCTTTTTTTTTTCGATTTTTTTTAGCCAGCAGTAGCACAACGAAAAGAGAAACAAAATGACTCACAAACGACTTCCCCAAACCTATTCGAGAGAATAGGTTGGAGTACAAAATTTACGGAAAACGAAAAATAAACTCACAATACGGAAATGAAAAACGAAAAACAAGTCTAATGATGGTGTAACCCCCTCCCTAAACCTATTCGGAAGAATAGGTTATAAACAAAGGATCACACAACCTCACACTACCTCCTTCCTAGGCATTTAGTAATCTCAAAGCATGGTGAAGACTTGTTGCCTCTTAGGTACATAATTACTCGGAAAAACAGCCATAAGACCCTAACATGCATCATCCTATTATAAAGGCCTTCGTGAACCGCAGTAGAGAAAACACCACTAAGTGATGTCGAGACTACCAAGCTTAACTAAGTGCAATACATAAATGTGACGAGCCAAGCGAGAAAAACCTCAAACAAATTCATAGAGATGAAGCATATGATTAATGGCATAGTTAGATAATCTACCGAATAAAAAAGTTCAAAACATTCGGCAATAAACTCCATATAAAACATGCAAGACTATCCTAGGATGAATGCAGTGAATGCAACCTAAAAAACTAAGAAAGTAGTAAACGTGCAAATGCAAATGTAAACAAAGAAACAAGATACCATACTCAACATCACAAAGCCAAACAATACTTAACATCATGGTTCACATCCCATCCCCCTCATAAAACTTAAGCTAGTCCCTAGCAAAAGAGAATGAGTAAATAAAAAGTGATACTAGATGTTACCGAACGGTTTGGCCTCGGTCGGCTGAGAGCGGACATGTGAAAAGACTAATTATCGGGATTGAAATCCCCATACTAGTCCCTCCACATGTCGGATAGGTGATCATTACCACTAATGTTATCCATTATCAAATGAAAACGAATCTTGTGCATCCATTCCATTACTCCTCGCATCTTGGGAACCATCCTTGGCTCCTCTCCGTATCTGCTCAAGCAAGTCCACGATTCCCTGAAAACTAAAATTAACAAAACTAAGAAAAACAAAATCTAAAAAATAACTAAGGGAATCAGATGGAAAATAAAACGAGTAAAGAGGATCAAAACTCCTTTGGAACTCATAGGGGGGCGCATGGACCAGAACGTAGGAGTCAAGATCATGAGTATCTGCAACAATTGATTCAGAGACACCAAAATCTTCAGAGATTGGCTCCTCGACCTCAACACAACTGACGCCTTCACTCTCTGACTCAAGTGAAGCAATGGATTCAGTTATCACCTCCTCCACGACTTCCTCTTGACCAACAACCTCGACATCCGCAAGTAAGGACGTGGAATCCAAGCTAAGCACTGAGGAGACTTCATCAATGGATTCTTCTCCACATTCCTCTTCATCGGCAATGTCGATTTCTGGTGGCTGACTACTGAAGCGAGACGTCCATGCCCCTAACCCGGGAGGTGAGTCCCTATCCCAATGTTCCAGAAACTTGCTGGTTACTTCACCCCAAGTGCGCAACGATTTTTCCGGCGGGATTCTGAGCCATCTTCGAGCGTACCCTTCCAAGGCTCCCATAAACCCTCTCATACAAAGTTGCTCATGTGATAAAATAACCCCCTCCTCATTCTCACGAGGTATCCTCAACACACCTTCCTCGTATGTGTCTAAGAACCCTCTTGGATCATCACCCATTGAAAACGTGGAGAGAATGGAGTAGTACGCATGATCAAAGTCATAATTCCTGCAATCGTCATCCAATGTTATGCAAGGCCCTCGAGGCATCACATACCGGGGCAACGGTGGTTGACTCATCCTTCATATAACTAGTTTCTGCACAGGAGGAAATAAGAAACCAAGGAGCAGAATCCACAAAAGAAAAACAAAAACTTGCAAAGAAAAGCACAAAGAGTGCAAAAAAACACAATGTAACCGAGAACTACGAGAGTGCAAGCACATAAGGTAACCGAGATCAGATTAGATGAATTTTCTGAAAAAGATAGGGGGAAGAAATAGGGTAAGAAAGTGAGATTTCCTGAGAGCAAACCCCCAGAGCCTGTTCTTCTGTAGGGAACCGAATGCTGAAAATATAAACAAATTAAATAGAAAAAAGGAGTATAGTCCCCGGCAACGGCGCCAATTTGATGATCGCGGGATTGTCAGTTCCGGATTGATCAAATAAATTTGTTATTTAGCCAAAGGAAATTCACAACTACAACGAAAACCGTAGTGTAGCAGTAGAATAACCTCGAGTGTCGATCTCTAAGGACTATAACTAGTTTTATCAAATCTAATTTAGAATATAAAAACAACAGACGATATAGCAAAGGTTTTTCTTAACAGATAATGGAGATTGGTGATAGTATGGTCCTTCAAAGCATAACGGGTCAATAATCATGCGTAAATTCCTCGGTTTTGCATGAAGATCTTTGATCAATAAATTGTCCTGTTGTAATTATCAAACACTACGAAGATAAAGATATAGATAAGTCAAAAGACTATTAAATTGTCCAATTGTGTTCCGTAATTATTCAACACTACGAAGATATAGATATGCTAAAGTCCAATGAATTGTCCCATTGTGTGCAATAATTAATCAACATACGAAGATATAGATTTCGCTAGATCAAAGAAATAAAGCAATAACACGGAGTATAATGCGCGATATAGCCATTAGCATAATTATCAACCCTTCGCTAAGAATTGACATACTATCACCAACGATAAGTTTAGCTACTCATAGTTGTCATGCAATCAACAGAAATCATACCACGAATGAATGAAAACATGATGAGAGATATAAAAATAAGTAGAAACACTGTAGGATACAATTTGATGATCGCGGGATTGTCAGTTCCGGATTGATCAAATAAATTTGTTATTTAGTCAAAGGCAATTCACAACTACAACGAAAACCGTAGTGTAGCAGTAGAATAACCTCGAGTGTCGATCTCTAAGGACTATAACTAGCTTTATCAAATCTAATTTAGAATATAAAAACAGCAGACGATATAGCAAAGGGTTTTTCTTAACAGATAATGGAGATGGGTGATAGTATAGTCCTTCAAAGCATAACGGGTTAATAATCATGCGTAAATTCATCGGTTTTGCATGGAGATCTTTGATCAATAAATTGTCCTGTTGTAATTATCAAACACTACGAAGATAAAGAGATAGATAGGTCAAAAGACTATTAAATTGTCAAATTGTGTTCCGTAATTATTCAACACTACGAAGATATAGATATGCTAAATTCCAATGAACTGTCCCATTGTGTGCAATAATTAATCAACATATGAAGATATAGATTTCGCTAGATCAAAGAAATAAAGCAATAACACGGAGTATAATGCGCGATATAGCCATTAGCATAATTTTGAACCCTTCGCTAAGAATTCACATACTATCACCAACGATAAGTTTAGCTACTCATAGTTGTCATGCAATCAACAGAAATCATACCACGAATGAATGAAAACATGATGAGAGATATATAAAAATAAGTAGAAAAACTGTAAGATACAATGTTACCGAAGGTTGTCAGTCTCCGAAGAATCGCGATCTTACAAGCTCCAAACTGCTGTGAAAAAGTATCTCCTAAGCTACGAACCCCCAGAACAGGCTCTGGGAAGTTCCTACCAAAAACTACAGAGAAAGGTGAGAGAATAGGTCTGGAAAAGTATGAAATTCGGAGAAAAACTGAGTAACTATATATACTGTTCGAATTAGTGTGGGGCGAAGGGCCCCACACATCGGGCGAGTCGCCTGGTGTGGGGCGATTCGCCCAGGAGTAAATTCCGGGATTTTGCGCGTTTTCGACGCGTTTTTGGATTTCTTCTCCTTTTCGGACTCGGTTTCTGACTTCTATTGGCCTTCTAACATCCAGATTCGACCCCTAGACTCGAAATTCAATTCGGAAACCTTCAGATACTCCAAATAGGCTTCTGGAACACCATCTCCTTGTCAACTTCAATATAATTGCCCGAAAATCCTCGTTTTTCAACCAAAACCTGTAAAATAAAGACTAAAGGGAAACGTGACACTATTCTAATAAAATGCACTAAAATATAGCTAAATTAACATAGAGGATAGCTAAAATAGGTGAAAAAGACTCAAATGAAAGTGTAAAATACACATTCATCAGTTGGATCTGGATATGTTTGCTCATCAGCATGTGACTCTTCAACATGTACTTGTTCAGTACTACTGGTATTTTGTGTCTCTGCTGAGATTGGTTCATCAGCAACTGCTTGATCAGCATTGCTAGATTGTGGTAACTCATCAGCAGGCACGGGAGGTTGCGTAGTTTCAGCAACTTCCGGAGCAACTACGTCTTTTGCTGGAAATTCTTTGTCGTGAACTATATTTATCTTGTCATGACTTGGGGGAGGAGAGTCATTGTCAGAATCATCATTTAGTTCAATTGACTTGATTTGCCTAGCATCAGATACAGTTCTTTGCTCATGTATGATTAGCTTTTTCATACATTCTGATATTTCTTCTTCAGCAGGCACTCCTTGTGTCTTTTCATAGAATACAACATGCATTGATTCTTCGATCTTTTGTGCCTTTTTGTTGTAAACTCTATAAGCTTTACTATGCAAGGAGTAACCAAGAAATATCGCTTTGTCTGCCTTTGGTTGAAATGTTCTTAGGTATTCTCTACCGTTATTAAGAACGAAACACTTACAACCAAATACTCTTAGGTGAGTGATATTAGGAGGTCTTCCAACAAACAACTCATATGGAGTTTTGTTGTATTCCTTAGTAATCAGACATCTGTTTTGAGTGTAACAGGCGGTATTAATCGCTTCAACCCAGTAAGCCTCACTTATTTCAGTGTCAGCAAGCATTGTTCTTGCGGCTTCTTTTAGGGTGAGATTCTTCCGTTCAGCAACACCGTTTTGTTGTGGTGTCCTTACTGAGGATAACTGATGTTGTATGCCTTTTGAAGTGCAATACTCAGTTATGTACTGGTTTACAAACTCAGTACCATGGTTTGTCCTTATGACTTTTACCTTGTCATTTTTCATGACTTCAAGCTTATTCAGCAAGTTAGGTATTTCAGTCCTTGTTTCAGATTTGTGTTTGATAAATACTACCCAAGTGAATCTTGAATAGTCATCTACCACCACCAGACCATACTTCTAACCAGCATAGCTTGTTGAAGAAGATTCAAACAAGTCCATGTGCAAGAGTTGTAAAGGATTTATAGTTGACGGTACTGCCTTGTTCTTAAAAGAAGATTTGGTTTGCTTTCCTTGCCGACATGCATTGTAAACCCCATCCTTCGTAAAAGTAACCTTAGGTAATCCAACTACAAGTGCCTTTTTAGACAGCTTATTCAGCGTCTTGAAGTTTAGATGACTTGTTCGTCTATGCCATAACCATGCTTTTTCAGCAAGGCAATCGTGATCTGAGACAAGACATTTTTCAACGATTGCTGAAGACCAATCTACGGTGTACAAGCCTCCTGATCTTCTAGCAATCATAATAACCTTCTTTGTCTCAAAGTCTATAAGTTTACATTCATCACTTTTGATTTTGATGAAGTATCCTTTATCAGCAAATTGACTCATGCTGAAAAGGTTAAACTTAAGATTTTTGACATAAAGAACTCTCGTAATGGTAATGCATCCTAACTTCACGTCACCATAGCCTTTTGTAGAACCAGAGCCTCCACCAGCAAACCTTATTATTGGAGCTTTAGACCACCGTCTATAGTTTATAAGGTTATTCTTGTTGCCCGTGATGTGCTTTCCACAACCACTGTCAAAGTGCCAGATTGCATCGTTCGTCTCCGTGGCTGAAGTCTGCACAATCAAGAGCAAACAAGTTAATTATCCAATATTGGATGTCCATTAGCATGTTCAAGAATGCGTCCAGTGGAAACCCAAGTCTTAAGTTTTTCAACTTTGACTTGTTTTCTACTTGCTGAGGAACTAGGAGGTTTTGGGCCAAAAGACTTTTGATTCGTGCTGATAAAATCCACTTTCTAATGTGGTGTCTTGCTCGGTTGACCTTTTTGTTGAACATATTTTTCAGTAAGTTCTTTTCTAGCAAGGTTCCTTCTAGCCCTAGCATTTTGAGTCCTGTCAGAACTCTTAGGCTTGATTTTGTTCATCTCTTTGAAGTATCTTTGCTGACTTTGCTTATACTCGTGAAAAAGTTGACTTTGCTTGGTTTTGAAACCGAGTCCACTTTTCGGAGAATGCTGAGCTTTTGTGTCAGCAACCTTACTTGATTCAGGTTTGTCAGCAAAGGTCTTCTGATTACTTTTAGTAATCTTGACTTTTGACTTCACAAATTGCTTTTCAGCAACTTGTTTGGCAGAATGCTTTACAGCATCCTTTTTCTTTATAGTTTGCTTTTTAGCAACCTGTATTCCTTTTAAAGTCTTGTTACTTTGAGTAGCAACAGCGGGCTTTACGGTCGTAGGTACTTGATTGCATTTTTCAGTAACCTTAGATTGACCAAACTGATAGAGTTCTGGTTGACCACTATCAGTAGCACGTACAAAGGAATTCGTGATTTGTCTTTACTCAAGATTATTACGTCATCACCTTCATACGTTGCACCTAAACCTTCTTTCTGAGATGGATCTCTCAAATAAGAGTTTAGTTCAGTCAGCGTATTACTTGCATCAGCATAAGATTTGAAATTGATTTTCATCTTTTTCATTTCTTGGATTTCAACAAGTAACTTTAGAATTGAGGACTAATACTCTTCCAATTCTATTGCCATCTGAGAATTCTTCTCTGTAGCTGCAGCAATAAACTTCTTGAGACGCTTTATTTCAGCATCCTTCTCTTCTGTCTCTTCCTTCAGCAAGACATACTTTTCAGTAGTCTTCTTGGTCAGAGTCTCAGCATTTTGTAGTTTCTCTTGTTGTTTGCTCAGAGTTTTCTCAAATCTTTCCATTTCTTCTTGAATCATGTCAAGGTCAATCTCGTCTTCACTTTTTGAGTCAGAGTCAGAGGTAGGATTGTTTACCTGATCGGCCATGAGGCAGAACTCGTAGTTTGACACCTTTGGATAAGCTTCCATGGCTATTCCACAAACTTCTTTGCCAATCTCTACGTCAAGAGTGGCTTCTTCATCGTCAGTGTCTGAGCTTTCTTCCTCACTGTCTTCGGAGCTAGTACCAATGCACAATGCATCAATTTTTGCTCGAGGCTTCTTGTTTTCTTCAGAAATAAAATCTCTTTTGAACTTCTTCTTCTTTTCAGCAGATTTGCCTTTCAGCAAAGGACAATTTGCTTTGAATGTCCAGGCTTTTTGCAGTAAAAGCTGAGATCATTTCCAACTGTTGGTTCTTCTGATGAGTTTGCTTGCTGAGCCTGCTTGTTCAGCGAGCTAGTCTCATTCTTGTACTTATGGTAGTTGTTACCAAGATGCTTTTTCAGCTTCTCTTTTGCTTTTCGCCTTTCAAGTTCCTTACTGATGAATTTCTTCATGTTTTTAACAACTAAAGCGTTTTCATCAGCAGGATCTTTATCATTCTTCTTTTCAGAAGATGACGGCTTTGCAGCAAGAGCAATGTTTTGCGATTTTTCAGCAAACACATTTTCTCTTTGCTTTGTCTCGTAGTTGACAGTAGCAAGATGAGAAAACAACTCTGTTGGTGTGATGTCTGGCATTCCTTGATTGTAGTAGAAGTACTGAGTGTGGATCCATTCTTGGTTCAGACTTCTGATGATGGTTTTCACATTCTCAGAATCTGAGTAAAGATTTCCAATACCCAAGGCTGCCATCTCACTAACTAGAGTTGTGAATCATAAGTCCAAGTCTTCCAATGACTCATTTGTACCTTGTTTAAAGTTCTGGAACTTTAACTTCAGCACTTCGAGTTTGTTTTCCTTGGTTTTGTCAGATCCAACACAAAGATCTTGAACCATTTTCCAAGCTTCCTTAGCAGTTTTAGCACCCCACAGTTTGCACTGTATAGTATCCGGAGTTGATCGAATGATGATGTTTCTTGCTTGGCCATCAAGACGGAATCTCTTGTCTTCGTCGGAAGTCCATTCCTCTCTTGGTTTTGGAACGACAATATCAACTGGTTCGCCTAAGATGGTTTCCTTTCCAGCTTCTGTGGTTTTGTGAGGAAACCTTCTCTCAACCTTAGTGATCTTGATAGGTCCATCATTAATGACAGTAACCATCTCATCACTAATGGCCTCAAGATGTAGCATCATGTTGTTTCGCCATTTTTCGTAGTTTTCCAGCTTCAGCAAGGGAGCGTCTCCTAAAGACATCCTGTCAGCAAAAGACTACCAAACTGATCAAGTGAAAGTGATTTACGGAAAGAACCTAAGGGGATCTAGGTTCAGTGCTAAAGGTTAAAGAACCTCCAGCTCTGATACCACTTGTTGGTCCCTTTAAACAACAAGAAAAGACTAGGGGGGGGGGGGTGAATAGTCTTTCAAACTTTCGTCGTTTAAAAACTTTCTCAACAAGGACTTATTACTTTTCAGTAATGAGTTTGCTGATAACTTTCTCAGCAAGCGCAAGTTACTTTTCAGTAACGAGTTTTGCTGATACTTAAAATCAGAGAGCGGAAGTCTTTGCTACAATATGTGCTTTGTCAGTAATTAATAGTTTCAGCAAGTGAACAGAGTGACTGTGTACAGATAGATATGCTTTGCTGAAAACTAAATGCAGTAAGTAAATCACACAAACACTTTTATAGTGGTATCTGAGAGTGGCGTAATCTCTCAAGTAATCCACTTTGTCCTTTCTAGGACTGAAACCACTAAGACAAGTTTGAGGTTCCTTACAACACCTATCTAGAGCGATTCAAACAGAAACCAAAGCACACTTGCTTCGTTTCCAACCTAACTAGAGAACGAAACCTTGTTCTCCACCAAACTTGGGACTTTTAATCAGCAACACTATGCTCGATTAAGTTCCCCCTGAATTTCACGCCTGAAAGGGTGTATTTTCAGTTAGAGAGGTTTGGGATGAGATAACTTGATTATAACTTTTTCAGCTATAACAAGTAATCTAAGAAACAAAACTTTGAATACTTTGCAGTAAACAAGTTTGATTGTTTCTGGTGTCATGACTTGTTCTTGTTCGAAAGAAAGAACACCTAACTAATTTTTTAGCCGTGTATGTTCTACTTCTTCACAAGTAGCTATTTCAAGCTTTAAGTCTTGGAACGGATCAATGGCAGTAGAGAGTGTTTGAAGGGTATGTGAGTTTAAGCACAAGTGAGAGTTTGATCACGTTGTTGACACACTTCAATTCTTTGCCGGATGACCTCTATTTATAGTGAATCAAGGGAGTCGTTTGAATTTCAAATTCTAAGGCTTTTGTTCCTTAAGATGTCACTATCTTGCTTTTGTACTTTTGATGAACGTGCAGATGTCGTGCTCCGAATTCAAGCAAATAAATTTGTAATTAGCCAAAGACAATCCACAACTAAAACGAAAACCGTAGTGTAGCAGTAGAATGACTCGAGTGTCGTTCTCTCAGGACTATAACTAGCTTTTATCTATTTAACAAGAGAATATAAAACAACAGACAGATAGCAAAAGGGGGTTTCTAGCAGATAAAGGAGATTGGTGATAGTATGGTCCTTCTTAACATAACGGGTCGATAATCATGCATAAATTCCTCGGTCTTGCATAGAGATATTTGAATCAATCTAGTGTCCTGTTGCAAATATTAAGCACTACGAAGATAATTGGTCTGACAAGTCAACCACTATTGTACTAATGTGTTCCGTAATTATTCAACACTACGAAGATAATTGGTCTGATGGTCGACAAGTGTCCAATTGTGCATAATAATTAATACAACATACGAGAATTTAGGCTGTGCCTGATCAACGAAATAAAGCAATGACACGGAGTATAATGCGCGATATAGCCATTAGCATGATTATCTTCCCTTCGCTAAGAATTCACATACTACCACCAACGATAAGTTTAGCTACTCATAATAGGCATGCAATCAACAGAAATCATAGAAGAAAACATATTGAAAGATATATAAAATAAGTAGATTAAACTGTAAGATACAAGTTACCGAAGGTTGTCAATCTCCGAAGAATTGCGATCCTACGAGCTCCAATCCGCTATGAAAAAGTATCCCCTAAGCTACAGAACTCCCAGGACAGGCCCCGGGAAGTTCCTACCTAAAACTATAGAGAGAGGTGAGAAAGTAGGTCTGGAAAGATATGATTTTCGGAGAAAACTGAGCAACTATATATAGGCCCCGAAATATCACGGGGCGGTTCGCCCCCAGTTTTTCTCGCGGAATTCCGCGTTTTCGACGCGTTTTTGGATTTCTTCCCCTTTTCGGACTCGGTTTCTGACTTCTAGTAGCCTTCTAACCTCCAGATTCGACCCCTAGACTTCAAATCCTATCCGGAAACCTTCAGATACTCCAAATAGGCTTCTGGAACACCAATTCCATGTAAACTTCAATATAATTGCCCGGAAATCTTCGAATTTCAACCAAAACCTGTAAAATAAAATCTAAAGGGAAACGTGACACTATTCTAATAAAATATATTAAAATATAGCTAAATTAACATAGAGGATAGCTAAAATAGGTGAAAAAGACTCGAATGAAAGTGTAAAATACACATTCATCAACTTTCAGCAGCGTCCTTTATTTGTCCTCTAGTCTTCATGTCCTTCGCGTGCATGCTTTGCATTTAATGTTCATTTGAATGAAATTCAAACATAAACGTTGGAGCGCAAATGCATGTACTTTCAGCAAGGAGGTCACATATGTTCATCAGCAAGTGGTCAGTCTCAGTTTCAGCAAACACAGCCTACTCTGTCGTTTAGATTTTCACTTATGCAAGCTGTTGCTGAAATTTCCACTTTCTGAGCAACATGTGCCTTTGTAGATACCAGTCTTCAGAAATCTTCTAGTCTTCAGTTCTTCGAAATCTTCAAGTTTCTGAACGGTTCTAAATGCATCAATAGTTTGTTTGTGTAAACAAAGTACATCATCAGCAAATGCTTCAATAGGTTGTATTTCTTTTCAGAAAACAAGATACATCATAAGCGGTAAAACTAACCTATCTAGCACCTACTCTAAGTCTTCAGCAAACGTTCCTCTTTTACAATGTCCTTAAAATTCTAAATTCCTATGGACCTTAAGAGTACTAGTTAATGGACTTTCCTTAATTTAGCATGGTTAATTGCTCATCAAAATTACAAGTTTCCTAACAATTTTACACCTTCATTCGAGTCTTTTTTCACCTATTTATCTATCCTCTATGTTAACTTAGCTATATTATAGTGCATTTTATTAGAATAGTGTCACGTTTCCCTTTTGTTTGCATTTTTCAGGTTTGAGGTGAAAAACGTGATTTTCCGGGCAATTATATTGAAGAGAACGAAGATTCGGTGTTTCGTGGTCATCCGTGGTGTATCTAGAAGGTTCCGGACAAGATTTGAGGTCTAAGGGTCGAGTTTCAAGGCTTAAAGGTCACTAGAAGGCAAAATCCGAGTTCGAAAAGGAAAAGAAGACCAAAAACGCGTCAATAACGCATCTCCACCGACTGGAGCTCCAGGGCGATTCGCCCGGGATGTGGGGCGGTTCACCCGGCGCCTGGGGCGATTCGCCCCACGCCCTCCGAACTCCTATATATATTTGCACATGTTTCTACGTTTTTCAGATCTTTTTCATACTTTTCACATCAGTTTTAGATAGGAATTCTCCAGAGTCTGTTCTTGGAATTCTTAGCATAGGAGACTATTTTTCTTATCAATTTGGAGGATTATCTTGCTTGTGAGTTCGCAATTCTTCGGAGATTGACAACCTTCGTCGGTAACATTGTATCTCACGATTTTTCTATTTATATTTATTTCTTTCAACATGTTTTCATTCAATCTTGCTTTTGATTTCTCTTGATTGCAATTCATCTATGAGTAGCTAAATCTATCGTTGGTGATAGTATGTGATTTCTTAGCTAGGGTTCTTAATTATGCATAATGGCTGTAACGCGAATCAGACTTGAGTTATTGCTTTATTTCTTTGATCTATCTAAGCCCTCTATCTTCGTTGTGTTGAATTGAACGGAACACATTGGACAATTCATGATCTTAGATTTCTATGCAAAACGATCGAGTACTTCATGCATGATTATTAACCTGATGCTTTGAATGATCATACTATCACTAACTCCCATTATTATTGATAAGAAAATTTGTGCTAAGTCGTTTGTTGAGTTTATAGTTTAAGTTAAATTAGATAAAGCTAGTTATAGTCCTTAGAGGTCGACACTCGAGGTTATTTTACTGCTACACTACGGTTTTCATTGTAGTTGTGAATTACCTTTGGCTAAAAACAAATTTATTTGATTAATTGAGTCTGACAAACTTCCGGTTCATCAAATTGGCGCCGTTGCCGGGGACTATACTCCTTTTTTCTGTTTAGCTTATTTATATTTTCAGCATTCAATTCCTAGTTTTAGTAGTTTTATTTGATCTCTCTGATACTCTTTTCTTAGCTTGTTACAGATAGTGTATACGAATTACACGATCTAGAGGAACACCGCTTGCTGAACCAATCGTTGAAATCGACAGAGTCTACCACCAAAGAAGACGACTACTTCAACGACGTGAACTAGAGGTAATAGAGGATACTGATTTCTCTGAATCTCTACACAGTCTTTGTAAGGAAATCGTCGTAATGGCAGAAGCTAGACCACTGAAATCATGGGTTCAACCCACCAAGGATCATATGAGGGGACCGACAATTGTTCTTTCGCCTGCAACTCGAGATCTGGAAATAAAAAACCACATGTTCCAGCAACTTCCGAGGTTCTATGGCTTGGCAAGGGAAGATGTGATGGGGTACTTGCATGATATCGATGACTTCGTCAACCAACTCCCACGACCCGGAGCTGAATCACAGCGGATGAGTTGAGAATGAAGGTTTTTTCTATGGGGCTTGGTGACAGGGCCAAGTCATGGTTGAGTTCTCTACCGGTGGGTCCGCTTGACACTTGGGCAAAGGTTTTTTCAGCATTCATGGAGAAATACTTTCCTCACACCTTGACTACCGCGCTTAAAGCGCAAATCACTGGATTCAAACAAGACTATGATGAGACCATCTACACCGCGTTTGAGAGGTTCCAAGACCTCATGAACAAGTGCCCTCACCATGGTTTTGAGCTTGCGGATCTTGTCCAACACTTCTACAATGGACTAACCTTTGAGAATCAGCAAGTGGTGGATTTCCAATGCCGTGGTAATATTTGGGAGAAACCGCAGGAAGCCGTTTGGGCGGTTTTCGAAAGGCTTGCTAAGGGTTCGCAATTCAAGGATCCAAGAGCAATGGTTAGGAGACGTGGACCTGAAGCTCCACCTACTTAGGAGGCCCCTATGTATGGGGGGTATGGTGATCGATTCGAGTGCTTTACCAATGAGTTGAAACAAGTCCTCAAGAACTCCGCAGGAACATCTATGTCGAATGAAGTTTGCCGAATATGCAAGAACTATGGGCATGGAGCTCATATGTGTAGATCGGAGCTTGCATATGATGATGGCAATTGGGTTCAAGGAAGCGAAGAGGAAGCTTTTACGGCGGAATTTGGTACTCAAGAAGATAGCTATGGACAAGATGGTAGGACTCCTCGAGGGGGATTTTGGAGAAGAGGGTTCCGAAACAATCAAGGATATGCACCGGCTAGCCAAACTTATGGCCCTAACCAAGAACGTAGTAAGCTTAGCTATGGTAATGATCACTACGAAAATCCCGCTCTCAAAGAGCAACCGAAGTCAAAGACAGCTCTACTAATGGAAAACTTGCAGAAAATGGTTGATCACACCCAAAGTTTTCTTAAGCGTTATGAAGAAGATTCTGAGAAGACTAGGGCGAGGCTGGATCGTTTGGAAGAGAGCACTAGGCTTGCCCATCAAAAGATGCAAGAGTTGATTGACGGTGGAGCAAGTAGGGAGCAAGGGAAGTTGCCTAGCAACACTGAGAAGTCGATGTCTATTACCTTGGTGGGTGATCTTCCTGTTGAAATCACCATCAAGAAGGTTGCTAAATGTGAGTGTTGCAAAGATGGAGAACCTCCACTAGCCAGGGAAGAAGAGAAGGATCTTGGTTCTGATGAGAGTGAAGAGGAGCAAGAGGATCCCGAGCCAATCCCTGAGAGTTTCGATGTTAAGGTCGGGATTGGAGAACTTGAAGATGTTCGTGCTACACTAGATACGGGATCTTACTCTAATGTGCTCCCAATGAATGTGTTTGAGAAGAGTAGCCTTGGAAAACTATCTGAGCATAAGGCTATTGTGCAATTGGCGGATGGATCCTTTGTGAGACCCGAAGGCGTTGTAAAGAACGTATTGGTTAAGATTGGTGAAGCTTCTGTGTACACCAATTTTGTAGTTATGCCGGCGTCTAAACCTGGGATGGGGGATGTTGTTCTCTTGGGGCGAACATTCTTGACTAAGCTACGCTCCGTGATAGACATCTACCGAAGAACTTGCACCATTGAGGTGGATGGCAAGCAACATGTGTTGCGAGCCATATCTGATCAAAATATTCACTTCAATGCTTCTCACACAATTAACTACTTTGGTCTTGCTGTCTATGTTCATTCTCATTCACAGGTTCGTGGCATGAGGAAAAGATCCATGAAGGGGAAGTCTAGTACCCTAAAAAAGAAGAACTAAAAGCAAGAAGAAGTCAAGTCAAAGCCTATAAACAATGGTGTTATCCAGGAGGCAAGCCGGAGTTTTTATCGCTTTATTGCATTGCATGCCTTCATACATAGAGCAATTTGCCTTTCTTTATGTGAATTTGTTCGTTTTTGTATTGCTTTGTGCTTATGTTTATGTTTGAGTGAATTTTTTCGAGTGTTTTTCATGAGGGAAATGGTTTTCGGGGATAAAAACTAAGTTCTTTCGAAAAATTTCGTCTCCCCACATGGGGCGAATCGCCCCCCGTTTTCTGAGAATATAAGTGCGGGATTTCTCCCCCAAACCCTCATTCTCTCACCTTCTTCACATCTCTTTCTCCAAAACACCCAAAAACTCGAAAAATCTTCTTTCTTCCATAATTTCTTCAATTCTCCATCAAATTTTGTGTTCTTTAGCTTCAATCGAAGCCCATTACGTGCTCTTTAATTCTACCCGAACAACTTTCATCCTAGTGCATTTGTTTTTCAGATCTGAGGTAACTTCACATGAACCCTAATTTTTCAAATTTGGGGGTTTCGAGATCTATGCTTCAATTAAGCTTATATAATGTATGGGTTGATTGTTTATGTGATTAGAATCGATTTTCATTACCAATTGCTTGTCAATTTTGCTTGGTTTGATAAATTGGGAATTTTTGCTTACTTGATATCTATGTCTTGTTTTACATTGCTCCTTTCTCTTCATTCCATACTATATGATGAGGTTATTGGTATGATAAAGGTAGACACCTTGGTAGAACACTTGATTGATGGGGTTTGAGACTTTTTGGTGAAATTTTTGAGTACTATGGTTTGAATGAATCTTGTGATTTGAGGTTACTAGTTATCTAGCATAAAGCATGTTGAGATATGTTACATATTATGATATGTTGATACGTTGCATTGTGGTAGCTAGATTAGACTTGGTGTTTTGAAGATTAAGCGTGATAATGAAGTTACTCGTTTGTTTCACTCTTGCATTCGCATATGCATGAAGCTTTTTCTTGTGCGAGGTACTAATGGGTGTTTGTAGGAACCATCCCACAAAGGGAGAGGAGCACTTTCGTTTCGCTACAATGAAGTATTGAGGTGGTTCGATTTCAACCATGTCCAAGGGTTTGACAAGGATGTTCTCCATGAGTTCTATGTTGGGTATATTACTCTTCAAGAGAAGGAGAGTGATCTTGTTAGAGGTGTGTTCGAGCCATGGATTGTTGCAGCAACTTCGCGGTTTATCCATGAGGTGGAACGAGACTTCACCGGGAGTGAGCACTCTTATATCTATTCACGTACCACTAAAGGGATTGAAACCAATATTACGGCAGAAATCTGCCACAAGGACTGCAAGGTCCGAGAGACTAGGAAGCAACCGGGGCGGCCTCATCACAACAGATTTAGTCTTGAGTCGACAGTGGTGATGAAGTTCCGTATCGCTAACTTGATTCCAAAACATATTGACATGGACACCCAGCCCCTCTTTGGGGTGCCCCTCGACTGCTTATTGAGGGAGCACCATATAGACATCGGGAGCATCAACCGTAGAGAATGTGGGCGACATTGGGCAAAGAAGAAGAAAACCTCTACGTTTCCGAGTTTCATCGCAGCTTACTGTAAGTTCCATGGGGTAGAAGACATTGGTGAGGGAGACTCTAAGAGCACAGCTCTTTCCCCTTCAACAATTCACGGGCTATTAGAGAGATACCGGATGGAAAACCCCATAGTTGCAGCGGCTAATCTTGAGGCTTCTCTTCGACAACGCAATTCTTTAATGATGATGATGGTGACAATGAAGACAATAGGGACAATAAGGATGCCATGACTACTGATGAAGGAGTTGGACCTATTCTATCTATTAGTAGAACCACCACCACCACCACGGGCTCCGGTGATCACCAACAAAGGCCTTCGAGCAATCTCAATACCTTACATCTTGTGTACTCAGCCGACCGAGGCCAAACCACGCGGTAACATCTAGTATCACTTCTTATTTCCTCATTCTCTTATTGCTAGGGACTAGCTTTAGTTTCATGAGGGGGGATGGGATTAACTGAACTATTGTTGTTAGTTTGGAGCTTGGCATTGGTAGTTGAGTATAGTACCTTGCATTTTGTTGAAATTCGTTTGCATTAGCATTTGCACGTTTATCGCTTTCCTAGTAATTTAGTTGCATACACTACATACACTACATTCATCCTAGTCTAGTCTTGCATGTTTTTATGTGGAGTTTATTGTCAAATTTTTTGAACTTTTTTATTGGGTAGATTAACTAATTATGACCTTAATCATATGTTCAATCTCTATGAATTTGTTCGAGGTTTTTCTCGCTTGGCTTGTCACATTTATGTTTGCACTTAGTTAAGCTTGGTAGTCTCGACATCACTTAGTGGTGTTTTCTCTACTGAGGTTCACGAAGGCCTTTATAATAGGATGATGCGTGTTAGGATCTTATGGTTGTTTTCCCGAGTAATTATGTACCTAAGAGGCAACAAGTCTTCACCTTGCTTTGAGATTGCTAAATGCCTAGGAAGGAGGTAGTGTGATCCTTTGTTTGCAACCTATTCTTTCGAATAGGTTTGGGGAGGGGGTTACGCTTTCATTAAACTTGTTTTTCGATTATTAAGTGTGTGTTGTGAGTTTGTTTTCCTTTTTCGTAAAGTTTGTGCTCCAACCTATTCTTTCGAATAGGTTTGGGGAGGTCGTTTGTGTGTCATTGTAATTTCTTTTTCGTTGTGCTACTGCTGGCTATAAACAAAATCGAAAAAAAAGAAGAAAAAATTCCAGGAAAAAAAAAATCTGGAAAAGAAAAAAAAAGAGAATAAAAGAAAAGACCCCAAAAAAGCAAGGAAGGGTCCAAAAAGCAGTTTAGCAAAGTGTTTGTCTCGTTTTTCAATTCTTGTAATGTTCGTAATCGAGTAGTAATTTTTTGTCTTTTGTTTGTTTGAGTGTCATCTGTTCTGGACCACCCTCGTCCTGCCATTCAGAAAGTGGTGATTATTTTATGACTTTGCTTGAGAGATGGGTAGAATAGGGGAGAGTGAACTTTTAGGGAACCCTCCTTCGTTTGATGAGAGCCAGTATTGGTTCGACCTCTTTGAGGAAAAGTCTTAACTTGGTGAACAGCAGTAAGTCCTCAGTTTCATACGCACGGTACAACCATTCGTATTTTAACATATTTCATTACGTCGTCACTGACTAGGTCCAGGTAGAAAATGTTACGAGAGACTATCTTGTTTAACATAGTGCATATGTGAATATGTATGAGTCAATCGAGGCATTCTTCAACCAATATCCATGTTATGATTTGTATGGTTTTTGTTCATAAGTTTTTGATAGATTCAATAGATTAGTTCATTTCATTTGGCATGAGACTCCATTTTGTGTGTCGCATTGTTTTTTGCATTAGAGTCTAGCTTAGTTTCTTGAGGACAAGCAAAGGTTCGGTTTGGGGAGTTTGATGAACGTGTATTTTACACCTTCATTCGAGTCTTTTTTCACCTATTTAGCTATCCTCTATGTTAATTTAGCTATATTATAGTGCATTTTATTAGAATAGTGTCACGTTTCCCTTTAGTTTGCATTTTTCAGGTTTTAGGTGAAAAACGTGATTTTCCGGGCAATTATATTGAAGAGAACGAAGATTCGGTGTTTCGTGGTCATCCGTGGTGTATCTAGAAGGTTCCGGACGAGATTTGAGGTCTAGGGGTCGAGTTTCAAGGCTTAAAGGTCACTAGAAGGCAAAATCCGAGTCCAAAAAGGAAAAGAAGACCAAAAACGCGTCTCCACCGATTGGAGCTCCGGGGCGATTCGCCCGGGATGTGGGGCGGTTCGCCCCACGCCAGGCGGTTCACCCATCGCCTGGGGCGATTCACCCCACGCCCTCCGAACTCCTATATATAGTTGCACATGTTTCTACGTTTTTCAGACCTTTTTTCATACTTTTCACATCAGTTTTAGATAGGAATTCTCCAGAGCCTGTTCTGGGAATTCTTAGCATAGGAGAGTATTTTTCTTATCAATTTGGAGGATTATCTTGCTTGTGAGTTCGCAATTCTTCGGAGATTGACAACCTTCGTCGGTAACATTGTATCTCACGATTTTTCTATTTATATTTATTTCTTTCAACATGTTTTTATTCAATCTTGCTTTGATTTCTCTTGATTGCAATTCATCTATGAGTAGCTAAATCTAAATCTATCGTTGGTGATAGTATGTGATTTCTTATCTAGGGTTCTTAATTATGCATGATGGCTGTAACGCGAATCAGACTTGAGTTATTGCTTTATTTCTTTGATCTATCTAAGCCTTCTATCTTCGTAGTGTTGAATTGAACGGAACACATTGGACAATTCATGATCTTAGATTTCTATGCAAAACGATCGAGTACTTCATGCATGATTATTAACCTGATGCTTTGAATGATCATACTATCACTAACTCCCATTATTATTGATAAGAAAATCTGTGCTAAGTCGTTTGTTGAGTTTATAGTTTAAGTTAAATTAGATAAAGCTAGTTATAGTCCTTAGAGATCGACACTCGAGGTTATTTTACTGCTACACTACGGTTTTCGTTGTAGTTGTGAATTGCCTTTGGCTAAAAACAAATTTATTTGATTAATTGAGTCTGACAAACTTCCGGTTCATCATATGGATCCATTCTTGGTTCAAACTTCTAATAATGGTTTTCACCTTTTCAGAATCTAAATAGAAGTTTCCAACTCCTAAGGCAACCATCTCACTCACTAGAGTTGTGAATCTGAAATCCAAGTCTTCAAGTGACTCATTTGTACCTTGTTTAAAGTTTTGGAACTTCAACTTTAGCACTTCGAGTTTGTTTTCCTTGGTTTTGTCAGATCCAGCACAAAGATTGTTAGGAAACTAATAAATTTTGATGAGCAATTAACCATGCTAGATTAAGGAAAGTCCAGTAACTAGTACTCTTAAGGTCCATAGGAATTCAGAATTTTAAGGACATTGCAAAAGAGGAACGTTTGCGGAAGACTTAGTGTAGGTACTAGTTAGGTGCTTTAGTTTTGTTGATGATGTACTTTGTTTTTGCAAATGAACTATTGAAGCACTAGAACCGCTTAGAAACTTGAAGATTCGAAGACTGAAGACTTAAGAAGATTTCTGAAGATTGTATCTACAAAGGCACATGTTTCTCAGAAAGCGGAAATTTCAGCAACAGCTTGCATAAGTGAAAATCTATATGACAGAGTAGGTTGTTCTAGCTGAAACTGAGACTGACTGCTTGCTGAAATACATATGTGACCTCCTTGCTGAAAGTACTTGCATTTTGGCTCCAACATTCACATTTGAATTCCATTGAAATGAACATTAAGTGCAAAGTAAGCACGCGAAGAACATGAAGACTAGAAGACAAATGAAGGACGCTGCTGAAAGTACGAAAGAAAAATAGTGACATCTTAAGGAACAAAGCCTTAGAATTTGAAATTCAAACGGCTCCCTTGATTCACTATAAATAGAGGTCATCCGGCAAAGAGTTGAAGTGTGTCAACAACGTGATCAAACTCTCACTTGTGCTTAAACACTCAATCTTCCATACTCTTTACTGCCTATCGATTCGTTCCAAGACTTAAGCTTGAAACAAAAGCTACTTGTGAAGAAGTAGAACATTCACGGTTAAGAAATTAGTTAAGTGTTCTTTCTTTCGAACAAGAACAAGTCTTGACACCAGAAACAACTTAACTTGTTTACTGAAAAGTATTCCAAGTTGTATTTCTTTAGAGAACTTATTATAGCTGAAAAAGTTATACTCAAGTCATCTCATCCCAAACCTCTCTAACTGATAAACACCCCTTTTCATGCGTGAAATTTAGGGGGAATTAATCAAGCATAGTTTTGTTGATTAAGTGTCCCAAGTTTGGTGGAGAACAAGGTTTCATTCTCTAGTTAGGTTGGAAACGAAGCAAGTGTGCTTTCGTTTCTGAAGAATCAATATAGATAGGTGTTGTAAGGAACCTCAAGATTATCTTAGTGGATTCAGTCCTAGAAAGGACAAAGTGGATTAGTTGAGAGATTACGCCACTCTCAGATACCACTATAAAAGTGTTTGTGTACCAGTAAAACTCGTTACTGAAAAGTAACCAGTACTTGCTGAGAAAGTTAAGTATCAGCAAACTCGTTACTGAAAAGTAATAAGCACTTAATGAGAAAGTTTTTAAACGATGAAAGTTTGAAAAGACTATTGAAAAGACTATTCACCCCCCCCCTCTAGTCTTTTCTTGTTGTTTAAAGGGACCAACAAGTGGTATCGGAGCTGGAGGTTCTTTAACCTTCAGCACTGAACCTAGATCCCCTTAGGTGCTTTCCGTAAATCACTCTCACTTGATCAGTTTGGTAGTCTTTTGCTGACAGGATGTCTTTAGGAGACGCTCCCTTGCTGAAGCTGGAAAACTATGAAAAATGGCGAAACAACATGATGCTACATCTTGAGGCCATTAGTGATGAAATGGTCACTGTCATAAATGATGGACCTATCAAGATCACTAAACTTGAGAGAAGTTTTCCTCACAAAACCACAGAAGTTGGTAAGGAAACTATATTAGGTGAACCAGTCAATACCGTCGTTCCAAAACCAAGAGAGGAATGGACTTCCGACGAAGCCAAAAGATTCCGTCTTGATGGCCAAGCAAGAAACATCATTATTCGATCAACTCCGGATACTATGCAGTGCAAACTGTGGGGGTGCCAAAACTGCTAAGGAAGCTTGGAAAATTGTTCAAGATCTTTGCGCTAGATCTGACAAAACCATGGAAAAAAAATTCGAACTGCTTAAGTTCAAGTTCCAGAACTTTAAACAAGGTACAAATGAGTCACTGGAAGACTTGAATTTCAGATTCACAACTCTAGTAAGTGAGATGGCTGCCTTAGGAGTTGAAAATCTCAATTCAGATTCTGAGAAGGTGAAAACCATTATTAGAAGTCTGAACCAAGAGTGGATCCATACTCAGAATTTCTATTATAATGAAGGAATGCCAAATATCACACCTACAGAGTTGTTCTCTCATCTTGCTACTGTCAACTACGAGACAAAGCAAAGAGAAAATGTGTTTGCTGAAAAATCGCAAAACATTGCTCTTGCTGCAAAGCCGTCATCTTCTGAAAAGAAGAATGATAAAGAGCCTGCTGATGAAAATGCTTTAGTTGTTAAAAACATGAAGAAATTCATCAGTAAGAACTTGAAAGGCGAAAAGCAAAAGAGAAGCTGAAAAAGCATCTTGGTAACAACTACCATAAATACAAGAATGAAGCTAGCTCGTTGAACAAGCAAGCTCAGCAAGCAAATTCTTCTGAAGAACCAGCAGTTGGCAATGATCTCTGCTTTTATTGCAAAAAGCCTAGACACTTCAAAGCAAATTGTCCTTTGCTGAAAGGTAAATCTGCTGAAAAGAAGAAGAAGTTCAAAAGGGCTTTGATTGCTGAAGAAAAGAAAAAGCTTCAAGCAAAAATCGATGCACTATGCATTGATACTAGTTCTGAAGACAGTGAGGTAGAGAGCTCATACACTGAAGAAGAAGAAGCCACTCTTGATGTAGAGATCGACAAGGAAGTTTGTGGAATAGCTATGGAAGCTTATCCAGACGTGTCAAACTACGAATTCTGCCTCATGGCCGGTCAGGTAAATAGTCCTACCTCTGACTCTGACTCAGAAAGTGAAGATGATATTGACCTTGATAGAATTCAAGGAGAAATCGAAAGATTTGAGAAAACTCTGAGCAAACAGCAAGAGAAACTACAGAATGCTGAAACTCTGACCAAGCAAACTACTGAAAAGTATGTTTTGCTGAAAGAAGAGTCAGAAAAGAAGGATGCTGAAATATTGCATCTCAAGAAGTTGATTGCTGAAGCTACAGAGAAGAATTCTCAAATGGCAATAGAATTGGAAGAGTATCGGTCCTCAATTCTAAAGTTACTTACTGAAATACAAGAAATGAAAAAGATGAAAACCAATTTCAAATCTTATGCAGATGCGAGTATTACGCTGACTGAACTAAACGCTTATCTGAGAGATCCATCTCAGAAAGAAGGTTTAGGTGCAACGTATGAAAGTGATGATGTTATAATCTTGAGTAAAGACAAATCACCAATTACCTTTGTATGAGCAACTGATAGTGGTCAATCAGAACTCTATCAGATTGGTCAATCTACGGTTGCTGAAATATGCAATCAAGTACCTACGACCGTAAAGCCCGTTGTTGCTACTCAAAGTAACAAGACTTTAAAAGGAAAACAGGTTGTTGAAAAGCAAACTGTTAAGAAAAAGGATGCTGTAAAGCATTCCGCCAAACAAGTTGCTGAAAAGCGATTTGTTAAGGCAAGATTACTAAAAGTAATCAGAAGACCTTTGCTGACAAACCTGAATCAAGTAAGGTTGCTGAGACAAAAGCTCAGCATTTTCCGAAAAGTGGACTTGGTTTCAAAACCAAGCAAAGTCAACTTTTTCATGAGTATAAGCAAAGTCAGCAAAGATACTTCAAAGAGATGAATAAAACCAAGCCTAAGAGTTCGGACAAAACTCAAGACGCTAGGACTAGAAGGAACCTTGCCACAAAAGAACTTAGTGAAAAGTATGTTCACCAAAAAGGTCAACTGAGCAAGACACCACATCAGAAAGTGGTCTTGATTAGCAATGATCAAAAGTCTTTCGGCTCAAAACCTTCTAGTTCCTCAGCAAGTAGAAAACAAGTCAAAGTTAAAAAACTCAAGACTTGGGTTTCCACTGGACGCTTTCTTGAACATGTTAATGGACATCCAATATTGGATAATTAACTTGTTTGCTCTTGATTGTGCAGACTTCAGCCACGGCGACAAACAATGCAAATAGGCTTTTCTTAGCCTTTGCTGCTCACAATGACTTCATTGTTTATCAAATGGATGTTAAAAGTGCATTCCTAAATGGTGAACTTGCAGAAGAAGTCTACTTGGAACAACCCCCTGGCTTTGAACTTCCCTCAGAAACAAAGATGGTATACAGGCTTCAGAAAGCTGTATATGGTCTAAAGCAAGCACCAAGAGCTTGGTATGATACCTTAGCTAAGTTCTTGCTGGATAATGGTTTCAAGAAAGGTGAAGTTGACAAAACTTTATTTACCATGAACCATGATGGTAAAATACTCTTAGTCCAGATTTATGTGGATGACATAATATTTGGATCTAAGGACAAGCAACTTTGTGATGATTTTGCCAAACTCATGACAAACAAGTTTGAAATGAGTATGATGGGTAAATTGAATTATTTCCTAGGATTGCAAGTCAAGCAACTCAAAGATCGAATATTCATAAATCAAGCAAAGTATGCAAAGGAAATGCCCATAAAATTCAGGATCAAAAAGGAAGAAAGACCTGAAGAGATCCCTATGAGTGTTGGTACCAAATTGGGCTATACTAAACGAGATAAGAGTGTTGATGAACACAAGTATAGGAAGCTCATTGGTTCTTTGTTGTATTTAACAGCAAGTAGACCTGACATTCAGTATGCTGTTTGTGTGTGTGCAAGATTCCAATCTGATCCAAGAGAATCACACTACAAAAAGGCACTTAAGATACTGAAGTATGTGAAAGGTATAGTCAATGTTGGATTATGGTATCCTAAAGATTCTGGATTGGAATTGGTTGGTTATTCTGATGCTGATCAAGGAGGATCAACTCTTGATAGAAAAAGTACTTTTAGGACTTGTCAGTTTCTAGGTACAAGATTAAATCATGGTTCAGCAAGAAGCAAACCTGTGTTGCCAATTCATCTACTGAATCTGAATACATTGCGGCTGGTTGTTGCACAGCTCAAATCCTATGGATTCAGCAACAATTAAGAGATTATGGTATTTCTGCAAAGAAAACACCAATCTTTTGTGATAATAAAAGTGCTATTGCCATCACGCAAAATCCTAAGTTCCAGTCAAGGACAAAGCACATTGATGTTAGACATCATTTCATTAGAGATCATGTGGAAAAAGGAGACATTGAGGTTGTGAAAGTAGGTACTGATGATCAACTTGCTGACATCTTTACCAAACCCTTACCAGATAATAGGTTCGCAATGCTAAGGTATAACCTTGGATTGATTGAACTACCTCAATAATAAGGGATACTTTTAGTAGAGTGCTGAAACAGGCATTCAACAAGCCAAAGTATGCTTACATGTATAAAGTCCCTTCCACTGATTTCTTCTAAAAACAAATGATAGCTCACTACATGATTGCTGAAACAGGCATTCAACAAGTAATTCCTTCAAACTTGGTATTTGTTAGGAAACATAATCACTTGCTGAGACTAGTACTCAACAAAGAAAAACTTTAAAGATTGCTGAAACTGGCATTCAGACAATCAAATATACTTAAACATGTATTCAAGTATCAAAAAAAAAAACTGAGACGGGAACTCAGCAAAGAGCAAGAATACTTCTCGGATTTTACCTAAAGATATCTCAATATAAAAAGAATTTGCTGAGACAGGAACTCAGTAATGTCTTTTATCTTAAAGAGATATGAGATATTTGATTAAGGGGGAATTTTCAGCAAATACAAGGCTTGTTACCTAAAAAGGTAAGTGCCAAAGTCAAATTGATTAAAATCGATGAAAAGATTCTCATTTACTTCAGCAAGCAATTAGCGTTGGAGTAAAAAGGATCAAATCCCGTGAATCAAGGTAAAATCAATTTGTGACGTTAATCGTGGCACAGATAAACTCGCTGTTAATCATGACATGAAATACAATCGTGGCCATTGATTTTAATGCAGTTTTTTATCCAACGGTTGATATTACAAAGAGAAAGTATGCTCTGACGGTTTTTGTTAGTGGTCCACTATGCATTTAATGCAAAGGCTTCACTAACACAGATGAATCTCTACTTTACCCTTGATGAGAACTCAAAACCATTGAGCTTCTCACACAACAGAGACACTATATAAATGAAGAGTTATAGAAAGACAAAATTCTTTAACTCACATTTCCTTTCTTTGCAAAATCTCTAGCATGTGCTCTGAATTCACTGTACCTCCGGTCAAAAAGAAAAACTCTCTTTTTCGTACATTTCTTAAATCCCTACTACTATATAAGAGATGGCTCCCAAGAGACAATCATCTAAGACCTCTAAGTCATCTAAGGCAGACAGTGCTGGAAAAAGCACTACTCCGGTTGAAATTCCGGCAACCAACACAGTGAAAATTGTGTTGAAAAACGACCATATAACCGAAAGACCCATGTCGCCTGCATATCTCAACACTGCAAAGTGTGAGAAGATGATGCAGTGGGGCGGATTTGCCAAACAGAAGTATATCCGATACTTCTATGAACAAGATTTGGACGAAGAAAACGAAGAGGCGTTGAACTTGATTAATCAACAAGGCCTTCTTTTCTTCATTACTGCTCACACTAAGAAAGTGAGCATGTTGGACACAGTGGAATTCTATAACAATGCAGAAATCCAAACCCTTACTGACGGACAAGGAGTCACTAAAAACGTGATTTCTACCTCAGTTCAAGGTGTGCAAATCATCCTGAAATGGATTGATTTAGCAAACATCTTTCAGATTCCAACTACTGGAACTGAAGATGACATCACTGCCACTGATGAAGAAATTGAAGCCTTCTACAGTGATGTCAGAAACGAAAGAATGAAGAAAGGAGAGATTGCTCCCGTGACTTGGACAAAGCACGTAAAGAGGAAGCATCTCTGCCATTCGCTTGGTCTGGTAGCTCTGCTACTAATCAAAGTCTTAGACTCCCAAGTTGGAGGAATTGACCAAGTTGGCTTGAGAAGGTGGCCATTGCTGATGCATATCCATGAGAATAAAACTGAGCTCAACTGGGCTAAGTACATTTTCAACAGACTTGTTGATTGTGTTACTAAGTTCAAGGTAAAGGTTGAAGACAATACAGTCTCACCTACCTTTCCAGTGATGTATGGATTGAAAATATGCTACATCCTTGAACACTTCAGGATTCAGCTAAGAAACCAATTGCCGATTAAGAAATCAGTATGCAATGTGGGAAGAGCCTTCTACAAGCAAAATAGACCTAAGCTTGCTGACAAGAAGTCAAAGAAGACAACAGCTGCAAATGTTGTTGAGACTGATAATCAGTCCATGAATGCAACAGCTGCAGATGTTGATCAGCAAGGTAAGTGTACAACAGCTGCAAATGTTGCTGAGAATGCAACAGCTGCAAATGTTGCTGCTGAAGCCACTGCGGTTGCTGAAACTAATGCACCGAGTGAGAAATCTAAGAAAAAAAAGAGGAAAACAGATGATAACACTCAAACTGCAGCGTCATCAGCTGATCCTATTCCCAAGAAGAAACGGACAAAGACTTACTGATGAACCGGAATTTGTCAGATTCTAATTAATCAAATAAATTTGTATTTAGCCAAAGGCAATTCACAACTACAACGAAACCCGTAGTGTAGCAGTGTAATAACCTCGAGTGTCTATCTCTAAGGACTATAACTAGCTTTATCTAATCTAACTTAAGAATATAAAATCAACAAACTACTTAGCAAAGGTTTTTCTTATCAGATGATGGAGGTTAGTGATAGTATGATCATTCAAAGCATAGCAGGTTAATAATCATGCATGAAGTACCCGATCGTTTTGCATAGAGATCTTTGATCAATGAATTGTCCAATTGTGTTCGTTATAATTCAACACTACGAAGATAGAGGTTTTAGATAGATCAAAGAAATAAAGCAATAACTCAAAGTCTAATTCGCTTTACAGCCATCAGCATAATTAGGGTCTCTTGCATATGATACCCCTCTTAGTGCTCTTAATTACATATAGCCCCCTCTTAGTCCGGAGATTGCATACATACCCTTGTTAGACGAAACTAATTACATCTGGATCCACGACCTTGACTTTTGGCGAACTAATTCATTGAAAGTACTTTTTTGCCCTTGGTCAATTATCGGATTTTTTCGCTGACCAAACAGCTTAAGCAGGAGACCATGTGCATAACATGTGTGGACCGTGATGTAATTGAATTTGAATTTTTAGGTGTTAAGTGTAAAAATCTTGTGCCGGGAAATTTTAAGTTTTAATAAAAAAAAAAAGAAAAACAAAAACAGTTCCGACTCCAAACCGGAGCTGTTAAACAGCTCCGATCCGGAGCTATAAAAGCTCCAGATCGGAGCTGTTAAACAGCTCCGGTCCGGAGCTGTTACAGCTCCGATCTGGAGCTGTTTAACAGCTCCGGATCTGGAGCTTTTATAGCTCCGATCCGGAGCTGTAAAAGCTCCAAATCGGAGCTGTTACAGCTCCGATCCGGAGCTGTAAAAGCTCCAGATCGGAGCTGTTAAACAGCTCCGATCCGGAGCTATAAAAGCTCCAGATCGGAGCTGTTAAACAGCTCCGGTCCGGAGCTGTTACAGCTCCGATCTGGAGCTGTTTAACAGCTCCGGATCTGGAGCTTTTACAGCTCCGATCCGGAGCTATTACAGCTCCGATCCGGAGCTGTAAAAGCTCCGGACCGGAGCTGTTTAACAGCTCCAAATCGGAGCTGTACAACTCCGGTTTGGAGCTGTTAACAGCTCCGATCCGGAGCTGTAACAGCTCCGATATCGGAGCTTTTACAACTCCGATTTTGGGCTATACAGTCCCAAAATCGGAGCTGCTCCGACGCCGGTACCGGTAATTCCGGTACCGGAATTGATGAAGAAGAAGATGGGAAAAGAAAAAATAAAAATAAAAATAAGAAGAGTTAAGGGTATTAAAACTTAATTTTTGTTTTTTGGAGCTAAGGCCGCGTTTGGCAAGACTGGAATGAACAATAATTTTTTTTTGGTCAACACAAAAATGGGCTCGTGGACCTGGATGTAATTCTGGGACTAAGAGGGTTGTATATGCAAAGTGGTGTCCCAAGAGGGGTATCATATGATATTTACCCGCATAATTATTAACCCTTCGCTAAGAAATCACATACTATCACGAACGATAAGTTTAGCTACTCATAGATGTCATGCAATCAACAGAAATCATAGCAAGATTGAATGAAAACATGTTGAAAGATAAATAAATATAAATAGAAAAATTATAATATACAATGTTACCGAAGGTTGTCAATCTCCGAAGAATCGCGATCTTACAAGCTCCAAAATGATGAGAAAAAGTATCTCCTAAGCTAAGAATCCCTAGAACAGGCTCTGGAGAATTCCTACCTAAAACTAATGAGAAAGGTGAGAGAAAAGGTCTGGGAAAGTATGAAAAACGGAGAAAACTGAGCAACTATATATAGGCATTCGGCAGGTGTGGGGCGACTCGCCCGGGACCTCCAGTCCGCTGGTTACGCGTTTTCGACGCGTTTTTGGATTTCTTTTCCTTTTCGGACTCGGTTTTTGCCTTCTAGTGACCTTTTAGCCTTCAGACTCGACCCCTAGACTTCAAATCCTATCCGGAATCTTCTAGATACTCAAAAAGGCCTTCGGAACACCAATTCCTTGTCTACTTCAATATTATTGCCCGGAAACCTCGTTTTTCACCCAAAACCTGTAAAATACAAACTAAAGGAAAACGTGACACTATTCTAATAAAATGCACTAAAATATAGTTAAATTAACATAGATGATAGCTAAATTGGTGAAAAAAGACTCGAATGAAAGTGTAAAATACACGTTCATCAAACTCCCCAAACCGAACCTTTGCTTGTCCTCAAGCAACTAAGCTAGACTCTAATGCAAAAAACAATGCAACACAAAAAATGGAGTCTCATGCCAAATGAAATGAACTAATCTATTGAATCTATCAAAAAAACATATGAACAAAAACCATACAAATCATAACATGAATATAGGTTGAAGAATGTCTCGATTGACTCATACACATTCACATAAGCACTTATGTCAGGACAAGATAGTCTCTCGTAACATTCTCTACCTGGACCTAGTCAGTGACGACGTAATGAAACATGTTAAAGTACGAATGGTTGTCCCGTGCCTATGAAACTGAGGACTTACTGTTGTTCACCAAGTTAAGACTTTTCCTCAAAGAGGTCGAACCAATACTGGCTCTCATCAAACGAAGGAGGGTTCCCTAAAAAGATAACACTCCCCTATTCTACCCATCTCTCAAGCAAAGCCTTAAGCTATTCACCACTTCCTGAATGGCAGGACGAAGGTGGTCTAGAACTGATGAAACTCAAACAAAAAAGAAGAGATAGAAAATTACAACACGGTTACGAACATTACAAGAATTGGAAAATTGAGACACAACACTTTGCTAAACTGCTTTTTGGCATTTTTTTTTTTACCCTTCTTTGCTTTTTTGGGGTATTTTTCTTTTTTTTCTTTTTTTCCTTTTCCGGTTTTTTTCCTTTTTTTTCTGAAATTTTTCTTCTTTCTTTTTTTCGATTTTTTTTAGCCAGCAGTAGCACAACGAAAAAGAAATAAAAATGACACACAAACGACCTCCCCAAACCTATTCGAAAGAATAGGTTGGAGTACAAACTTTACGGAAGAAAAAAGGAAAATAAACTCACAACACACACTCAAAAATCGAAAAACAAGTCTAATGATAGCGTAACCCCCTCCCCAATCCTATTCGAAAGAATAGGTTGCAAACAAAGGATCACACAATCTGGCACTACCTCCTTCCTAGGCATTTAGAAATCTCAAATCAAGGTGAAGACTTGTTGCCTCTTACGTACATAATTACTCGGGAAAACAACCATAAGACCCTAACATGCATCATCCTATTATAAAGGCCTTCGTGAACCGCAGTAGAGAAAACACCACTAAGTGATGTCGAGACTACCAAACTTAACTAAGTGCAATACATTAATGTGACAAGCCAAGCGAGAAAAACCTCAAACAAATTCATAGGGATGAAGCATATGATTAATGTCATAATTAGTTAATCTACCCAATAAAAAAGTTCAAAAAATTTGGCAATAAACTCCACATAAAACATGCAAGACTATCCTAGGATGAATGTAGTGAATGCACCTAAATACTAAGAAAGCAGTAAACGTGCAAATGCAAATGCAGACGGATAAACATGCAAGGTACTATACTTATCCTACCAATCCCAAGCTCCAAACTAACAACACTAGTTCACTTAAATCACATCCCCCCTCATGAATTTAAAGCTAGTCCCTAGCAGTAAGAAAATGAGGAAATAAGATGTGATACTAGATGTTACCGCGTGGTTTGGCCTCGGTCGACTGATTACGCTGGATGTAAGGTATTGAAACTGCTCGAGGGGCCTTATTGGTGATCATCAGAGCTCGTGGTGGTGGTGGTAGTTCCATTAATATAGATCGGATAGGACCAACTCCTCCATCAGTGTTCATGGCATCCTCATTGTCCCTATTGTCTTCATTGTCACTACTGTCACCACCATCATCACTAGTAGAGTTGCATTGTCGAAGAGAATCCTCAAGATTAGCCGCCGCTGTTATGGAATCTGCCATCCGGTATCTCTCCAATAGGTTGTGAACTATTGAAGGGGAAAGAGCAGTGGTATTAGAGCCTCCCTCTCCAACGTTTTACAACCCGTTGAGGTTACAGTAAGCTGCTCGTATACTCAGAGGTCTTCTTCCATTTTTTTCAATGCCGACCACATTCTCTACGGTTGATGCCCCCGATGTCTATATGGGGCTCCCTTTAGAGGCATTCGAGGGGCACCCCTAAGAGGGGTTGGGTGTCCATGTCATTATGTTTTGGAATCAAGCTAGCGATTCGGAACTTCATCACCACTGTCGACTCAAGACTGAATCCGTTGTGGTGAGGTCGTCCCGGTACCTTCCTATTCACTCGAACCTTGCAGTCCTTGTGACAGATTGCTGACGTAATATTTGTTTCAATCCCTTCGGTGGTGCATGAATAGACATAAGAGTGCTCACTCCTGGTGGATTCTCGCTCCTCCATTTGGATAAACCGCGACGTTGTTGCAAGAGCCCGTGGCTCGAACGTACCTCTAACGAGATCACTCTCCTTGACATGGTTGTAATCGATCCCCCTCCAATACTTCATAGTAGCCAAACGGGAGTGCTCATCTCCCTTTGTGGCATGGTTCCTACAAACAGCAGTTAGTACCTCGTATAACACAAAACTGACTCATGCATATGCTAATGTAAGAGCGAAACACACGAGTGATAATATCAAAAATTGAACTTCGCAAATCCTCCATGTCTAATCTATCTACTAACATGCAACACACAAAAATAATTTCGACATGTACATATCGCATTATGCTCGTGCTAGACAACCAATAATCCTAAATAATAAGGCTCAATTCATACCATAGTAGCGAAAATTCTAGCATCATAAATCCTCAAACTCATTAATTATGCATTCTACCATCATGTCTATCATTATTACATCAGTAAACACAATCATACGTATGGAATGGAAGAAAAAGATACATTGCATAACAAGATAAAGACATCTAGTAGCAAAATTCTCAAACCAACAATCCAAGCATAATTGAGCATTCAATTGATAGTGAATAACGTTTCTAATCACACAAACAACCTACCCATACATCATATAAGCCTAATTGAAGCACAAATCAGAAAACCCCCAAATTTGAAAAATTAGGGTTCATGTGAAGATACCTCAGATCTGGAAAACAAATGCACTAGAGTGAAAGTTGTTCGGATGAAAAGAAAGAGCACGTAATGGGCTTCGCTTGAAGTTAAAGAACACAAAATTTGATGGAAAATTGAAGATTTTATGAAGGATTGAAGAATTTTCAATCTTTTCGGATTTTGGGGAGTAAGAAATGAAGAAGATGAAGAAAATGAGGAGAAAGGGGGTTTTCTCCCGTTTTTAATCTCCAGAATTCGTGGGGCGAGTCGCCCCGTGCGGGGCGAATTGCCCTGCACGTCCAAAGAGCGCGGAGCTCTCTGGACATGTGGGGCGATTCGCCCCCCACCTCCTGAGGTGGGGAGACGAAACTTTCGAAAAAACACGGTTTTTTAATCCCCGAAAACCATTTTACTCATAAAAACCACTCGAAAAAGTTCACTCAAACACAAACATAAGCACATACGACACAGAGACGAACAAATTCACATATGAAAAGCAAATTGTTCAATGTATGAATGCATGCATTAAAGCGGTAAAAAAGCGATAAAAACTCCGGGTTGCCTCCCGGATAGCGCCATTGTTTATAGTCTTTGACTCGACTCCTTCTTGCACCTAGCTCTTCTTCTTGAGGGTACTCGACTTCCCCTTCATGGATCTTCTCCTCATGCCACGAACCTGTGAATAAGAATGAACATAGACAGCAAGACCACAGTAGTTAACAGTGTGAGAAGCATTGAAGTGATCAGGTGGATCAGATATGGCTCGCAACACATGTCGCTTGCCATCCACCTCAATGGTGCAAGTCCTTCGGTGAATGTCTATCACGGAGCGTAGTTTAGTCAAGAACGTTCGCCCCAAGAGAACAACATCCCCCATCCTAGGTGTAGACGCCGGCATAACTACAAAATTGGTGTACACAGAAGCTTCACCAATCTTGACCAATACATTCTTCACAACGCCTTCGGGTCTTACAAAGTATCCATCCGCCAGTTGCACAATAGCCTTATGCTCAGATAGTTTTCCAAGGCTACTCTTCTCAAACACATTCATTGGGAGCACATTAGAGTAGGATCCCGTGTCTAGTGTAGCACGGACATCTTCAAGTTCACCAATCCCGACCTTAACATCGAAACTTTGAGGGAGTGGCTCGGGATCCTCTTGCTCCTCTTCACTCTCATCAGTACCAAGGTCCTTCTCTTCTTCCTTGGCTAGTGGGGGTTCTTCATTCTTGCAACACTCACACATAGCAACCTTCTTGATGGTGATTTCAACAGGTAGATCACCCACCAAGGTAATGGACATTGACTTCTCAGTGTTGCTAGGTAGTTTCCCTTGCTCCCTACTTGCTCCTCGATCGATCAATTCTTGCATCTTTTGATGGGCAAGCCTAGTGCTCTCTTCCAATCGATCAAGCCTCGCCCTAGTCTTCTCAGAATCTTCTTCATAACGTTTGAGAAAACTTTGGGTGTGATCAACCATCTTTTGCAAGTTCTCCATCAGTAGAGCTGTCTTCGACTTTGGTTGCTCTTTCGGAGCGGGATTTTCGCAGTGATCATTACCATAGTTAAGCCTACTACGGTCTTGGTTAGGGCCATAAGTTTGACTAGCCGGTGCATATCCTTGATTGTTTCGGAACCCTCTTCTCCAAAATCCACCTCGAGGATTCCTACCGTCTTGTCCGTAGCTAGCTTCATGAGTACCAAATTCCGTATCAAAGGCTTCCTTGAACCCAGTTCCCATCATCATATGCAAGCTCCGATCTACACATATGAGCCCCATGCCCATAGTTCTTGCATATTCGGCAAACTTCGTTCGACACAGACGTTCCAGTGACGCTCTTGAGGACTTGCTTCAATTTGTTGGTAAAGCACTCGAATTGATCCCCATTCCCCCGATACATAGGGGCTTCTTGAGTAGGTGGAGCTTCAGGTCCACGTCTCCTAACCAATGCTCTTGGGTCCTTGAATTGCGAATCCTTAGCAAGCCTTTCGAAAACCGCCCAGACGGCTTCCGCGGTTTCTTCCCAAATATTGCCACGGCATTGGAAATCAACCACTTGTTGGTTCTCGAACGTTAGTCAATTGTAGAAGTGTTGGACTAGATCTGAAAGCTTAAAACCATGGTGACGGCACTTGTTCATGAGGTTTTGAAACCTCTCAAATGCGGTGTAGATGGTCTCATCATAGTCTTGTTTGAACCCAGTGATTTGCGCCTTTAGCGCGGTAGTCAAGGTGTAACGGAAGTATTTCTCTATGAAAGCTGAAAAAAACTTCTCCCAAGTGTCCAGCGAGCCCGCCGGTAGTGAACTCAACCATGAATTGGCTCTGTCGCCAAGCCCCATAGCAAAAACCTTCATCCTCAACTCATCCGTTGTTATTTCAACTCCGGGTCGTGGGAGTTGGTTGACGAAATCATCGATATCGTGCAAGTACCCCATCACATCTTCCCTTGCTAAGCCATAGAACCTCGGAAGTTGTTGGAATGCGTGGTTCTTGATTTCCAGATCTCGAGTTGCAGACGAAAGAACAATCGCCGGTCCCCTCATACGATCCTTGGAGGGTTGTACCCATGCTTTCAGTTGTCTAGCTTCTGCCATTCCGTCGATTTCCTTAAAAAGACTGTGTAGAGATTCAGAGAAATCGGTATCCTCTATTTCCTCTAGTTCACGCCTTCAAAGTAGTCGCCTTCTTTTGTGGTAGACTCTGTCGATCTCAGCAATTGAATCAGCAAGCGGTGTTCCTCTAGATCGTGTATGTCGCATACACTATCTGTAACAAGCTAGGAAAGGAGTATCAGAGAGAGATAAAATAGGAAAATAAAAACTACTAGAACTAGGAATTGAATGCTGAAAATAAATAAAAGCTAAACAGAAAAAAGGAGTATAGTCCCCGGCAACGGCGCCAATTTGATGAACCGGAATTTGTCAGATTCTAATTAATCAAATAAATTTGTATTTAGCCAAAGGCAATTCACAACTACAACGAAAACCGTAGTGTAGCAGTAAAATAACCTCGAGTGTCGATCTCTAAGGACTATAACTAGCTTTATCTAATCTAACTTAAGAATATAAAATCAACAAACTACTTAGCAAAGGTTTTTCTTATCAGATGATGGAGGTTAGTGATAGTATGATCATTCAAAGCATAGCAGGTTAATAATCATGCATGAAGTATCCGATCGTTTTGCATAGAGATCTTTGATCAATGAATTGTCCAATTGTGTTCGTTATAATTCAACACTACGAAGATAGAGGTTTTAGATAGATCAAAGAAATAAAGCAATAACTCAAAGTCTAATTCGCTTTACAGCCATCAACATAATTATTAACCCTTCGCTAAGAAATCACATACTATGACCAACGATAAGTTTAGCTACTCATAGATGTCATGAAATCAACAGAAATCGTAGCAAGATTGAATGAAAACATGTTGAAATATAAATAAATATAAATAAAAAAACTGTAAGATACAATGTTATCGAAGGTTGTCAATCTCCGAAAAATCGCTATCTTACAAGCTCCAAAACGATGAGAAAAAGTATCTCCTAAGCTAAGAATCCCCAGAACAGGCTCTGGAGAATTCCTACCTAAAACTAATGAGAAAGGTGAGAGAAAAGGTCTGAGAAAGTATGAAAAACGGAGAAAACTGAGCAACTATATATAGGCATTCGGCAGGTGTGGGGCGAGTCGCCCCACACACCGGGCGAATCGCTTGGAGTGGGGCGAACCGCCCCACGTCCCGGGCGACTCGCCCGGGACCTCCAGTCGGCTGGTTACGCGTTTTCGACGCGTTTTTGGATTTCTTTTCCTTTTCGGACTCGGTTTTTGCCTTCTAGTGACCTTTTAGCCTTCAGACTCGACCCCTAGACTTCAAATCCTATCCGGAATATTCTAGATACTCCAAAAAGGCCTTCGGAACACCAATTCCTTGTCTACTTCAATATAATTGCCCGGAAAAATTCGTTTTCCACCCAAAACCTGTAAAATACAAACTAAAGGGAAACGTGACACTATTCTAATAAAATGCACTAAAATATAGCTAAATTAACATAGAGGATAGATAAATTGGTGAAAAAAAGACTCGAATGAAAGTGTAAAATACACGTTCATCACTTACCCAAGGAAGAAAACAATGGCACGTAAGTCCGTTCCAATTGTCTATGATTTATCAGATGATGCTCTAGTGGTTGTTGAAACGCAAGCCACTGCAGTAGATGTTGTTGAAGTGTTTGCAGAAGCCTTCAACAATCAACCTAACGTTGATACATCTGCTGATACAAGACCACATGGCAGTGGAAATGAAATTCCTGCCCAAGTTCCCGATATCGACATTGTAGATAATCTTGATGACAACACTCTGGAACCAGCAAGTGATATTGCTGCAGACTTGAGAAGAGCGGCACTTGCTGAAAATGCTACTAAAGAGGTAGTTGCTGAACAAGCAACTAATCCGATCCCAGAAATTGCTGAAGCTGCAATTGCTGAAGAACCAATTGCTGAGACTGCAATGGTTCAAGTCCCAGAGGTTGCTGAAACACAACAAGAGACAGTATTTGACGACGCATCTCAAGATGCTGAGAATATTAGACCTAGTTCACCTTTGACCTCTATTGACAAAGTTCAACTGGTGCTGACTGACCTAAGCCAGCAAATGGACTTGGAGATTGAAGACAACTCCAACAAGTCAGTAGACATGTTCGTGACAAGTAGTGAACTAAAAGGTCAAGATGTCTCTGCTCAACTTGTCATTTCAGAGACAAGGGAGATTGCTGAATCTGCACAGCCTTCTCAACTAGAGCAAGAAAAGAAGTCTGCTGAAGAACAAGTCCCAAATAATGAAGTTGCTATCATTAGGACTGAGTCACCACCTGCCCTTCTTCAGCAGGTAGTTAACTCAGATATAAGCAAAACTTCACTATCTGAAACTTTATCTTTTGCTGATATAATTCTTTCCTTACAGACTTCTCAAGATACAAGTCAGAAGATTGCTGAAACTTCTGCACCAGAATTCACAACTCCTGTTCAGCAGGTAGATGAAAATTTTGGTAAATCTACTAAGTTCGAAAACTTAGTACTTGTATCTAATATAAAGTTATTTTAGGATGAAAAATTCAAGGATGCTGCCCAAGCTCCTGAAGCAATGGAAATAGTATCAGCAACAACTTGGTGTGCAACATGAGCTTGCTGAACATCAGCAGGTAGATCATGTTACAGTTTTAGACTCTAAAACTATTTTCCAAAACCTTCCTGAACTTAACTATATTTTCTTTCAGGCTCAAAAGGAGACCAATGAAGTGGTTCACATCACTGAAGATCTTGAAGTTAGTTCAGAAGAACTCTACTCAAACATAAAATAGAATACCTTGACCAGAGTTGCTAAGTCTGTCAGCAACTCGCAACGGTACAGAAGGATGGATTTCTCTGATCTTCACCTTCATCTGTCCAATGAGAAAAAGAGAATCTTTTTACTGAGACTCGAGACATTTGTACACTCTATACTTCCAGAAGAGCTTACATATTCTCAGCTAATGAGCTCAAGTCTGATTGCTCTAATGAGAGAAAATATGAAAGCAAAATTCAAGAGTGCCTCTCCATCTGAACAAGATGTGATGCTCAAGGGTTCCTTTGTACCCGTGGTGGCTGATCCCCACAAAATCAATGAAGAAGAGAAAGTTTCAAGTGCTGCTATGTACAAACATCTCGAGTTAGTCATACTAACGGACGATGATGAAGAAGAAGAGGATGAAAATATCCCAAAGGACACCAGTGATGATGATGAAGGAAAAGGTTCTAAGGACAACAAGGACGATGATGATGATAATCAAGGTCCTAGTCCTGATGCTGGTGGAGTTAAACTAACAGTTGCTGAGACTGAAAATAAAAATACTGAGAATCAGCAAGCTGACCAAACTCACAATCAGCATCAAGAATCCACTCCTGCTCCTGCTAAGACAAGTACTCAAGCAACTGAACAAGTTGCTGAAACTAAAGAAGAGTACGCCAGAAAGCTTGCTAAAATGCACTTAGGCAAAGCTAAGCTTTCTGATGCCGAGTTAGAATTACTCGAAGCCAAGGTCACTGATCCAAACCTTGAAGATGAAGAAATGGATGAAGATTATCAAAGAGCACTTCAAAATATCATGCTAGACATACGCAGAATCTAGACATTGCTCAATCTTCAGGAGTGAACAACACGGAAGTCAAAAGAGTTGCCCTCAGCAACCACTCAACCACAAGTGTCTGAAGCTAAAGATTTGGGAACCAAGATTGTCGGCCTTGACGAATCTGATGACGAAGAAGATCTTTCTAATTTCTCAGCAAATGAAGAAGAAAGAACAAAGAAAATTTAACCCAAAGAGGTTGCAATTCCTCCTCCATTTCTCCAAACTTATGAAGGATTTGCTGAGAGAAGTCGCTTGCTGAGAAATGATGATCAATTCGCTACTGAGATCAAAGCTCATTCACTTACTCCCTCTCTAGTGCTGTTTCCTAACGTTGAAGGATTTTACTCCTAGAATAATGGCACTAATGGCTGTTCACAAATCATGCCAAGAAGAGGATGATGCATTGCTTGCTGAGAGTCCGCTTGACATTGGCAAAATATTGGCTACAGTGCTGAAACGCACTACTTCTCTTACCATAGCTTAAAAAGACATCAGTGTACATCACAAAAGCTATGAAGAAGATGTCAGTCAAGCACTCAAACTTGCTAAAAGTGCATTGAAAAAGGCTCAGGCTTTCATTGAAGAAAAAGTCGACAATGAGCGCAGACATGAGGAGAACTTGGCTTGTATTAAGGAAGAACTATCCAAGCTAACTACTGATCAGAAAGGCATAATTCTCAAATACAACAGTCTAAGTACTCTTGCTGAAAATTGCAATGAGTTTTTCTCTTTACACATCCGACCGATGATGCAATCCATGTCTAAGGGGGAAGATAAATAAAGAAAATCTTCAAGATCAAAGAAACCCTCTGCTGAAGCGCCATTGATACTGCCTGGTCCACCTCCCAGAGAACCTCTTGCTTAAAAAGAGCAAAGTTCTAAGAAACGAGCTGAAACAGATTCTGAGAGAAGTTCAGCAAATCCAAAAAAGGAGAAGAACTTCTGCTGAAACTCAAGAATACTGTCACACTGAGAGTCATCAAAATCTTAATGAAGATGATGATAATGATGATAACCAAACAATAGCTCAAGCAATAAGAGCTAGGCCTATTTCTGCCTTAACTCCTTCTGGCCAATCCAAACACTTCTCTTCTGACTCAAGATCTTCAGCAAGAGATCAAGAAAATGCTAAGTCAAGAAGAAGAAGGCAAAGACTGGAAGAAAAGAGGTAGCCAGCATTACAATTGGCACTGCGATTGAATATACAAAGATCATCAATGAGGAAACAACTCAGAATGTGATCAGAAACCTACATGGTTGCTGGATCATAAAGCTGGAAGATCTTTTGGCCAATGATTTCTTTCCAACTATTGTACTTAATCAAATGTACACTTGGATTGAATTGAAAGTGCAAAGAAAAGAAAGGGATCCTCCTCCGTACCCAAGGAACATTGCTGCAAAATGGCTGAACTTGGAAATCTTAGTAAGAAGGACTTCTATCGGCAAGAATATAAAACAAGAGCCCGATTTAATTAAACCGATAGATGTTTCTTACTACAGTGATCCTTTAACCAAGAAGTCCAAGAAGAAATATGGCTTGATTCCTTATGAGTATCTTTATCTCACTGCCAAGGATCAAGAAGAAGATCTTCTCTGGTTAAGAAAGATTCATGCCAACAAGGGAATTTCAGATACTCAACTTCTCCATGCTAGCAATTGGGGCATGCACTTGTGGGTACTTCACTACAAAGAAATGAATGTTGAAAACCATCATTATACTGCTTTCAAGAATGCAAGGATTATTCAACTTGAAGTCCGTAAGCTACTTGAAGATTACGAGAACGATTGTGTTGAATTCTCTGTTTTTGCTGAGAAGAGTGTAAGGTAGATTCTGAGGAAATCTTCTGCTGGAATAGCTTAAGTCCCTTGTAAAAAGCTTTGTTTGTTTTGTTTGCTGATTTTTGTAGTTATCTCTGAACTTTTTTGTAAACTTACTGAAAGATAACTATCAGCAATAAGCTTTTGACTCTTATTGGTTTTTGATTATGCAAACTACTCTTGCTTACTGTTTTATTATTCAAGTATGCTTGCATTATTCACCTGATTTATTCAACATCAGAAACCTCTAAAAGGGTAACAATTAATTTAGCCATGGATTGCTGACATCAAAAAGGGGGAAATTTGTTAGGAAAATTGTAAATTTTGATGAGCAATTAACCATGCTAAATTAAGGAAAGTCCAGTAACTAGTACTCTTAAGGTCCATAGGAATTTAGAATTTTAAGGACATAGTAAAAGAGGAACGTTTGCTGAAGACTTAGTGTAGGTACTAGTTAGGTGCTTTAGTTTTGCTGATGATGTACTTTGTTTTTACAAATGAACTATTGAAGCACTAGAACCGCTCAGAAACTTGAAGATTCGAAGACTGAAGACTTAAGAAGATTTCTGAACATGGTATCTACAAAGGCACATGTTGCTCAGAAAGCGGAAATTTCAGCAACAGCTTGCATAAGTGAAAATATATATGACAGAGTAGGTTGTGCTTGCTGAAACTGAGACTGACTGCTTGCTGAAATACATATGTGACCTCCTTGCTGAAAGTACTTGCATTTTGGCTCCAACGTTCACATTTGAATTCCATTCAAATGAACATTAAATGCAAAGTAAGCACGCGAAGAACATGAAGGCTAGAAGACAAATGAAGGACGCTGCTGAAAGTATAAAAGCAAGATAGTGAATTCTTAAGGAACAAAGCCTTAGAATTTGAAATTCAAATGGCTCCCTTGATTCACTATAAATAGAGGTCATCCGGCAAAGAGTTGAAGTGTGTCAACAACGTGATCAAACTCTCACTTGTGCTTAAACACTCAATCTTCCATACTCTTTACTGCCTATTGATCCGTTCCAAGACTTAAGCTTGAAACAAAAGCTACTTGTGAAGAACTAGAACATTCACGGCTAAGAAATTAGTTAAATGTTCTTTCTTACGAACAAGAACAAATCTTGACACCAGAAACAACTTAACTTGTTTATTGAAAAGTATTCCAAGTTGTGTTTCTTTAGATAACTTGTTATAGCTGAAAAAGTTATACTCAAGTCATCTCATCCCAAACCTCTCTAACTGATAAACACCCTTTTTCAGGCGTGCAATTCAGGGGGAATTAATCAAGCATAGTTTTGCTGATTAAGTGTCCCAAGTTTGGTGGAGAACAAGGTTTCGTTCTCTAGTTAGGTTGGAAACGAAGCAAGTGTGCTTTGGTTTCTGAAGAATCATTATAGATAGGTGTTGTAAGGAACCTCAAGCGTATCTTAGTGGATTCAGTTCTAGAAAGGACAAAGTGGATTAGTTGAGAGATTACGCCACTCTCAGATACCACTATAAAAGTGTTTGTGTGATTTACTTTACAACATTTAGTTTTCAGCAAGCTTAACTATTTGTACACTGTCACTCTACTTAGTTGCTGAAACTAGCACTCTCTGAAAAACAATTATTGTATAAAGACTTCCGCACTCTGTATTTAAAGTACCAGTAAAACTCGTTACTGAAAAGTAACCAGTACTTGCTGAGAAAGTTAAGTATCAGCAAACTCATTACTGAAAACTAATAAGCACTTGCTGAGAAAGTTTTTAAATGACGAAAGTTTGAAAAGACTATTCACCCCCCCCCCCTCCCTCTAGTCTTTTCTTGTTGTTTAAAGGGACCAACAAAGATCTTGAACCATTTTCCAAGCTTCCTTAGCAGTTTTGGCACCCCACAGTTTGCATTGTATAGTATCTGGAGTAGATCGAATAATGATTTTTCTTCCTTGGCCATCAAGACGGAATCTTTTGGCTTCGTCGGATGTCCATTCCTCTCTTGGTTTTGAACGGCGATATCAACCGGTTCTCCTAAGATAGTTTCCTTTCCATCAGTATCTGTGGTTTTGTGAGGAAAGCTTCTCTCAAGTATAGTGATCTTGATAGGTCCATCATTTATGACAGTAACCATTTCATCACTAATGGCCTCAAGATGTAGCATCATGTTGTTTCACCATTTTTCATAGTTTTCCAGCTTCAGCAAGGGAGCGTCTCCTAGCGACATCCTGTCAGCAAAAGAATACCAAACTGATCAAGTGAAAGTGATTTACGGAAAGCACATAAGGGGATCTAAGTTCAGTGCTGAAGGTTAAAGAACCTCCAGCTCTGATACCACTTGTTGGTCCTTTCAAACAACAAGAAAACACTAGAGGGGGGTGAATAGTATTTTCAAACTTTTCGTCGTTTAAAACATTCTTAGCAAGTGCTTATTATGTTTCAGTAATAATTTGCTGGTACTTAACTTTCTCAGCAATTACTTGTTACTTTTCAGTAACGAGTTTGCTGGTACTTTAAAAACAGAGTGCGGAAGACTTTATACAATAAGTGCTTTTCAGAAAATGCTAGTTTCAGCAAGTGAGCAGAGTGTCAGTGTACAAAAAGTGTAGCTTGCTGAAAACTAAATGCGGTAAAGTAAATCAAACAAACACTTTTATAGTGGTATCTGAGAGTGGCGTAATCTCTCAACTAATCCACTTTGTCCTTTCTAGGACTGAATCCACTAAGATAAGATGTGAGGTCCCTTACAAATCCTATCACTAATGATTCTTCAGAAACCAAAACACACTTGCTTCATTTCCAACCTAATTAGAGAACTGTAACCTTGTTCTCCACCAAACTTGGAACTAATAATCAGCAACACAATGCTTGATTAATTCCCCCTGAATTTCACGCCTGAAAAGGGTATTTATCAGTTAGAGAGGTTTGGGATGAGATGACTTGAGTATAACTTTTCAGCAATAACAAGTTATCTGAAGAAACACAACTTGTAATACTTTTCAGTAAGCAAGTTAAGTTGTTTCTGGTGTCAAGACTTGTTCTTGTTCAAAATAAAGAACACTTAACTAATTTCTTAGCCGTGAATGTTCTACTTCTTCACAGGTAGCTTTCGTTTCAAGCTTAAGTCTTGGAACGGATCAATAGGCAGTAAAGAGTATAGAAGGTTTTGAGTGTTTAAAGCACAAGTGAGTGTTTGATCACGTTGTTGACACACTTCTACTCTTTGCCAGATGACCTCTATATATAGTGTACCAAGGGAGCCGTTTGAATTTCAAATTATAAGGCTTTGCATCTTAAGATGTCTACTATCTTGCTTTTGTACTTTCAGCAGCGTCCTTCATTTGTCTTCTAGTCTTCATGTTCTTCGCGTGCCTACTTTGCATTTAATGTTCATTTGAATCAATTTCAGATGTGAACGTTGGAGCCAAAATGCAAGTACTCTTCAGCAAGGAGGTCACATATGTTTTTCAGCAAGTGGTCAGTCTCAGTTTCAACAAGCACAACCTACCCTGTCATATATATTTTCACTTATGCGAGTTGTTGCTGAAAATTTCACTTTCTGAGCAACATGTGCCTTTGTAGATACCTTTCTCTGAATTCTTCTAAATCTTCAGTCTTCGAATCTTCAAGTTTCTGAGCGGTTCTACTGCTTCAATAGTTCATTTGTAAAAACAAAGTGCATCATCAACAAACTAAAGCACCTAACTAGTACCTACACTAAGTCTTTTAGCAAACGTTCCTCTTTTACAATGTCCTTAAATTCTAAATTCATATGGACCTTAAGAGTACTAGTTACTGGACTTTCCTTAATTTAGCATGGTTAATTGCTCATCAAAATTACAAGTTTCCTAATAGAAACACCCTTTCAACATAAGGGTTGATTATCTGTATCGCAACACTACCAACAGGCAGCTAGCGGAGGACCTATCATTGCGATGTCCCCAAGGAGAAAAAGAACTGGATGACACGCTGGATCGACATGTAGAGGCAGAGGAATTCCAGAAGAATGTTCCCTCCCGCGCATTCGGGAGGGAAGGAGAAAAACCATCCCGACAAACGGGGGAAACGTATCGCAAGAAAGATACGGGAGGAAGGAAGAGGAGGAAGTCTTACATGGATACTTTTCCAATCTTAACTCTATCCCAGGCGGAGATATTAACCAAAATCGAGCATGAAAGATATATACGGTGGCCCAGCACGTCTAGCAGAGAATAGGTGGGGAAGGATGAGGAAGAATACTGCGCATACCATAGGATGCGGGGTCATGCCACAGATGACTGTCACACCTGTGTGCAGGAAATGTTCCGATTGTTATCAGAAGGACACCTTAAGGAATTTATCCCGCCAGAAGGTCTGCGTCACGACCGCAGGATGCGGGCAGAAGGATCTGAGAAAGGAAATAGTAGCGGGTCCAAGCAGAGCACGGTCAACATGGTACGAGGCAGTGAACTGGCGGAGGGGACTAGGGATTATCTCAACCCATTAGAAGCAATATCAGATTACACAGAGAGATGGGCGCGAAGAGGGATGAATGTCATCTCCTTCGACGATTCGGAACTACCGCCCGTAGTCCCCGGCCAGTAGCACTTACAGCATGCCAGTCCACCATTGGTAATAACAGTGGAAATATCGTCGCAGTTAGTTGGAAATGTATTGATCGATAACGGAAGCGCTGTCAACATCGTTTCACTGGACACGCTGCGCTGCGTAGGATTCCCATTCCAGCGAGATGAGACAGATTCCATCGCTGACGCATTGGTTGGATTCAGAGGACAGAGAGTGAGGCCTGTAGGGGTAGAGTATCTGCCTGTCACATTGGGAAGGGAGCCTAAAAAGGTCACCCATCTGTTGAAATTTCAAGTCGTGGATATCCCCTTTGGAAACAACATGATCTTCGGCAGACCAGGAATCATGGAATTTAGGGCGGTGTCTTCTACACTGCACTTGCGTATGAAATTCTCTACGCCTTTCGGAGTCGGACAAGTGGTCGGTGCGAGGCGGTTTAGGGTCACTCCGGATGATAAGCTACCAGAGTATACCTGCTTCCCCGTTTTAGAAGAAAACTGTTCCAAGGCGATGCAGGAACCAAGGGGACCCTATGAAGGGAACAAACGAACTTTTGAAGTGCCACGAATGGCTCCCAATGAGACCACAAAAGACATCAGTATAATCGAAGGAGATGGATCCAAAGTGACATGGATTGGAACGGAGATGGTAGCAGCAACAGAGACCATGATGATATCATTCCTCAGGGCCAACGCCGACGTTTTCACATGGGGAACGGATGACCTGGTAGGAATTAATCCTAAGGTTATGGTCCACCGCCTACATGTGGACCCAAATGCGAAACCGATACGACAGAAGTATCGCCCTCGCGGAGAAGCCCAGAATCTCATCATCAAAGAAGAAGTGCGCAAGCTACTGGCAACGGGACACATTTATCCGGTCAACTACTCAGACTAGCTCTGCAATGTGGTCTTAGTCCAGAAGGCTCCCGAGAAATGGAGGATGTGCAACAACTTTACCAGCCTCAACAAATATTGTCCCAAAGATCCATACCCGTTACCCCGCATAGAACAGCTTGTGGATTCCACCACGGGGTGCGCGTTGCTCATCTTCATGGATGCATTCCAAGGCTTCTATCAGATAAAGATTGCAAGGGAGGACGTCAGCAAAACGGCTTTCATTACTGTAGGAGGAGTGTATTGCTTCAGGGTAATGCCATTTGGTTTGCGCAATGCGAGAGCCACTTACCAACGCTTGTTCAATTTCGTGTTTGAAGAAGAAATAGGCAAGACTATGGAGGTCTATGTGGACGACATGTTAGTCAAAAGTAGCAGAGAAGACGATCACATCCAGCATTTGTCTAAGTGTTTCACGACTTTGCATAGATACGGAATGCAGTTAAACCCTGCTAAGTGTACTTTTGGCATCAAAGGAGGAAAGTTCCTAGGCTACATGGTTACGGAACGTGGAATAGAAGCAAACCCGGAGAAAATTAGAGCAATACTGGATATGGATCTTTTTAGTTGCTGCTTATTAATTTCACTCCTATTGTTTTGGTCAATTCCCTATCCCCTTCCCCACAACTTGGCCGAAGCTCAGAGGCTTATAGGGAAGGTTATATCTCTCAGTCGGTTCATTTCTAAGAGTGCGAAGAAAAGTTTGTCGTTCTTCAAAATTCTACGTGCTCAGAATCAGGGTTTCCAATGGACAGAGGAGTGCCAAAAGGCGTTTCAAAATCTTAAAGTGTATCTGACTAGTCCGCCAGTTCTCGCTAAACCCATACCTAAGGATACATTGTACCTATACCTCGCAATTTCAGAGGAAGCCATTTCGTCAGTTCTGGTACGGATATTGCAGAACAAGCATCAGCCGGTCTACTATCTCAGCAGAGTCATGACGCCGCCTGAATGCAATTACAAAGATATTGAGAAGTACGCACTATGTCTCATCACTTGTGCGCGGCGCCTGATGCCGTATTTCCAATCGCATGCTATCATCGTGTTTACAACGCAGCCACTACGCCAAGTCTTGACTAAATTACATCACTCAGGTAGATTGGCCAGATGGGCGATTGAGTTGGGGGAAGACGCAATACAATTTCAAGCACCAACGGCTAAAAAAGCGCAGATAATTGCTGACTTATTGGCATAATTCCCCGCCAAGAACCCAGAAGCAGATACGGAAGAGGTAATGTTACTTTCTACATACATTACTTTGGGTGGTTGGGAAGGCCCATTGCCAGACTTCCAGGAATGGAGCCAGGACACTATGACCGGGCTGGATGAGCAAGCGCCATATGTATCGAAAGAGAGCGCTAAACGCCGTAGACTAAGAATGCTAGTAATTGAGGCAGAAGTTCCGCAGAAAAGCGACGTTGAATGGGAAATTAGAGTTGATGGGTTGGCATCACAAGGGTATGGCGGGATCGGAATTTATATCAAGAGTCCGGAAGGTGCAGAAATGGAGTATGCCGTTAGCCTTAACTTTCACGTCACCAATAATGAGGCAGAATATGAGGCGGTCCTTACCGCGCTGACAATGGCGAGAGGGGTTCAGGCGCGTCGAGTAAATCTGTTCACTAACTCACAGTTGGTAGCATACCGATTCGACGGAACGTTTGATACAAAGAAAGATCAACTTACCCAGTATCAGAAAAAGTTGAAGGAGTTAGCCGCGGAGTTGAGAGTTTTTCCCTCGCCAAGATACCTAGAGCAGACAACACAAGGGCAGATGCCTTAGCCAAATTTGCTACCGCATCCAGACCAATAGACACAAGGTCGGTGGTCCTTATGAACCCGGAGCAACCCATTATCGGTACAAATAAAGGGGCAACTTTGCAAGCGGCAGTGAATGAACAGAAGGATTGGATGCATGATATTATCCAATATTTGACATTGGGGCAGGTACCCAAGGATAAAATTGAAGCGAGACGGCTACAATTATGAGCGGCAAGGTTTTACATGGATGGCGTGCACCTGTACAAGAGATCTTTTCGGAAGGGCCCCGACTTAAAATGCTTGGGGCAACAAGAAGCAGCTGAAGTAATCAAAGAAATTCATAGGGGAAACTGCGGAAATTATTCCAACGGGAAATCCCTCTATAAGAAAATAGCCAGGCAAGGTTACTACTGGCCGGATATGCGGGAGCAGGCCACTAGATATTCTCAGAAATGTGCAGCGTGCCAAAGATTTTGGAGGATCGATGTGCAACCATCAAGGCCGCTTATCCCGACGGTAAGGGTATTGCCGTTTGACCAATGGGGTTTAGATATCGTCGGGACATTCCCAATCGCGAGTAGGCAACGCAAGTTCCTATTGGTAGCCGTAGATTACTACACCAAGTGGATAGAGGCCAAAGCATTATCAACTATAACTGAAGCACAGGTCAGAACTTTATTTGGGAAAATATTGTCACCCGTTTTGGATTTCCTAAAGTCTTAGTCTCTGATAATGGCCGACAATTCGCGGGGGATGCATTACAAGAATGGTGCGAGGATAGGGGAATAGAGCAACGGTTTATGTCGGTCGGATATCCACAGGCCAACGGACAGATAGAGGTATCCAACTGATCCATTGTCGATAACCTACAAAAACGCCTTGGCGCAGCAAAAGGAGCTTGGGCGGATGAACTCCGAGGAGTATTATGGGCTTACAGAACAACAACAAGGACGGCGACTCAAGAGACCCCGTACGCATTGGTCTATGGTTCGGACGCAGTTCTGCCTACGGAAATAACTGTGGAAACCTTGAGGGTCCAACATTACGATTCCGTCAAGAACATGGAGAGGAGAGCTCACGAACTGGATATGCTAGATGGAGTGAGAAGTAAGGCACTAGCAAGCACTTACCGGTACCAAGCAAGAATGGCAAAGGCATTCAACAAAGGGATCCGATGTAGAGACCTCCATGTTGGAGATTTGGTGCTGCGGCGTGTGGACATTACAAAAGCACCCGGGAAATTGCACCCCAAATGGGAAGGTCCATACAAGGTAATAGAAGCACGTGCTAATGGCAGCTATCTACTAAAGGATATGGGCGGAAGGGATATACAACGCCCTTGGAACATCAGGAATCTCCAGAAGTTCTATTGTTAGGCGGCTGGAATGATGGTATCGCTCTGTACTTTTTAAAGAAAAACCGTCTTTTGTTAAATATATGCCTTTTTCCAATTGGTTTTCTTTTGAGACTCTCGCGAGGTGTGGTTGCATTCCTTGGGTACTAAATTAGGCCCCAGAATGATGGGACGCCGTCAGAATTATTTCCGTGGGCCTAGTTATAGAACCTGACCAATGGAACCACACACTTTTATAAGCGCACGTGTGCGATTGTTGCAGGGGATGCGACATCGGCATTATGCCCCCTTGTGCCATAAGTCTCCGCCGCAGTTCAGTTACCACGACCCGAGGTCAAGACCCAAGTGTGGGTTGCGAGATAGGAAAAAGCGTGACTATGGCGGGTCTGAAAATGGCTTCCTGCGCTCCGCTGGATTCTATTATCAACACTTACTTAAAGAACTTGGGGTCTAAAAGGTCTTCGACACCAGACCTATCTTATCTAAAGAAGAAACAAGAATATTGTGTCATCACAACAACACTACAAGAAATCCGGGCTTCTTAGGAGGATCAAGGAACGAGACGATATGATCACCAGATGAGTGGTATAAACAGAGCAAATTGAACAAAAGGATGTAATCACGCAACAACTAGTTTCATTCACAAAAGCAAGCCAAGACGAGAAACAAAGGCAGGCACGATCATACCAACAAATATGGCAGCATAATCTACCAGAGGGATCATGCCTTAGGGAAAAAGTTGTCCCAAAAGTTCAGAAGGGGTGGAATCAATTCCCGTCGAGGCATCATATGTCCAGAATACGTTCCTACTTACTATTACATCATTGGCACCGTCTGCACATCATCTTGTCCAGAATAAAACAAAAATAAAAAAACGCAAAAGGAAGGCGGAAGTAAAATATCAACGACCGGAATGAGATGCCCCAGCAGCTTCTCCCGAGTTTCCACTAGACTCCGCAGTATCCTTTGCCGCAGATTTCTCTGACTCTCCCTTGCTCTTCTCCAAGCCTTCCAAGTATAGCTTCATAGAGCGCTCCGCAGGAGAAGCAGAAGAATAGGGAGCGCTGACCAAACCATCAACAGAGATCTCACCGCCAAGTAGTTGAAGGATCTCAGCGGAGTTGCTACCATCGCCGACCGCATCCGGTATGGAGTCAGACAACTTCAAGACCTCATGGATCCAGTGAGGGAAACGTGGGACAAGTAGAGTAGGCTTGGTAAGGGCTGTGCCCGCATCATCTTAGTCCACGTCATCAATGTGATCCGCCACCCGGGGCCAAAACTCTGCGCCCCTAATCTCGGCTATCGAGGGCTCATCATCATCAGGGACCTGTTCTAGCTAGTCACCAAGGAAGACCGAAGTATGCTTAGCAGGATCAAAACCAGGGATGACCTTGTTACCATGAATCACCTGGGCTATCACATGATTGAAACCCGCAGCAAAGTCTGACGCATAAGCCTTCATTCGGATGTACCATAAGCAGTACGAGTTCGGAAAATCGCGGACGACATCCACTCGGGCATAACGGGCTTTTTCCTTGATACACTGAACTAGCCCAGGATAGGCCAAGCGCATGGAGTCGAACAGACTGTTGTACCTTTGCACGGATAAGTAAAGCTCGCGGTTAGTCGCTTCGTCCCCTTGGCGTTGAGCCAATGCCTGATCCCTCACAACCTCCATTTGGTTCTTCTCACGAATGACCCTAACCCAGAGAACCACGTACTACGCAGCCTTCTCTTCAGCTTTGCGCAGTTCCACGTGAAGAGACTCCACTTTGGCCTCCGCCTCTTACATGGCGAGCCTTGCAGCGGCATCGGCTTCCTTTTCAGCCTCACGCTCTAAGGCACTATACTGTGCGGCGTAAGTGGTTGCGAGACCCTCATAAATCATCATTACAAAAAGATATAAGTTAGGTGCTCAATAAACCTCGAGACAGACAAAACCGGAGACAAGTTACCACTATTATTACCTCGCGGATGCTAACTCCAAGTTGTCCTAGCTGCATGCAAAATGGCCACCTTTGCACTCTACTTGAGCGAATCCATCAAGCGGGAGCGCTTGGAGGAATCCAGGCCACCCATCAAATGTTCGCGCTTAACAGAAACAGGAGGAGGTCCATACATGATCACATCAGGTTCCTGGCCCTTGACCAAAGTGCCCTCGCCATCAGGGAGTTGCTTGATGAATGTGTATTTTACACTTTCATTCGAGTCTTTTTCACCTATTTTAGATATCCTCTATGTTAATTTAGCTATATTATAATGCATTTTATTAGAATAGTGTCACGTTTCCCTTTAGATTTTATTTTACAGGTTTTGGTTGAAATTCAAAGATTTCCGGGCAATTATATTGAAGTTTACAAGGAATTGGTGTTCCAGAAGCCTATTTGGAGTATCTGAAGGTTTCCAGATAGGATTTGATGTCTAGGGGCCGAATCTGGAGGTTAGAAGGCTACTACAAGTCAGAAACCGAGTCCGAAAAGGGGAAGAAATCCAAAAACGCGTCGAAAATGCGGAATTCGCGAGAAAAACTCGGGGGCGAACCGCCGCATGGCTGGGGCGAACCGCCCCGTGGTATTTCGGGGCCTATATATAGTTGCTCAGTTTTCTCTGAAAATCATATCTTTCCAGACCTACTTTCTCACCTCTCTCTATAGTTTTAGGTAGGAACTTCCCGGGGCCTGTCCTGGGAGTTCTGTAGCTTAGGGGATACTTTTTCATAGCGGATTGGAGCTCGTAGGATCGCTGTTCTTCGGAGATTGACAACCTTCGGTAACTTGTATCTTACAGTTTATTCTACTTATTTTATTTATCTTTCAATATGTTTTCTTCTATGATTTCTGTTGATTGCATGCCTATTATGAGTAGCTAAACTTATCGTTGGTGGTAGTATGTGAATTCTTAGCGAAGGGAAGATAATCATGCTAATGGCTATATCGCGCATTATACTCCGTGTCATTGCTTTATTTCGTTGATCAGGCACAGCCTAAATTCTCGTATGTTGTATTAATTATTATGCACAATTGGACACTTGTCGACCGTCAGACCAATTATCTTCGTAGTGTTGAATAATTACGGAACACATTAGGACAATAGTGACTGACTTGTCAGACCAATTATCTTCGTAGTGCTTAATATTTGCAACAGGACACTAGATTGATTCAAAGATCTCTATGCAAGACCGAGGAATTTATGCATGATTATCGACCCGTTATGTTAAGAAGGATCATACTATCACCAATCTCCATTATCTGCTAGAAACCCCCTTTTGCTATCTGTCTGCTATTTTATATTCTCTTGTTAAATAGATAAAGCTAGTTATAGTCCTGAGAGAACGACACTCGAGTCATTCTACTGCTACACTACGGTCTTCGTTGTAGTTGTGGATTGCCTTTGGCTAATTACAAATTTATTTGATTCGTTTGCGTTGGAGCACGACATCCGCGCGTTCATCAAATTGGCGCCGTTGCCGGGGACTATACTCCTTTTTTCTGTTTAATTTGTTTATATTTACAGCTTTAGATTCCTAATTCTACTAGTTTTAGATTTCCTTTTTAATCTCTCTCTGATACTGCTTTCCTAGTCTGTTTCTAATCACCTTTCCTAGTCTTTTCAGATTGTGTATGCCGCATACACGTTCTGCAGGAACACCGCTTGCTGATTCAATTGCTGAGATCGATAGAGTCTACCACCAAAGAAGGCGACTACTTGAAAGGCGTGCACTAGAGGAAATAGAGGAAACCGATTTCTCTGAATCTCTACTTAGTCTTTTCAAGGAAATCGACGGAATGGCAGAAGCTAGACCACTGAAGGCATGGGTTCAACCCACCAAGGATCGTATGAGGGGACCGGCGATTGTTCTTCCGTCTGCAACCCGAGATCTGGAGAACAAGAACCACGCATTCCAACAACTTCCGAGGTTCTATGGCTTACCAAGGGAAGATGTGATGGGGTACTTGCACGATATCGATGATTTCGTCAACCAACTCAAACGACCCGGAGCTGACATAACAACAGATGAGTTGAGGATGAAGGTTTTTGCTATGGGACTTGGCGACAGAGCCAAGTCATGGTTAAGTTCTCTTCCAGCAGGCTCGCTGGACACTTGGGAGAAGGTTTTTTCAGCTTTCATGGAGAAATACTTCCCTCACACCTTGACTACCGCGCTAAAGGCGCAGATCACTGGATTCAAGTAGGACTATGATGAGACCATCTACACCAGCTTCGATCTACACATATGAGCCCCATACCCATAGTTCTTGCATATTCGGCATACTTCGTTCGAAACAGTTGTTCCGGTGGCGCTCTTGAGGACTTGCTTCAATTCGTTCGCAGTTCAAGGACCCAAGAGCAATGGTTAGGAGACGTGGACCTGAAGCTCACCCGACTCAAGAAGCCCCTATCTACAGGGGGAATGGGGATCAATTCGAGTGCTTTACCAACGAATTGAAGCAAGTCCTCAAGAGCGCCACCGGAACAACTGTTTCGAACGAAGTATGCCGAATATGCAAGAACTATGGGTATGGGGCTCATATGTGTAGATCGAAGCTGGCATACGATGATGGCAACTGGGCTCGAGGAGGCGAAGAAGAAGCCTTTGCTACGGAGTTTGGTACTCAAGAAGTTAGCTACGGACAAGACGGTAGGAATCCTCGAGGTGGATTTTGGAGAAGGGGATTCCGAAACAACCAAGGATATGCACCGGCTAACCAAACTTATGGACCTAACCAAGACCGTAGTAGGCTAAACTATGGTAATGATCACTGCGAAAACCCCGCTCCGAAAGAGCCACCGAAGTCGAAGTCGGCTCAACTGATGGAGAACTTGCAAAAGATGGTCGATCATACACAAAATTTTCTCAAACGTTATGAAGAAGATTCCGAGAAGACTAGGGCAAGGCTCGATAGGTTGGAAGAGAGCACTCGGCTTTCCCATCAGAAGATGCAAGAATTGATCGACCGAGGAGCAAGTAGGGAACAAGGAAAGCTGCCTAGCAACACTGAGAAGTCGATGTCCATTACCTTGGTGGGTGATCTACCTGTTGAAATCACCATCAAGAAGGTTGCTAGGTGCGAGAGTTGCAAGAGGGAAATGCCCCCACAAGCCGAAGAAGAAGAGAAGGACCTTGGTACTAACAAAAGTGAAGAGGAGCAAGAGGATCCCGAGCCACTCCCTCAAAGTTTCGATGTTAAGGTCGGGATTGGGAAGCTTGAAGATGTCCGAGCCACACTAGACACAGGATCCTACTCTAATGTGCTCCCTTTGAATGTTTTCGAGAAGAGTAACCTTGGAGAACTAACTGTGCATAAGGCTATTGTGCAACTGGCGGATGGATCCCTTGTGAAACCCGAAGGCGTTGTGAAGAATGTATTAGTCAAAATTGGTGAAGCCTCTGTCTACACCGATTTTGTAATTATGCCGGCATCAGCACCAGGAACGGGGGATGTCATACTCTTAGGATGAACATTCTTGACTAAGCTACGCTCCGTGATAGACATCTACCAAAGGACTTGCACTATCGAAGTGGATGGCAAGCAACATGTGTTGCAAGCCATATCCGATCCACCTGATCCACCCGATACTTCTAACACTATTGATTACAGTGGTCTTAACGTCTATGTTCACTCTTATTCACAGGATCGAGGCACCGGGAGGAGACTCGTGAAGGGGAAGTCTAGTACCCTCAGAAGGAAAAGATAGGCGAAGACAGGAGTCGAGTCAGAGACTTTAAACAATGGCGCTATCCGGGAGGCAACCCGGGGTTTTTATCGCTTTCTTTACCGCTTTATTGCATGCATTCATACTTGAACAATTTGCTTTTCATATGTGAATTTGTTCGGTTCTGTGTCGTATGTGCCTATGTTGTGTTCGAGTGCGACTTTTCGAGTGATTTTTTGAGGAAAAATGATTTTTCGGGGACTAAAAACCGCATTTTTATTTCAAAAACGTTCGCTCCGGACGTGCGGGGCGGACCGCCCCAGGTGTGGGGCGAACCGCCCCACACCTCCAGATTGTAAAAAACGGGGGTTTCTTCCCCAAACCCCCATTTTCCTCCATTTTCATCTTCCAAACTCCAAAATTTCCTCCATATTCAAAATAACTTCAAATCTTCATAACTTCTTCATCTCTCCATCATTTTGTGAGTTCTTTAGCTTCATTCGAAGCCCGTTACGTGCTCTATCTTTCTATACGAACAAATTTCTTCCTAGCTCATTCAATTTCCGGATTTGAGGTATTATCACATGAACCCTAATTTTTACAATTTGGGAATTTTTTGATTTATGCTTCAATTAGGCTTGTATGATGTATGGGTTGATGTTTTATGTGATTAGATTCGTTATTCATTGTCAATTACATGTTCAATTAGGCTTGGTTTGATGATTTGAGATTTTTGCTAATTGGATGATATATGTCTTGTTAGGGAAATGTCTGTCTTACTTTCATTCCATGCTTAAACATGTGTTTATTGATATGATATTGATGGATGTATTGTAGAATGCATGAATGATGAATTTGAGGATTTATGCTAGATTTTTGATTTTTATGGTATGGATTGAACCTTGTGATTCAAGGCATTTTGTTGTTAGCAAGAGCATAATGTGATATGTTATTGTAGTAGTTACATTGATATGTTGCGTAATGAATTAGCTAGACTAGGCTTTGGGTTTTTGAGGAGTTGGATTTTTGAGATTATTACTCGTTTGTTCACTCGTATATTTACGTATGCATAGGTCTGTTTTGCATCGTACAAGATACTAATTGCTGTTTGTAGGAATCATGGCACCGAGGTCAAGGAGAGCCGGCTCTAGCAAAAAGGGGAAGGAAGTGGCATCAAGCTCCCAACCATCTCACCATTTGTACGAGTTGTCTGCCGCTACGATAGAGGTGCGACAAAGGCCAGAGGCGGAGATGGCCAACAGAGGAAGGTCGATCATTCCAGATAGGAGGATTGACATTCCTGAGTCCGCAGTGGATAGATCGGGATATAGGACGCTGTCACGTTTGGGGTCACAAAGGAATTGGGCATGGTACAGTTCCAACAGGTTCAAAGGTTACGACGAGAGCCTCCTCCAAGATTTCTACACTGGATACACGGATCTCGAGGAGAAGAAGAATGGGGTGCTAGTCCGAGGCATGATTATACCGTGGAACCCAGAGTACATTTCTTCCTTCATCCATTCCGGGAACCCGGAATTCACAGGGAGCGACCATGCCTACCTGTATTCGAGGACCTCTAGGGGGATAGGGAGACACATCACGGACGTGATCTGCAACAGGGAGTACCGATATCCGGAAATCGGGGCAGAACCTGGACGGATCAGTTATAGCGACCTTAGCATTGAAGCTAAGGTGATGATGAAATTTTGCATCTCCGACTTGATCCCGAGGAAGAATGACACATGGATTCAGCCCTACTACACCGAGCTCCTCTACTGCCTCATAGACGGACATCAGATCGACATAGGGCACATTATGTATGAGGAGTACGAGCGCCACTGGAAAAAGAAGAGGAAGCCTTTCATCTTCCCAAGCTTCATAACAGCCTACTGCATATATCATGGGGTCGATGACATTGAGGAGGGGGATTGCGAGGTCGCTGCCCTTTCACCCTCGACCATTGAGGTAAAGCTCAACAGGTATCAGTTGAAGAACCCCACAGCTGCCGCTGCTGATGTAGGAGCACCATTCCAGCCAAATGATTCCGATCATGAGGATGCTATGGAGGCTGATGTTGGCGAGGCCCCTATCCCAGATATCCCGTTTGTCCATCGAGCACCGCATGCACCACCTCGAGCACCACAGGGGTCTGGAGGATTTAACTTCTCTGAATTCCGTACCTACCTCGACGGCCGTTTCGACAGAATTGATGCCAACAACGCAGCCATGCGACAGGACCTCGACAGGCACATTGTCTAGCACAACCGCGATTGGGAGATATTCGAGGAGCATCGCCGAGAGGATAGGCAGCACATGTGGGAGCAGCAGCAGCTCATCCAGCAACAGCAGGAAGCTCTAAGACAGTCCAATGAGCTCATGAATGACATGTGGAGTGACTTTTATGGGGACTACTGATGAACGTGTCAGATTCAATCAAATAAATTTGTAATAAGTCAAAGGCAATCCACAACTACAACGAAAACCGTAGTGTAGCAGTAGAATGACTCGAGTGTCGTTCTCTCAGGACTATAACTAGCTTTATCTATTTAACAAGAAAATATAAAACAAGCAGATAGAAAGCAAAAGGGGGTTTCAAGCAGATAATGGAGATTGGTGATAGTATGGTCCTTCTTAACATAATGGGTCGATAATCATGCATAAATTCCTCGGTATTGCATAGAGATCTTTGACTCAATCTAGTGTCCTGTTGCAAGTATTAAGCACTACGAAGATAATTTGGTCTGACTAGTCAATCACGATTGTCCTAATGTGTTCCGTAATTATTCAACACTACGAAGATAATTGGTCTGATGGTCGACTAGTGTCCAATTGTGCATAATGATCAATACAACATACGAGAATTTTGGTTACAACTGATCAACGAAATAAAGCAATGACACGGAGTATAATGCGCGATATAGCCATTAGCATGATTATCTTCCCTCGCTAAGAATTCACATACTACCACCAACCATAAGTTTAGCTACTCATAATAAGCATGCAATCAACAGAAATCATAGAAGAAAACATATTGAAAGATATATAAAATAAGTAGATAAAACTTTAAGATACAAAGTTACCGAAGGTTGTCAATCTCCGGATGATTGTGGTCCTACGTGCTCCAATCTGATATGAAAAAGTATCCCCTAAGCTACGGAACTCCCAGGACAGGCCCCGGGAAGTTCCTACCTAAAACTATAGAGAGAGGTGAGAAAGTAGGCTTGGAAAGATATGATTTTCGGAGAGAAAACTGAGCACTATATATAGGCCCGAAAAAACTCCTGGGCGGTTCGCCCCATGCTGCGGCGGTTCGCCCCCCAGTAATTTCGCGGAATTTCCGCATTTTCGATGCGGTTTTGGATTTCTTCACCTTTTCGGACTCGGTTTATGACTTCTAGTAGCCTTCTAACCTCCAGATTCGGCCCCTAGACTTCAAATCCTATCCGGAAACCTTCAGATACTCCAAATAGGCTTCTGGAACACCAATTCCTTGTCAACTTCAATATAATTGCCCAGAAATCTCCAAATTTCAACCAAAACCTGTAAAATAAAATCTAAAGGGAAACGTGACACTATTCTAATAAAATGTACTAAAATATAGCTAAATTAACATAGAGGATAGCTAAAATAGGTGAAAAAGACTCGAATGAAAGTGTAAAATACACATTCATCAACTACCATCCCGATGATTAGTCCTTCCACATGTCCACTCTCAGCCAACCGAGGCCAAACCGTTCGGTAACATCTAGTATCACCTCTTATTACTCATTCTCTTTTGCTAGGGGCTAGCTTAAGAATCGTAAGGGGGATGGGATGTGAACCATGATGTTAAGTATTATTTGGCTTTGTGTTGATTAGTATCTTGTTCTTTGTTTGCATTTGCATTTGCACGTTTACCGCTTTCTTAGATTTTTAGGTTGCATTTCACTACATTCATCCTAGGATAGTCTTGCATGTTTTATATGGAGTTTATTGCCGAATTTTTTGAACTTTTTTATTGGGTAGATCAACAAGCTATGCCATTAATCGTATGCTTCATCTCTATGAATTTGTTTGAGGTTTTTCTCGCTTGGCTTGTCACATTTATGTATTGCACTTAGTTAAGCTTGGTAGTCTCGACATCACTTAGTGGTGTTTTCTCTACTATGGTTCATGAAGGCCTTTATAATAGGATGATGCATGTTAGGGTCTTATGGTTGTTTCCCGAGTAATTATGTACCTAAGAGGCAACAAGTCTTCACCATGCTTTGAGATTGCTAAATGCCTAGGAAGGAGGTAGTGTGAGGTTGTGTGATCCTTTGTTTATAACCTATTCTTCCGAATAGGTTTTGGGAGGGGGTTACACCATCATTAGACTTGTTTCTGTTTTTCATTTTCGTATCGTGAGTTTATTTTTTCCTTTTCCGTAAATTTTGTACTCGAACCTATTCTTTCGAATAGGTTTGGGGAAGTCGTGTGAGTCATTTTGTTTCTCTCTTTGTTATGCTACTGCTGGATAGAAAAAAAATCGAAAAAAAAGAGAAAGAAAAATTCCAGGAAAAAAAAGAGAGAAAAAGAAAAAGAAAAAAGAATCTGGAAAAAAAAAATGAAAAAAAGAAAAGACCCCAAAAAAGCAAAGAAGGGTCCGAAAAAAAAGAGAGCCAAATAGCAGTTTAGCAAAGTGTTGAGTCTTTTCCTTTTTTATAATGTTCGTAATCGTGTGTTTTATCTTTTATCTTTTTTGTCTTGAGTGTCATCTGTTCTAGACCACCCTCGCCCTGCCATTCAGGAAGTGGTGAATAGCTTACGGCTTTACTTGAGAGATGGGTAGAATAGGGGAGTGTTATCTTTTATAGGGAACCCTCCTTCGTTTGATGAGAGCCAGTACTGGTTCGACCTCTTTTGAGGAAAAGTCTTAACATGGTGGAACAGCAGTAAGTCCTCAGTTTAATAGGCATGGGACAACCATTCGTATCTTAGCATGCTTCATTACGTCGTCACTGACTAGGTCCAGGTAGAGAATGTTACGAGAGACTATCTTGTCTTGACATAAGTGCTTATGTGGATGTGTATAAGTCAATCGAGGTATTCTTCAACCTATATTCATGTTTTGTTTCATATGGTTTTTGTTCATATGTTATTTGATAGATTCAGTAGATTAGTTCATTTTATTTGGCATGAGACTCCATTTTGTGTCTTTCTTGTTTTTTGTATTAGAGTCTAGCTTAGTTGCTTGAGGACAAGCAAAGGTTCGGTTTGGGGAGTTTGATGAATGTGTATTTTACACTTTCATTCGAGTCTTTTTCACCTATTTTAGCTATCCTCTATGTTAATTTAGCTATATTTTAATGCATTTTATTAGAATAGTGTCACGTTTCCCTTTAGATTTTATTTTACAGGTTTTGGTTGAAATTCGAAGATTTCCGGGCAATTATATTGAAGTTTACAAGGAATTGGTGTTCCAGAAGCATATTTGGAGTATCTGAAGGTTTCCGAATAGGATTTGAAGTCTAGGGGCCGAATCTGGACGATTAGAAGGCTACTAGAAGTCAGAAACCGAGTCCGAAAAGGGGAAGAAATCCAAAAACGCGTCGAAAACGCGGAATTCCGCGGGAAAAACTCGGGGGCGAACCGCCGCATGGCTGGGGCGAACCGCCCCGTGGTATTTCGGGGCCTATATATAGTTGCTCAGTTTTCTCCGAAAATCATATCTTTCCAGACCTACTTTCTCACCTCTCTCTATAGTTTTAGGTAGGAACTTCCTGGGGCCTGTCCTGGGAGTTCTGTAGCTTAGGGAATACTTTTTCATAGCGGATTGGAGCTCGTAGGATCGCAGTTTTACGGAGATTGACAACCTTCGGTAACTTGTATCTTACAGTTTAATCTACTTATTTTATTTATCTTTCAATATGTTTTCTTCTATGATTTCTGTTGATTGCATGCCTATTATGAGTAGCTAAACTTATCGTTGGTGGTAGTATGTGAATTCTTAGCAAAGGGAAGATAATCATGCTAATGGCTATATCGCGCATTATACTCCGTGTCATTGCTTTATTTCGTTGATCAGGCACAACCTAAATTCTCGTATGTTGTATTAATTATTATGCACAATTGGGCACTTGTCGACCATCAGACCAATTATCTTCGTAGTGTTGAATAATTACGGAACACATTAGGACAATAGTGACTGACTTGTCAGACCAATTATCTTCGTAGTGCTTAATATTTGCAACAGGACACTAGATTGATTCAAAGATCTCTATGCAAGACCGAGGAATTTATGCATGATTATCGACCCGTTATGTTAAGAAGGATCATACTATCAGCAATCTCCATTATCTGCTAGAAACCCCCTTTTGCTATCTGTCTGCTGTTTTATATTCTCTTGTTAAATAGATAAAGCTAGTTATAGTCCTAAGAGAACGACACTCGAGTCATTCAACTGCTACACTACGGTTTTCGTTGTAGTTGTGGATTGCCTTTGGCTAATTACAAATTTATTTGATTCGTTCGCGTTGGAGCACGACATCCGCGCGTTCATCATTGCTCGATATGGATCCTGGTAGAACTCGACGAACCAGCGACAATAGGACCCGGGGGAACACGTTCCGCCAGAACAAGGGATGGCGGGGCGACATGCGCTGTAGCACCGGAAGCAGGGGTTCGAGGATAGGTTCGTCGTCCAGCTCACGACCCCGTGCATTTTCGTCTGAGCCAGGGCGAGTTTCCGCTCGCGGAGGACTTTGGCCAGCAAAAGCCTCAGCGATATTATCCCCCACCCGCACCGGAGGAGGCAGGGGGTACCACTGGAAACTCGTGTCAGATGAGACAAATTTCGCCTCTTCATAGCTCGCTGCGCAAGTCGAAACCAGATATCTGCAAACAATCACACAGAGAGTTAACAGATGAGGATATGAAATCTAAATACGCAATGACAATGCAACACTGTTAAACATCTGTGAAACACATAGCCTAGAAGCATACCAACAGAGAAAACCCCGCCGCAATAGACGGGGACATGAGAAACATGAGAAAGATACAAAAGTGGCTCTATCACCGCAGCATGAGGATGAAACAAATCATCCTTAGGAACACGATAGAATGGCTTCAACCTAGGAGGAAGGCGTCCTACGGGGAAACGGCCTGATGCATAAACACGACCAGAAAAACACTCTTGCGGGACCTCCCATCCCCGATACCGACCATTGATGAACGCGCGGATGTCGTGCTCCGAGCAAATCAAATAAATTTATTATTTAGCACAATTCACCACTACAACGAAAACCGTAGTGTAGCAGTATAATAACCTCGAGTGTCATTCTCTAAGGACTATAACTAGCTTTATCTATTTAACTAAAGAATATAAAAACAGCAGACGGTATAGCAAAGGTTTTTCTAACAGATAATGGAGATTGGTGATAGTATGATCCTTCAAAGCATAACGGGTTAATAATCATGCGTAAATTCCTCGGTTTTGCATGGAGATCTTTGATCAATCAATTGTCCTGTTGTAATTATTAAACACTACGAAGATATAGATACTGACAAGTCAAACACTATTGTCCAATTGTGTTCTGTAATTATTCAACACTACGAAGATATAGATATGCATAGGTCGACGAGGGTCCAATTTGCATAATAATTAATCAACATACGAAGATATAGGTTGCGCCTGATCAACGAAATAAAGCAATAACACGGTCTATAATGCGTGATATAGCCATTAGCATGATTATCAACCCTTCGCAAAGAATTCACATACTACCACCAACGATAAGTTTAGCTACTCATAGTTGTCATGCAATCAACAGAAATCATAGAAGAAAACATGTTGAAAGATATATAAAATTAAGTAGAATAAACTGTAAGATACAATGTTATCGAAGGTTGTCAGTGTCCGAAGAATCGCGATCTTACAAGCTCCAAACTGCTATGAAAAAGTGTCTCCTAAGCTACGAACCCCCAGAAATGGCTCTGGGAAGTTCCTACCTAAAACTACAGAGAAAAGTGAGAGAATAGGTCTGGAAAAGTATGAATTTTGAAGAAAAACTGAGCAACTATATATAGGCCTCGAATTTGTGTGGGGCGAAGGGCCCCACACACCGGGCGATTCGCCCGGTGTGGGGCGATTCGCCCCACGTCCCGGGCGATTCGCCCGGGAGTAAAATTCGCGGAATTCTGCATTTTCGACGCGTTTTTGGATTTCTTCCCCTTTTCGGACTCGGTTTCTGACTTCTAGTGCCCTTCTAACCTCCAGGTTCGACCCCTAGACTCCAAATCCTATCCGGAAACCTTCAGATACTCCAAATAGGCTTCTGGAACACCAATTCCTTGTCAACTTCAATATAATTGCCCGGGAATCCTCGTTTTTCAATCAAAACCTGTAAAATAAAAACTAAAGGGAAACGTAACACTATTCTAATAAAATGCACTAAAATATAGCTAAATTAACATAGAGGATAGCTAAAATAGGTGAAAAAGACTCAAATGAAAGTGTAAAATACACATTCATCAAACTCCCCAAACCGAACCTTTGCTTGTCCTCAAGCAACTAAGCTAGACTCTAATGCGAAAAACAATGCAACACATAAAATGGAGTCTCATGCCAAATAAAATGAACTAATATACTGAATCTATCAAAAACCATATGAACAAAAACCATATAAATCAAAGCATGAATATAGGTTGAAGAATACCTCGATTGACTTATTTATACACATCCACATAAGCACTTATGTCAAGACAAGATAGTCTCTCGTAACATTCTCTACCTGGACCTAGTAAGTGACGACGTAATGAAGCATGCTAAGATACGAATGGTTGTCCCGTGCCTATGAAACTGAGGACTTACTGCTGTTCACCATGTTAAGACTTTCCCTCAAAGAGGTCGAACCAGTACTGGCTCTCATCAAACGAAGGAGGGTTCCCTATAAAAGATAACACTCCCCTATTCTACCCATCTCTCAAGCAAAGTCTTAAGCTATTCACCCCTTCCTGAATGGCCGGACGAGGGTGGTCTAGAACAGATGACACTCAAAAACAAAAGACAAAAAATAGAAAATTACAACACGATTACGAACATTACAAAAATTGGAAAATGAGACACAACACTTTGCTAAACTGCTATTTTGCTTTCTTTTTTTGGACCCTTCTTTGCTTTTTTTGGGGTCTTTTCTTTTTTTTTTTTCTCTTTTTTTTTCTCTTTCCAGTTTCTTTTTTTCTTTTTTTTTTCTTTTTTCCTGGAAGTTTTCTTTCTTTTTTTTCGATTTTTTTTTTAGCCAGCAGTAGCATAACAAAAAGAGAGAAAATGACTCACACGACTTCCCCAAACCTATTCGAAAGAATAGGTTGGAGTACAAAATTTACGGAAAAGGAAAAATAAACTCACGATACGGAAATGAAAAACGAAAAACAAGTTTAATGATGGTGTAACCCCCTCCCCAAACCTATTCGGAAGAATAGGTTATAAACAAAGGATCACACAACCTCACACTACCTCCTTCCTAGGCATTTAACAATCTCAAAGCGTGGTGAAGACTTGTTGCCTCTTAGGTTCATAATTACTCGGGAAACCAACCATAAGACCCTAACATGCATCATCCTATTATAAAGGCCTTCGTGAACCGCAGTAGAGAAAACACCACTAAGTGATGTCGAGACTACCAAGCTTAACTAAGTGCAATACATAAATGTGACAAGCCAAGCGAGAAAAACCTCAAACAAATTCATAGAGATGAAGCATACGATTAATGGCATAGTTAGTTGATCTACCCAATAAAAAAGTTCAAAAAATTCGGCAATAAACTCCATATAAAACATGCAAGACTATCCTAGGATGAATGTAGTGAATGCAACCTACAAAATCTACGAAAGCAGTAAACGTGCAAATGCAAATGCAAACGGATAAAACATGCGAGGTACTATACTCAGCCTACCAATGTCAAGCTCCAAACTAACAATACTAGATCACTTAAATCCCATCCCCCCTCATGAAATTAACACTAGTCCCTAGCAGTAAGAAAATGAGGAAATAAGATGTGATACTAGATGTTACCCCATGGTTTGGCCTCGGTCGGCTGAGTATGCTGTTTGTGAGTTATTGGGACTGCTCTGGGAGCTTTATAGGGTGTCATCAGGTCTTCTGGTAGGCGTGGTAGTTTCAATTATAGGCCGGATAGGAACAACTCCTCCATTAGTATCACCATTGCCCGTATGGCCTTCATTGTCACTACTGTCACGCACATCCTCACCAGTAGAGTTGCAGCGTCGAGTAGAATCCTCAAGATTAGCCGCCGCTGTTATGGAATCCTCCATCTTGTAGCCCTCCAATAGGATGTGAACTGTTGAAGGGAAAAGAGCAGTGGTATCAGGACCTCCCCCTCCAGCGTTTTACACCCCGAGGTGGTTACAGTAAGCTGCTCGGATACTCAGAAGTCTTCTACCATCTTTTCCAATGTCGACCACATTCTCTACGGTTGATCCGATCGATGTCTATATGATGCTCCCTTTAGAGGCAGTCAAGGGGCACCCCAACGAGGGGCTGGGCACCCATGTCATTATGTTTTGGAACCAAGCTAGCGCTTCGGAACCTTCTAGCAACTACGAACTCGAGATTGAATCCGTCGCGGCTAGATTGTCCCGGTGCCTTCCAGTTCACTCGAACTTTGCAGTCCTTGTGATGGATTGCTGACGTAATAATGGTTTCTGTCCCTTCGGTGGTGCATGAATAGGCATAGGAGTCCTTATTCCAGGTGTACTCTAGCTCCTCCTCTTGGATAATCCGCGACGTTGTTGCAAGATCCCGTGGCTGGAACATACATCTAGTGAGGTCACTCTTCTTGACATGGTTGTAATCGATCCCCCTCCAATACTTCATAGTAATCATACGGGAATGATCCTCTCCCTTGGCATGGTTCCTACAAACAACAGTTTGTACCTCGTATGACACAAAACTTACTCATGCATATGCTAGTGTAAGAACAAAACACACAAGTGATAGAATCAACAATCGAGCTCCCCAAACCTTTATGTCTAGCCTAGCTTCTTCATCATGCAACATACTACTACAAGCAATACATCACATTATTCTCTTGCTAGACAACCAATATCCTAGATAACAAGGCTCAATTCATACCATAGTAGCGAAAAATTCTAGCATCATAAATCCTCATACTCAACAATTAAGCATTCTATCATCAAATCCATCATCATTACATCAATACAATCATATGCAAGAAATCTAAGATAAAGATAAATTGCATAACAAGATATATCATCTAGTAGCAAAATTCCCAAATCAACATTCCAAGCATAATTGAGCATGCAATTGTTAGTAAATAATGCTTCTAATCATACAAACAACCTACCCATGCATCATATAAGCATAATTGAAGCTCAAATTAGAAAACCCCCAAATTTGAAAATTAGGGTTCATAAGAAGATACCTCAGATCTGAAAAACTAATGCACTAGGCAGAAATCTATTTGGATGAAAAGATAGATCGCATAATAGGCTTCGATTGAAGCTAAAGAACACTAAATTTGGTGAAGAAATGAAGAAGTTATGAAGTTTTGAAGTTATTTTCGCAATTCTCGGTTTTTGGGGAAAAGAAGGTGGAGAGAATGAAGAAAATGAGGTAGAGAAGGGGAGATCCGCGTTTTTAGCATCAGAGGTCGTGCGGCGAGTCGCCCCCGGTGTGGGGCGAGTCGCCCCATGCGGGGCGATTCGCTCCCCGCTTCCCGATGTGGGGAGACGGTCCTTTCGTCAGAAAATGCGGTTTTTAATCCCCGAAACCAATTTTTTCAAAAAACCACTCGAAAAATATCACTCAAACATAAGCATATACGACACAGACATGAACAAAGTCACATATGAAAAGCAAATCGTTCAAGAATGAATGCGTGCAATAAAGCGGTAAAGAAAGCGATAAAAACTCCGGGTTGCCTCCCGGATAGCGCCATTGTTTAAAGTCTTTGACTCGACTCCTGTCTGTGCCTAGCTCTTCTTTCTGTGGGTACTAGACTTCCCCTTCATTGATCTCCTCTTCATACCACGAACCTGTGAATAAGAAAGAATATAGGCTGCAAGACCACAGTAGTGAGTAGTGTAAGAAATATCAGGCGGATCAGGTGGATCAGATATGGCTTGCAACACGTGTTGCTTTCCATCCACTTCAATAGTGCAAGTTCTTTGGTAGATGTCCATCACGGAGCGTAGCTTAGTCAAGAACATTCTCCCTAACAGTATGACATCCCCCGTCCCAGGTGCAGACGCCGACATTACTACAAAATTGGTGTATACATGAAGCTTCACCAATCTTGACCAACACATTTTTCACAACGCCTTCGGGTCTCATAAAGGATCCATCCGCCAGTTGCACAATAGCCCTATGCTCAGATAGTTTTCAAGGCTACTCTTTTCAAACACATTCAAAGGGAGTATGTTAGAGTAGGATCCCGTGTCTAGTGTGGCACGGACATCTTCAAGCTCACCAATCTCGACCTTAACATGGAAACTTTTAGGGAGTGGCTCGGGATCCTCTTGCTCCTCATCACTTTCGTCAGAACCAAGGTCCTTCTCTTCTTCCTTAGCCTGTGGAAGTTCTTCCTTCTTGCAACACTCGCACTTAGCAACCTTCTTGATGGTGATTTCGTCATGTAGATCACCAGCCAATGTAATGGAATTCGACTTCTCAGTGTTGCTAGGCAGCTTGCCTTGCTCCCTACTTGCTCCTCGGTCGATCAACTCTTGCATCTTTTGATGGGCAAGCCTAGTGCTCTCTTCCAACCTATCAAGTCTCGCTCTAGTCTTCTCAGAATCTTCTTCATAACGTTTGAGAAAACTTTGGGTGTGATCAACCATCTTTTGCAAGTTCTCCATCAGTTGAGCCGACTTCGACTTCGGTGGCTCTTTCGGAGCGGGGTTTTCGCAGTGATCATTACCATAGTTTAGCCTATTACGGTCTTGGTTGGGGCCATAAGTTTGGTTAGCCGGTGCATATCCTTGATTGTTTCGGAATCCTCTTCTCCAAAATCCACCTCGAGGATTCCTATCGTCTTGTCCGTAGCTAGCTTCTTGAGTACCAAACTCCGTAGCAAAGGCTTCCTCTTCGCCTCCTCGAGCCCAGTTGCCTTCATCATACGCAAGCTCCGATCTACACATATGAGCCCCATGCCCATAGTTCTTGCATATTCGGCATACTTCGTTCGAAACAGTTGTTCCAGTGGCGCTCTTGAGGACTTGCTTCAATTCGATGGTAAAGCACTCGAATTGATCCCCATTCCCCCTATACATAGGGGCTTCTTGAGTCGATGGAGCTTCAGGTCCACGTCTCCTAACCATTGCTCTTGGGTCCTTGAACTGCGAACCCTTAGCAAGCCTTTCGAAAACTTCCCAGACGGCTTCTGCGGTTTCCTCCCAAATATTGCCTCGGCATTGGAAATCCACCACTTGTTGGTTCTCGAAGGTTAGTCCATTGTAGAAGTGTTGGACTAGGTCGGAAAGTTCAAAACCATGGTGAGAGGCACTTGTTCGTGAGATCTTGGAACCTCTCAAACGCGGTGTAGATGGTCTCATCATAGTCCTGCTTGAATCCAGTGATTTGCGCCTTTAGCGCGGTAGTCAAGGTGTGAGGGAAGTATTTTTCCATGAAAGCTGAAAAAACCTTCCCCCAAGTGTCCAACGAGCCTGCTGGTAGAGAACTCAACCATGACTTGGCGCTGTCGCCAAGTCCCATAGCAAAAACCTTCATCCTCAACTCATCCATTGTTATTTCAGCTCCGGGTCGTGGGAGTTGGTTGACGAAATCATCGATATCGTGCAAGTACCCCATCACATCCTCCCTTGATAAGCCATAGAACCTCGAAAGTTGTTGGAATGCGTGGTTCTTGATTTCCAGATCTCGAGTTGCAGACGAAAGAACAATCGCCGGTTCCCTCATACGATCCTTGGTGGGTTGAACCCATGCTTTCAGTGGTCTAGCTTCTGCCATTCCGTCGATTTCCTTGAAAAGACTGTGTAGAGATTCAGAGAAATCGATATCCTCTAATTCCTCTAGTGCACGCCTTTGAAGTAGTCGCCTTCTTTGGTGGTAGGCTCTGTCGATCTCAGCAATTGAATCAGCAAGCGGTGTTCCTTTAGATCGTGTATGTGGCATACACTATCTGTAATAGACTAGGAAAGCAGTACCAGAGAGAGATTAAAAAGGAAAACTAAAACTACTAGAATTAGGAATTGAATGCTGAAAATATAAACAAATTAAACAGAAAAAAGGAGTATAGTCCCCGGCAGCGGCGCCAACTTGATGAACGCGCGGATGTCGTGCTCCGGGCAAATCAAATAAATTTGTTATTTAGCCAAAGGAAATTCACCACTACAACGAAAACCGTAGTGTAGTAGTAGAATGACCTCGAGTGTCGTTCTCCAAGGACTATAACTAGCTTTATCTATTTAACTAAAGAATATAAAAACAGCATACGGTATAGCAAAGGTTTTTCTAACAGATAATGGAGATTGGTGATAGTATGATCCTTCAAAGCATAACGGGTTAATAATCATGCGTAAATTCCTCGATTTTGCATGGAGATCTTTGATCAATCAATTGTCCTGTTGTAATTATTAAACACTACGAAGATATAGATACTGACAAGTCAAACACTATTGTCCAATTGTGTTCCGTAATTATTCAACACTACGAAGATATAGATATGCATAGGTCGACGAGGGTCCAATTGTGCATAATAATTAATCAACATACGAAGATATAGGTTGCGCCTGATCAACGAAATAAAGCAAGAACACGTAGTATAATGCGCGATATAGCCATTAGCATGATTATCAACCCTTCGCTAAGAATTCACATACTACCACCAACGATAAGTTTAGCTACTCATAGTTGTCATGCAATCAACAGAAATCATAGAAGAAAACATGTTGAAAGATATATAAAAATAAGTAGAATAAACTATAAGATACAATGTTACCGAAGGTTGTCAGTCTCCGAAGGATCGCGATCTTACAAGCTCCAAACTTCTATGAAAAAGTGTCTCTTAAGCTACGAACCCCCAGAACAGGCTCTGGGAAGTTCCTACCTAAAACTACAGAGAAAGGTGAGAGAATAGGTCTGGAAAAGTATGAATTTTGGAGAAAAACTGAGCAACTATATATAGACCTCGAATTTGTGTGGGGCGAAGGGCCCCACACACCGGGCGATTCGCCCGGTGTCGGGCAATTCGCCCCACGTCCCGGGCGATTCGCCCGGGATTAAAATTCGCGGAATTCCGCATTTTCGACGCGTTTTTGGATTTCTTCCCCTTTTCAGACTCGGTTTCTGACTTCTAGTGGCCTTCTAACCTCCAGATTCGACCCCTAGACTTCAAATCCTATCCGGAAACCTTCAGATACTCCAAATATGCTTCTGGAACACCAATTCCTTGTCAACTTCAATATAATTGCCCGGGAATCCTCGTTTTTCAACCAAACCTGTAAAATAAAAACTAAAGCGAAACGTTACACTATTCTAATAAAATGCACTAAAATATAGCTAAATTAACATAGAGGATAGCTAAAATAGGTGAAAAAGACTCAAATGAAAGTGTAAAATACACATTCATCAACCATCCGCGCCCTGAGGAAGTCGCAAGTAAACAAAGAAAGATTTCCAAGCGTCACCATTCTCAGAATTGAAGGAATGGAAAATTCAGAAGTTGTCACGGGCAGAAAGTTTATAAAAAACAAGAATGGGGTACTTTAGCAATGGAGAAAAGGGAAAAAAGATGGTGTTGGTCAAAACTCTCTCCATTACTAACACAAAAAACGAAGGTAGCGATGAGGAAACCCCACCCATTTGGAGTTATCTAGGTCGGGCAGAGCCCTACCTCGTTTAAAAATTGGCGAATTCGCCTGTTGAACGGCACACGGAATCCATTCTCAAAACTTTTCAGAAACATGCACAAACATCCTTTTGGGGATTCTCGATGCCCTCCCCGGGACCAGGGACTGTGACCTCAATATGGGGCGGCATACTATAAGCCCGGCGCAAGTCAGAAATATCAAAATCAAGCACGAGGGAATTGGTAAGGCCTTGGCCAACCTCACCCTCATCACCAGAATCATCAAGCACAATGACCGTTGCCCCGGCTGAGGAGGCAAAGGGGGAAGGATTATTCTTACGCTCACCCAAACGATGATTCAATGAGGCAACCAAATTGGCGCGGATTGCGGGGAGGAAGCCTGGATGGCGGATCTAGGTAGTTAGCAGCAGGGACAGGAAGTGAGGTAAAGCCAGAGCTACGACGGGTATGCTCAGAAGTCCGGCTGCGCATGACCCTTAAAGGGCTGGGATACACCAGCACGGAAGACACTTCGTCCCCGTCAGAAGGAGTGTGAGGCGACTGACTCGCTCCGGCGCCCGCCGAAACATTGTTGCTACCGCTGTTAGAATTATAGGATTGACCCTCAACAGACATACTGGCAAAAAGGGAGTAAAAGAAGAACAAGCAACGAAAAACCGCAACGAGAAGCACCAATCATGCATGCACTACACGCGGCTGAATTTGAGATAAGTTTTTGCGTCATCTACAGAGAGGGACACGAGGGTATCTAAGTAACGCCACGATCACCCAGCAGGTGCATAGAGACATGCTGCTAAATCTTGAAGAAATATTTTAGACGAGGCCTACGGGAACTCACGACGGCGTCACTACGGGATAAAGCGCGAAGCTACTACTGAGTGAAGTCAATACCTAAGCACAACAAAGAAAAGAATACGCAACTCATAATGCAGTAAAATCAAGCATATGAGGAAGTAAGAGTGAAGGGAAATAAAAGTGATGCATCAACAACAAATAAAAGCCAAGTGAGCAGGAAAAGATGCACGTGCAAAACAAGAGTCAGCAGAAAAGTCAGCAAAACAGCAAAAGGCATGGAACGTAAGCTCAGTCATGATTCGTGAGATCCTTGTGAAGAGGGCCATGTTCTACTATTAGCAAAATTAGAATTCTCTATCAGAGACCGAAGAAGTAGAACATAACAACTCCCCACAAAAATCACACGGATCTGGAAGCCTATGGATCTCTCGATAATGACGTGTCCCCGCTCGATGTGAAGGAGGTCATGTTCTATTGAGGAAAAGATTAACCTTCAAACAAAAAGGCCATCTCTCTACTGAGTATAGAACATAACTCTCCGTCACATCAAGAAAAGACACGGGATTCTTCGGCACTCGATCTTGAAAACGGAATCGTCTACATAGATGAATCATTAAGAATGCAGTGAAGAATGAGGAAGAGGTACTTACTTGGTGAGTACGGTGTGTGAAACGATGGATGAATCGAGGTATGATAATAGAGACTTGAAAGGATTTCTGATGATGAAAGGGGAATTAGGGTTTCGGAATTGCGAAATTACAAAGGAAGGAGACCCCTATTTATACCAACAGATATATGTGGTCGAACCACCAATTGAAGACGTCCAAGAGTGAAAAGGCGCGACTACTCCGAATTGTTAGGAAACTTGTAATTTTGATGAGCAATTAACCATGCTAAATTAAGGAAAGTCCAGTAACTAGTACTCTTAAGGTCCATAGAAATTTAGAATTTTAAGGACATTGTAAAAGAGGAACGTTTGCGGAAGACTTAGTGTAGGTACTAGTTAGGTGCTTTAGTTTGCTGATGATGTACTTTGTTTTTAAAAATGAACTATTGAAGCACTAGAACCACTCAGAAACTTGAAGATTCGAAGACTGAAGACTTATGAAGAATTTTGAGAAAGGTATCTACAAAGGCACATGTTGCTCAGAAAGTGGAAATTTCAGCAACAGCTCGCATAAGTGAAAATCTATATGACAGAGTAGGTTGTGCTTGCTGAAACTGAGACTAACCGCTTGCTGAAATACATATGTGACCTCCTTGCTGAAAGTACTTGCATTTTGGCTCCAACGTTCACATTTGAATTCAACTCAAATGAACATTAAATGCAAAGTAAGCACGCGAAGAACATGAAGACTAGAAGACAAATGAAGGACGCTGCTGAAAGTACAAAAGCAAGATAGTGACATCTTAAGGAACAAAGCCTTAGAATTTGAAATTCAAACGGCTCCCTTGATTCACTATAAATAGAGGTCATCCGGAAAAGAGTTGAAGTGTGTCAACAACGTGATCAAACTCTCACTTGTTCTTAAACACTGAATCTTCCATACTCTTTACTGCCTCTTGATCCGTTCCAAGACTTAAGCTTGAAACTAATTATGAAGAAGTAGAACATCCACGGCTAAGAAATTAGTTAAGTGTTCTTTCTTTCGAACAAGAACAAGTCTTGACACCAGAAACAACTTAACTTGTTTACTGAAAAGTATTACGAGTTGTGTTTCTATAGTTAACTTGTTATAGCTGAAAAAGTTATACTCAAGTCATCTCATCACAAACCTCTCTACCTGATAAACCTCTCATCACAAAAGTATTACGAGTTGTGTTTCTATAGTTAACTTGTTATAGCGTGAAATTCAGGGGGAATTAATCAAGCATAGTTTTGCTGATTAAGTGTCACAAGTTTGGTGGAGAACAAGGTTTAGTTCTCTAGTTAGGTTGGAAACGAAGCAAGTGTGCTTTGGTTTCTGAAGAATCATTATAGATAGGTGTTGTAAGGAACCTCAAGCTTATCTTAGTGGATTCAGTCCTAGAAAGGACAAAGTGGATTAGTTGAAAGATTACGCCACTCTCAAATACCACTATAAAAGTGTTTGTGTGATTTACTTTACAGCATTTAGTTTTCAGCAGGCTTTACTTATTGTACACTGCCACTCTGCTCACTTGCTGAAACTAGCACTCTCTGAAAAGCATTTATTGTATAAAGACTTCCGCACTCTGTTTTTAAAGTACCAGTAACTGAAAAGTAACTAGTACTTGTTGAGAAAGTTAAGTATCAACAAACTCATTACTGAAAAGTAATAAGCACTTGCTGAGAAAGTTTTTAAACGACGAAAGTTTGAAAAGACTATTCACCCCCCCTCTAGTCTTTTCTTGTTGTTTAAAGGGACCAACAAACGGTATCAGAGCTGGAGGTTCTTTAACCTTCAGCACTGAACCTAGATCCCCTTAGGTGTTATCCGTAAATCACTCTCACTTGATCAGTTTGGTCGTCTTTTGCTGGCAGGATGTCTTTAGAAGACGCTCCCTTGCTGAAGCTGGAAAACTATGAAAAATGGCGAAACAACATGATGCTACATCTTGAGGCCATTAGTGATGAGATGGTCAATGTCATAAATGATGGACCTATCAAGATCACTAAACTTGAGAGAAGTTTTCCTCACAAAATGACAGAAGCTGGAAAGGAAACTATCTTAGGTGAACCAGTCGATACTGTCGTTCCAAAACCAAGAGCGGAATGGACTTCCGACGAAGCCAAAAGATTCCTTCTTGATGGCCAAGCAAGAAACATCATTATTCGATCAACTCCAGATACTATACAGTGCAAACTGTGGGGTGCCAAAACTGCTAAGGAAGCTTGGAAAATGGTTCAAGATCTTTGCGCTGGATCTGACAAAACCAAGGAAAACAAACTCAAAGTGCTTAAGTTAAAGTTCCAGAACTTTAAACAAGGTACAAATGAGTCACTGGAAGACTTGGATTTCAAATTCACAACTCTAGTAAGTGAGATGGCTGCCTTAGGAGTTGGAAACCTCTATTCAGATTCTAAGAAGGTGAAAACCATTATTAGAAGTCTGAACCAAGAATGGATCCATACTCAGAATTTCTATTATAATCAAGGAATGCCAAATATCACACCTACAGAGTTGTTCTCTCATCTTGCTACTGTCAACAACGAGACAAAGCAAAGAGAAAATGTGTTTGCTGAAAAATCGGAAAACATTGCTCTTCCTACAAAGCCGTCATCTTCTGAAATGATGAATGATAAAGAGCCTGCTGATGAAAATGCTTTAGTTGTTAAAAACATGAAGAAATTCATCAGTAAGGAACTTGAAAGGCGAAAAGCAAAAGAGAAGCTGAAAAAGCATCTTGGTAACAACTACCATAAATACAAGAATGAAGCTAGCTCGCTTAACAAGCAAGCCCAACAAGCAAATTCTTCTGAAGAACCAGCAGTTGTCAAAGATCTCTACTTTTACTACAAAAATCATGGACACTTCAAAGAAAATTATCCTTTGCTGAAAGAAAAATCTGCTGAAAAGAAGAAGAAGTTCAAAAGGGCATTGATTGCTGAAGAAAAGAAAAAGCTTCAAGCAAAAATCGATGCGCTTTGCATTGATACTAGTTCTGAAGACAGTGAGGTAGAAAGTCCTCAATTCTAAAGTTACTTGCTGAAATACAAGAAATGAAAAAGATGAAATTCAATTTCAAATCTTATGCTGATGCAAGTAATACGCTGACTGAACTAAACTCTTATCTGAGAGTCCCATCTCAGAAAGAAGGTTTAGCTGCAACGTATGAAGGTGATGATGTAATCTTGAGTAAAGACAAATCACCTATTACCTTTGTTCGTGCAACTGATAGTGGTCAAGCAGAACGCTATCAGATTTGTCAATCTAAGGTTGCTGAAATATGCAATCAAGTTCCTACGACCGTAAAGCCCGCTATTGCTGCTCAAAGTAACAAGACTTTAAAAGGTAAACAGGTTGCTGAAAAGCAATTTGTTAAGTTAAAAGGCAAGATTACTAAAAGTAATCAGAAAACCTTTGCTAACAAACCTGAATCAAGTAAGGTTGCTGAGACAAAAGCTCAGCATTCTTCGAAAAGTGGACTTGGTTTCAAAACCAAGCAAAGTCAACTTTTTCATGAGTATAAGCAATGTCAGCAAAGATACTTCAAAGAGATGAACAAAACCAAGCCTAAGAGTTCTGACAAAACTCAAAACGCTAGGACTAGAAGGAACCTTGTCAGAAAAGAACTTACTGAAAAGTATGTTCAGCAAAAAGGTCAACCGAGCAAGACACCACATCAGAAAGTGGACTTGATTAGCAATGATCAAAAGTCTTTCAGCTCAAAACCTTCTAGCTCCTCAGAAAGTAGAAAACAAGTCAAAGTTGAAAAACTCAAGACTTGGGCTTCCACTGGACGCCTTCTTGAACACGTTAATGGACATCCAATATTTGATAATTAACTTGTTTGATCTTGATTGTGCAGACTTCAGCCACGGAGACAAACAATGCAATTTGGCACTTTGACAGTGGTTGTGGAAAGCACATGATGGGCAACAAGAAAAACCTTATAAACTATAGACGGTGGTGTAAAGGTCCAACAATAAGGTTTGCTGGTGGAGGCTTTGGTTCAACTAAAGGTTATGGTGACGTGAAGTTAGGATGCATTACCATTTCGGGAGTTCTTTGTGTCAAAAATCTTAAGTTTAACCTTTTCAGCATGAGTTAATTCGCTGACAAAGGATACTTCATCAAAATCAAAAGTGATGAATATAAACTTATAGACTTTGAGACAAAAAAGGTTATTATGGTTGCTAGAAGATCAGGAGGTTTGTATAATGTTGTAGATTGGTCTTCAGCAACCGTTGAAAAAATGCCTTGTCTCAGATCATGATTGCCTTGCTGAAAAAGCATGGTTATGGCATAAACAAACAAGTCACCTAAACTTCAAGACGCTGAATAAGCTGTCTAAAAAGGCACTTGTAGTTGGATTACCTAAGGTTACTTTTAAGAAGGATGGTGTTTGCAATGCATGTCAGCAAGGAAAGCAAACCAAGTCTTCTTTCAAGAACAAGGCAATATCGTCAACTACAAAATCTTTACAACTCTTGCACATGGAGTTGTTTGAATCTTCTTCAGCAAGCTATGCTGGTAAGAAGTATGGCCTGGTGGTGGTAGATGACTATTCAAGATTCACTTGGGTAGTATTTATCAAGCACAAGTCTGAAACAAGGACTGAAATATCTAACTTGCTGAATAAGCTTGAAGTCATGAAAAATGACAAGGTAAAAGTTATAAGAACAGACCATGGTACTGAGTTTGTAAACCAGTACATAACTGAGTATTGCACTTCAAAAGGCATACAACATCAGTTATCCTCAGTAAGGACACCTCAACAAAATGGTGTTGCTGAAAGGAAGAATCGTACCCTTAAGGAAGCAGCTAGAACGATGCTTGCTGACACTGAAATAAGTGAAGCTTATTAGGTTGAAACGATTAATACCGCCTGCTATTCTCAAAATAGATGTTTGATAACTAAGGAATACAACAAAACTCCCTATGAGTTATTTGTTGGAAGACCTCCTAACATCACCCATCTAAGACTATTTGGTTGCAAATGCTTTGTTCTTAACAATGGTAGAGAATACTTAAGAATATTTCAACCAAAGGCAGACGAAGCGATATTTATTGGTTACTCCTTGCATAGTAAAGCTTATATTGTGTACAACAAAAAGGCACAAAAGATCGAAGAATCAGTGCATGTTGTATTCTATGAAAAGTCTCAAGAAGTTCCTGCTGAAGAAGAAATATCAGATCGTATGAAAAAGTTACTCATACACGAGCAAAGAACTGAATCTGATGCTAGGAATGTCAAATCAATTGAACTAAATGATGATTCTGACAATGACTCTCCTCCCCCAAGTCATGACAAGATAAATAGAGTTCATGATAAGGAATTTCCAGCAAAAGACGCGGTTGCTCCAGATGTTGCTGAAACTATGCAACTTCCTGTGCCTGCTAACGAGTTACCTCAAACCAGCAATGCTGAACAAGCAGTTGCTGATGAACCAATCTCATCAGAGACACAACAAGATACCAGTAGTACTGAGCAAGTACATACCGAAGAGTCACATGCTGAAGAGCAAACGTATCCAGATCCAAAGAGAAGAAAACCTGTTAATAAATGGATTAGAGATCATCCCTCTACGGATATGATTGGTGATATTGACAAACGCCAAGTGACTAGATCCAAAGTATCTACTAGTCAAGAACTTGCTGAAGAAGCAAACGTCATTGAAGTAGAAGCTTTGTACTCTTGCTTTATTGAAGAAATTGAACCCAAGACCATAGAAGAAGCTTTAAAGCATTCTGAATGGATCAAAGCAATGCAAGAAGAAATGGATCAATTTGAAAGGAACAAAGTCTGGAAACTTGTATCCCTTGCTGAAGGAAAGAAAGCAATTGGTACAAAGTGGGTGTTCAGAAACAAGCTGAGTGAGTCTGGAGAAGTAACAAGGAACAAAGCACGTTTAGTTGCTCAAGGTTACTGTCAGACTGAAGGTTTGGACTATGATGAGTCTTATGCACCAGTTGCAAGATTGGATGTGATTATGCTTTTCTTGGCCTTTGCTGCTCACAATGACTTCATTGTTTATCAAATGGATGTTAAAAGTGCATTCCTAAATGGTGAACTTGCTGAAGAAGTCTACCTGGAACAACCCCCTGGCTTTGAACTTCCCTAAAAAACCAAGATGGTATACAAGCTTCAGAAAGCTGTATATGGTCTAAAGCAAGCACCAAGAGCTTGGTATGATACCTTAGTTAAGTTCTTGCTGGATCATGGTTTCAAGAAAGGTGAAGTTGACAAAACCTTATTTACAATGAACCATGATGGTAAAATACTCTTAGTCCAGATTTATGTGGATGACATAATATTTGGATCTAAGGACAAGCAACTTTGTGATGATTTTGTCAAACTCATGACAAACAAGTTTAAAATGAGTATGATGGGTAAATTGAATTATTTCTAGGATTGCAAGTCAAGCAACTCAAAGATGGAATATTCATAAATCAAGCAAAGTATGCAAAGGAAATGCTCATAAAGTTCAGGATCAAAGAGGAAGAAAAACCTGAAAAGATCCCTATGAGCGTTGGTACCAAATTGGGCTATACTAAACAAGATAAAAGTGTTGATGAACACAAGTATAGGAAGCTCATTGGTTCATTGTTGTATTTAACAGCAAGTAGACCTGACATTCAGTATGTTGTTTGTGTGTGTGCAAGATTCCAATCTGATCCAAGAGAATCACACTACAAAAAGGCACTTAAGATACTGAAATATGTCAAAGGTACAGTCAATGTTGGATTATGGTATCCAAAAGATTCTGGATTGGAATGGGATGGTTATTCTGATGCTGATCATGGAGAATCAACTCTTGATAGAAAAAGTACTTCTGGAATTTGTCAGTTTCTAGGTACTAGATTAATATCATGGTTCAACAAGAAGCAAACCTGTGTTGCCAATTCATCCACTGAATCTGAATACATTGCGGCTGGTTGTTGCACAACTCAAATCTTATGGATTCAGCAACAACTAAGAGATTATGGTATTTCTGCAAAGAAAACACCAATCTTTTGTGATAATACAAGTGCTATTGCTATCACGCAAAATCCTAAGTTCCACAAAAGGACAAAGCACATTGATATTAGACATCATTTCATTAGAGATCATGTGGAAAAAGGGGACATTGAGGTTGTAAAAGTAGGTATTGATGATCAACTTGCTGACATCTTTACCAAGCCCCTACTAGATAATAGGTTCGCAATGCTAAGGTATAACCTTGGATTGATTGAACTACCTCAATAGTAAGGGATACATTTGGTAGATTTCTGAAACAGGCATTCACCAAGCCAAAGTATGCTTACATGTACTCTTTATAAAGTTCCTTCCACTGATTTCTTCTAAAAAGAAATGATAGTACACTACATGTTTGCTGAAACAGGCATTCATCAAGTAATTCCTTCAAACCGGGTATTTGCTAGGAAACTTGATCATTTGCTGAGACGGGTACTCAGTAAAAGAAAAGAAGATTGCTGAAACCGGCATTGAGACAATCAAAGATACTGAAACAGGTATTCAAGTATCAAAAGAAAAATCTGAGACGGGAACTCAGCAAAGAGCAAGAATACTTCTCAGATTTTACCTAAGGATATCTCAATATAAAAAGAATTTGCTGAGACGGGAACTCAGAAATGTCTTTTAGCTTAAAAGAAATATGAGATATTTGATTAAGGGGAAATTTTCAGCAAATAAGGCTTGTTACTTGAAAAGGTAAGTGCCAAAGTCAGATTGAATAAAATCGCTGAAAAGATTCTTATTTACTTCAGCAAGCAATTAGCGTTGGAGTAAAAGAGATCAAGTCCCGTGAATCAAGGTAAAATCAATTTGTGACATTAATCATGGCACAGATAAACTCGTTGTTAATCCTGACATGAAATACAATCGTGGCCATTGATTTTAAAGCAGGTTTTTATCCAAGGGTTGAAATTACAAAGAGAAAGTATGCTCTGACGGTTTTTGTTAGTGGTCCACTACGCATTTAATGCAAAGGCTCCACTAATATAAATGAATCTCTGTTTTACCCTTGCTGAGAACTCAAAACCATTGAGCTTCTCACACAACAGAGACACTATATAAATGAAGAGTTAGAGAAAGACAAAATTCTTTAACTCACATTTCCTTTCTCTGCAATTTCTCTAGCCTGTGCTCTGAATTCACTGTACCCCCGATCAAAAAAAACTCTTTTTCGTACATTTCTTAAACCCTCCTACTATATAAGAGATGGCTCCCAAGAGACAAACCTCCAAGACCTCTAAATCATCAAAGGAAGACAGTGCTGGAAAAAGCACTGCTCCGGTTGAAAATCCGGCAACAAACAGTGAAAATTGTGTTGAAAAACGACTGAATAACCGAAAGACCCATGCCGCCTGCATATCTAGACACTGCAAAGTGTGAGCAGATGATGCAGTGGGGTGGATTTGCCAAAGAGAAGTATATTCGATACTTCTATGAACAAGATTTGGACGAAGAAAACGAAGAGGCGTTGAACTTGATTAATCAACAAGACCTTCTTTTCTTCATTACTGCTCGCACGAAGAAAGTGAGCATGTTAGACACAATGGAATTCTACAATAATGCAGAAATCCAAACCCTTACTGACGGACAAGGAGTCACTGAAAAAGTGATTTCTACCTCAGTTCAAGGAGTGCATATCATCCTGAAATGGATTGATTTAGCAAACATCTTTCAGATTCCAACTACTGGAACTGAAGATGACATCACTGCCACTGATGAAGAAATTGAAGCCTTCTACAGTGATGTCAAAAATGAAAGAATGAAGAAAGGCGAGATTGCTCCCGTGACATGGACAAAGCACATAAAAAGGAAGCATCTCTGCCATTCACTTGGTCTGGTAGCTCTGCTACGCATCAAAGTCTTAGACTCCCAAGTTGGAGGAATTGACCAAGTAGGCTTGAGAAGGTGGCCATTGCAGATGCATATCCATGAGAATAAAACTGAGCTCAACTGGGCTAAGTACATTTTCAACAGACTTGTTGATAGTGTTACTAAGTTCAAGGTAAAGGTTGAAGACAACACAGTCTCACCTTCCTTTCCAATGATGTATGGACTGAAAATATGCTACATCCTTGAACACTTTAGGATTCAGCTAAGAAACCCATTGCCGATTAAGAAATCAGTATGCAATGTGGAAAGAGCCTTCTACAAGCAGAATGGACCTAAGGTTGCTGACAAGAAGTCAAAGAAGACAACAGCTGCAAATGTTGCTGAGACTGATAACCAGTCCATGAATGCAACAGCTGCAGATGTTGCGAATATTGGTCAGCAAGATAGGTATCCAACAGCTACAAATGTTGCTGAGAATGCAACAACTTCAAATGTTGTTGCTGACGCCACTGCGGTTGCTGAAACTAATGCACCCAGTGAGAAATCTAAGAAGAAAAAGAGGAGAGCTGATGATGACACTCAAACTGCAGTGTCATCAGCTGATGCTATTCCTAAGAAGGCACGGACAAAGACTTGCCCAAGAAAGAAAATAACGGCACGTAAGTCCGTTCCAATTGTCCATGTCATTCAGGATGACGATGTTCCAGTGGTTGCTGAAACGCAAGCCACTGCAGTAGATGTTGTTGAAGTGTTTGCAGAAGCCTTCAGCAATGTTGAAGTGTTTGCAGAAGCCTTCAACAATCAATCTAACGTTGATACATCTGCTGAAGCAAGACCACATGGCAGTGGAAATGAAAATCCTGCCCAAGTCCCCGATATCTACATTGTAGATAATCCTAACGACAACACTCTGGAACCAACAAGTGATATTGCTGTAGATTTGAGAAGAGCTGCACTTGCTGAAAATGTTGCTGAAGAAACAGTTGCTGAAAAAGCAACTAATCCTGTCCAAGAAATTGTTGAAGCTGCAATTGCTGAAGAGCCATTTGCTGAAACTGCAATGGTTCATGTCCCAGAGGTTGCTGAAACACAACAAGAGACAGTATTTGACGACGCATCTCAAGATACTGAGAATATTAGACCTAGTTCACCGATGACCTCTATTGACAAAGTTCAACTGGTGCTGACTGACCTAAGCCAGCAAATGGACTTGGAGATTGAAGACAACTCCAACAACTCAGTAGACATGTTCATGACAAGTAGTGAACTTAAAGGTCAAGATGTCTCTGCTCAACTTGTCAATTCAGAGACAAGGGAGATTACTGAATCTGCACAGCTTTTTCAATTAGAGCAAGAAAAGAAGTCTGCTGAAGAACAAGTCCCAGATAATGAAGCTGCTATCATTGCTGAAAGGACTGAGTCACCACCTGCCCTTCTTCAGCAGGTAGTTAACTCAGATATAAGCAAAACTTCACTATCTGAAACTTTATCTTTAGCTAATATAATTGTTTCTTTACAGAATTCTCAAGATACAAGTCAGAAGATTGCTGAAACTTCTGCACCAGAATCCACAACTCTTGTTCAGCAGGTAGATGAAAGTTTTGGTAAATCTACTAAGTTTGAAAACTTAGTACTTGTATCTAATATAAAGTTATTTCAGGATGAACAATTCAAGGATGCTGCCCAAGCTCCTGAAGCAATGAAATAGTACCAGCACAACTTAGTGTGCAACATGAGCTTGTTGAACATCAGTAGGTAAATCATGTTACAGTTTTAGACTCTAAAACTATTTTCCAAAACCTTCCTGAACTTAACTTTATTCTCTTTCATACTCAAAAGGAGACCACTGAAGTGGTTCACATCACTGAAAATCTTGAAGTTAGTGCTCAGAAGAACTCTACTCAAACTTCAAAAAGAATACCTTGACCAGAGTTGCTAAGTCTGTCAGCAACTGACAACGGTATAGAAGGATGGAATTCTCTAATCTTCACCTTCATTTGTCCAATGAGAAAAAGAGAATCTCTTTACTGAGACTTGAGACGTTTGTACACTCAATACTTCCAGAAGAGCTTACATATTCTCTGCTAATGAGCTCAAATTTGATTGCTCTAATCAGAGAGAATATGAAAGCAAAGTGCAAGAGTGCCTCTCCAGCTGAACAAGCTGTGATGCTCAAGGGTTCCTTTGTACCCGTGGTGGCTGATCCCCACAAAATCAATGAAGAAGAGGAAGTTACAAGTGCTGCTATGTACAAACATCTCGAGTTAGTCATACTAACGGACGATGATGAAGAAGAAGAGGATGAAAATATTTCAATGGGTACCAGTGATGATGATGAAGGAAAAGGTTCTAAGGACATCAAGGACGATGATGGTGATAATCAAGGTCCTAGTCCTGATTCTGGCGGATTAAAAATGACAGTTGCTCAGACTGAAAATCAAAACACTGAGAATCAGCAAGCTGACAAAACTCCCAGTCAGCACCAAGAATCTACTCCCGCTCCTGCTGAGACAAGTACTCAAGCAACTGAACAAGTTGCTGAAACTGAAGAAGAGTACGCCAGAAAGCGTGCTGAAATGCACTTAGGCAAAGCTAAGCTTTCTGATGCCGAGTTAGCATTACTCGAAGCTAAGGTCACTGATCCAAACCTTGGAGAAGAAGAAATGGATGAAGATTATCAAAGAGCTCTACAAAATAGCCTACAGATTCATGTTAGACATACGCAAAATCTAGATATTGCTCAATCTTCAGGAGTGAACAACTCGGAAGTCTCCTCCCTTCCACCTACTACTGGTGAAACTCCAGTTGTTGAGTCCAAAGAGTTGCCCTCAGCAACCACTCAACCAAAAGTGTCTGAAGCTAAAGATTTGGGAACCAAGGTTGCTGGCCTTGACGAATCTGATGACGAAGAAGATCTATCTAACTTCTCAGCAAATGAAGAAGAAAGAACAAAGAAAATTGAACCCACAGAGGTTGCAATTCCTCCTCCATCTCTCCAAACTGATGAAGGAGATGCTGAGAGAAGTCGCTTGCTGAGAAATGATGATCAATTTTCAACTGAGATCAAAGCTCATTCACTTACTCCCTCTCTAGTGCCGTTTCCAAACGTTGAGGATTTTACTCCAAGAATAAAGGCACTAATGGCTGTTAACAAAGCATGCCAATAAGAGGATGATGCATTGCTTGCTGCGAGTCCGCTTGACATTGGCAAAATACTGGCTACAGTGCTGAAACGCACTACTTCACTTACCATAGCTCAGAAAGACATCAGTCTACACCACAAAAGCTATGAAGAAGATGTCAGTCAAGCACTCAAACTTGCTAAAAGTGCATTGAAAAAGGCTCAGGCTATTATTGAAGAAAAAGTCGAAAATGAGCGCAGACATGAGGAGAATTTGGCTTGTATTAAGGTAGAACTGTCTAAGCTAACCACAGATCAGCAAGGCATACTTCTAAAATACAACAGCCTAAGTACTCTTGCTGAAAATTGCAATGAGTTTTTCTCTCTACACATCAGACCGATGATGCAATCCATGTCTAAAGGGGAAGATAGACAAAGAAAGTCTTCAAGATCAAACAAACCCTCTGCTGAAGCGCCATTGATACTGCCTGGTCCACCTCCCAGAGAACCTCTTGCTGAAAAAGAGCAAAGTTCTAAGAAACGAGCTGAAACAGATTCTGAGAGAAGTTCAGCATATCCAAAAAGGAGAAAAACTGTTGCTGAAACTCAAGAATACCGTCACACTGAGAGTCATCAAAATCTGAATGAAGATGATGATAATGATGATGACCAAACAATAGCTCAAGCTATAAGAGCTAGGCCTATTTCTGCCTTAACTCCATCTGGCCAATCCAAACACTTCTCTTCTGACTCAAGATCTTCAGCAAGAGATCAAGAAAATGCTAAGTCAAGAAGAAGAAGGCAAAGACAGGAATACTAGCAATGAGGAAACAACTCAGAATGTGATCAGAAACCTACACGGTTGCTGGATCATAAAGCTGGAAGATCGTTTGACCAATGATTTCTTTCCAACTGTTGTACTTAATCAAATGTGCACTTGGATTGAATTGAAAGTGCAAAGAAAAGAAAGGGATCCTCCTCCCTACCCAAGGAACATTGCTGCAAAATGGCTGAACTTAGAGATCTTAGTAAGAAGAACTTCTATCGGCAAGAAGATAAAACAAGAGCCCGATTTAATCAAACCGATAGATGTTGCTTACTACAGTGATCCTTTATCCAAGAAGTCCAAAAACAAATATGGCTTGATTCCTTATGAGTATTTTTATCTCACTGCCAAGGATCAAGAAGAAAATCTTCTCTGGTTAAGAAAGATTCATGCCAACAAGGGCATTTCAGATACTCAACTTCTCCATGCTAGCAATTGGGGCATGCACTTGTGGGTAATTCACTACAAAGAAATGAATGGTGAAAACCATCATTATACTGCCTGCAAGAATGCAAGGATTATTCAACTTGAAGTCCGTAAGCTAGTTGAAGATTACGAGAAGGACTGTGTTGAATTCTCTGCTCTTGCTGAGAAGAGTGTAAGGGAGATTCTTAGGAAATCTTCTACTGGAATAGCTTAAGTCCCTTGTAAAAAGCTTTGTTTCTTTTGTTTACTGATTATTGTAGTTATCTCTGAACTTTCTTGTAAACTTACTGAAAGATAACTATCAACAATAAACTTTTGACTCTTATTGCTTTTTGATTATGCAAACTACTTATGCTCACTGTTTTATTATTCAAGTATGCTTGCATTAATCAACTAATTTATTCAACATCAGAAACCTCTAAAAGGGTAACAATTAATTTAGCCATGGATTGTTGACATCAAAAAGGGGGAAATTTGTTAGGAAACTTGTAATTTTGATGAGCAATTAACCATGCTAAATTAAGGAAAGTCCAGTAACTAGTACTCTTAAGGTCCATAGGAATTTAGAATTTTAAGGACATTGTAAAAGAGGAACGTTTGCTGAAGACTTAGTGTAGGTACTAGTTAGGTGCTTTAGTTTGCTGATGATGTACTTTGTTTTTACAAATGAACTATTGAAGCACTAGAACCGCTCAGAAACTTGAAGATTCAAAGACTGAAGACTTATGAAGAATTCTGGGAAATGTATCTACAAAGGCACATGTTGCTCTGAAAGTGGAAATTTCAGCAACAGCTCGCATAAGTGAAAATCTATATGACAGATTAGGTTGTGCTTGCTAAAACTGAGACTAACCGCTTGCTGAAATACATATGTGACCTCCTTGCTGAAAGTACTTGCATTTTGGCTCCAACGTTCACATTTGAATTCGATTCAAATGAACATTAAATGCAAAGTAAGCACACGAAGAACATGAAGACTAGAAGACAAATGAAGGACGCTGCTAAAAGTACAAAGCCAAGATACTAACATCTTAAGGAACAAAGCCTTAGAATTTGAAATTCAAACGGCTCCCTTGATTCACTATAAATAGAGGTCATCCGGCAAAGAGTTGAGTGTGTCAACAACGTGATCAAACTCTCACTTGTGCTTAAACACTCAATCTTCCATACTCTTTACTGCCTCTTGATCCGTTCCAAGACTTAAGCTTGAAACAAAAGCTACTTGTGAAGAAGTAGAACATTCACGGCTAAGAAATTAGTCAAGTCTTCTTTCTTTCGAACAAGAACAAGTCGTGACACCAGAAACAACTTAACTTGTTTACTGAAAAGTATTACGAGTTGTGTTTCTTTAGATAACTTGTTATAGCTGAAAAAGTTATACTCAAGTCATCTCATCCCAAACCTCTCTAACTGATAAACACCCTTTTTCAGGCGTGAAATTCAGGGGGAATTAATCAAGCATAGTTTTGCTGATTAAGTGTCCCAAGTTTGGTGGAGAACAAGGTTTAGTTCTCTAGTTAGGTTGGAAACGAAGCAAGTGTGCTTTGGTTTCTGAAGAATCATTATAGATAGGTGTTGTAAGGAACCTCAAGCTTATCTTAGTGGATTCAGTCCTAGAAAGGACAAAGTGGATTACTTGAGAGATTACGCCACTCTCAGATACCACAATAAAAGTGTTTGTGTGATTTACTTTACAACATTTAGTTTTCAGCAAGCTTTACTTATTGTACACTGCCACTCTGCTCACTTGCTGAAACTAGCACTCTCTGAAAAGCATTTATTGTATAAAGACTTCCGCACTCTGTTTTTAAAGTACCAGTAAAACTCGTTACTGAAAAGTAACTAGTACTTGCTGAGAAAGTTAAGTATCAGCAAACTCATTACTGAAAAGTAATAAGCACTTGCTGAGAAAGTTTTTAAACGACGAAAGTTTGAAAAGACTATTCACCCCCCCTCTAGTCTTTTCTTGTTGTTTAAAGGGACCAACACGAATGGATACATACATTACGGAGGGAGGCGTCGCTTCGTTTGAAGAAAGATAAAGAGTGTATGGCACGAACAGTTCCCGCCCTTACAGCAATGCGGGCCGGTTCAATGTTTGCGCGGGTAAAAGTGGGGAAGGATCCAGGATATTACTACATCCTGAATACATCACCATCTGACGCAAAATATCATACCAGCGCAAATACGAGCAACGCTAGAGACACCACCAAAAGAATACGAGAAGAATAAGAAGCAGAAAACAGCCGCGACATTAAAGAAGTGAACAAGACCCATTAAGTTCATTAGCCATCTCACAAAATGACTAAGAACTGGGGGACTATATGATATGACATATAATATCCTACTCGCGGACCTCTGCTTGTCCGCAAGATACAGAAGAAGACCCGCGGCGAGGCTTAGATAATTACATCAACCCCCGCAGGAGGAAGGCTTACCAAGGTGTGGTGCCGCCACATGGCCCTATGCGTAAGTATGGAAGATCCGTAAAGGCATAGGACCAAAGTAATGGCCCTGCACGCGGAAAGAAGACCTCCGCGGAGCGCTACAGCCACGCTTAGCCTGCGAGGAAATACTCTGCACAAGCACACCCCGAGTGGCTTATACGTAGAGCGTCATGGAAGACTCCCCGCAACGGAGGGAGGCTGCGTTGGACGAAGACCTCCGCTGAAAGCTATAGCCTAGCTTAGCCCGCGAGGGAATACTTCACGTAGGCACGCCCTGCGCAATCTACGTTAAGAGTACTACGGAAGACTCCCTCCAACTGAGGGAGGCGGAGTCAGAAGACTTGTCTGCGCCTGACAGACAAGAAGTACAGAGAAACAGTGCGAGAGCCGGATATCGAGGGAGAAAGGTCTCTCACTCAAGCTATCTCTATAAATAGAAGGCATGTCTCACATTTTGAGATAACTCTCATTCTATCACCAATATACTACTCTCTAAACAACCCTTCCAAGGTTCATGTAAGTCTTGTACCGGTTTGTCCAAGGCAAGCCGGTCAAAAAGGGATTTAAGTCCCTTTCTCTATCCGCGCAGGTACCACGAGCAGCGGGGGTACTGACATTGAAGGTGGAGCTGATCTTGTAGTATAGTCGTGGTTTATTTATAGTCCATAATTATATTTACAGTAGTATCTATACATAGTGTAATAGTGCCAAACACCTATTTTTTCATATAAAATTTATGAATCCCACATTTACCCTCACCATAATGTATTATCTCCCCTTTCACAAAATTTTATTCATGGACTATGATGTGCAATGAATATGTTCTATATGAACAACGAGTTTGTATACTATTATCCAGAGTAGTTATAAGGGTGGTTGTGTGGTAAGTATGCGGAAGTATCATATAAAAGAGGTTTGGAGTTAGAACTCCAGTGGGACATAAGGTGAGATAAGATTAATATAGATAGTAAAAAATTAGTGTAGAAATAGAGTATGGCATTAGAAAAAATAAAAAATTATATTATCGCGTGATGTGCTTATAACCCATCGCGTGATGTGCTTATGCAGTCATCCTACTCTCCAAGCATCAATTCTCCATTCCTTCACGATGAAGCCACTAACAACATTATAATATCTTCTAATCTTGTCCCCTAAACAAAGATCACAAAGAAAAATAAAAACAAAAACTCCCAAACATTAACTCATCTTCACAACCATGAAGTACAACGAAATCTGCCACTTCAGCCACCCCGACCACAACCTTAAATTCGAATACACCGAGACCCCCTTCAAATGCGACGGCTGCAAGGAGGTGGGAATCGGGTCTCACTACAAGTGTGGCGAAGATTGCAACTTCGACTTGCACACGCACTGTGCCCTCCCTACCGTGTCCATCACGCACCCGTTCTACACAAAATGCGCGTTCCAGTTCATGAGCCGGCCACCTGGCTCAGAAGCGCGTTATTGCAACGCGTGCAAGAAGGATGTGGCCGGGTTCTTGTACCACTGCAAATTGTGCGGGTTTGATCTCCATCCTTGTTGTGCCAAGCTGCCGATGGTGCTCGATGATGGTGATATTAAGTTGTACCTTTACAAGAAAGTTAGCGCGCCATGTCACAGGCATGCCTTTCTTCTCTCTATATAGCAAATTGCAACATATACGCGCGATTGATGATTAATTCATAATTTGGCTACATTTTTGTGCAACATAATGGATGTTGCGGTTTTCTGTTTGCTACGACACACTTTTGTGCCTCATGCTGCTTAAATTGATATAATATATTTCTATATTGCGCATTACAACACTTGCATACCACACGGGCACTACGAAATATTGTAGCAAAGAATAAATTGATTGCAACAATTTAACTTATTCAACTTACCATGTAATTTAAGAATAAATTAGATTTGGGTGTTTGTAAAATTTGTAAGTTGATAGATTTTTTATTTTTTTAATTTCTAACTGTATAATAAGTTGAGGTTGGTAGAGAAGTTGAGTTGGACGCTAAATAAACAACTCTTGGTTTGCAAAAATATTCCACAACTTCTTTAACTTTTAATCTTATTGTTACAAAAGCCTACCAAATTTTTGCTAATAATTCATTTTTGCGAATTTCTACTGAAATTTGTTCTATTAAAATAAGTTGAACTGGTCGATACAAACATCCCTTAATACTTTTGTGAAATATACACATAAATCAGCTAAAACTTTGAAATATTACATATAAACCACAAGGTCCACAACTATATAAACATTTCACTTAATTACCAGCCATGGTGCAGCTCCACCCATGGCCGATAGCATTTATTTATAAATTATTCCGTCTCTTTTTTAATTTCCGTTGTTTTGTAAACATTAATGTAAAGGAGAAACTTAAAGCTAGGAATAAGACACACAACATATTAAGTTTGGTTTTAAAAACAACAAACAACATATATATTAAGTTACTTATCAAGTAAAAGATTACGTGCCAAATGTCTTAAAGAATTTCTTATACTCCATATGTGAATTAGAATTAAAGAAAGGCACTCGTAACTCAAATTGCGTCAAGAATATAACTTTATGCTTATCACCATTCACCAGCTGAGAGTGAGAGAGAATAATGTACGTGATAAAGCATTTGCGCTTTTCATTTTTTATTAACCTTTTGTGAGACAGGGCTTGGAGGAATTGAGTAGATTGCAAACAAGTAGATTTCTAATGTAAATTTTAAGTTGGTCACTCTAACTAAGATGCGATGTTTTAATGATTAGGTGCGGGAGGAAAGGCGGGAACTGGAGCTACAGATCATCGTGCAAGAAGTACAACCTACACGTGGCGTGTGTGAGAGAGATGCTTGTCGAGAGCTGGCACGAGATCTATGAGGGGAAGAAAGGGTACGACGGGAGTAGGAGATTGGAGAATATGATTCCAAGTTTGAAAGGGACTTTAAAAGCGCATAAGCATAGAAGCAGTGTAAAAAAATGTTGTGAGGTGGCGGGCCTGGCCTTGCAGTTTGTGGTCTCTGCTGTTTTAGGGGATCCCTCCACTCTTATTGCGGGGCTCTTGGGTAAATTGATATCCCAATAGTTACTTGGTATTTGTGATTATTATAATTATATATGTGCATCGTATGTCAAGCAAGGGATATAACATACCGTTTAAAAAAAAAAGGATATAACGTTTAAAGACATGGGTTATTGTAGTGGACATGGGTTACTGTAGACATGGGTTGGTTGTTAAATAATGATAGTTTAATAATTATCATTTAGATTATTTTTGGAAAAAGCATCATATATATTACTAGCTACTTACATAGAGTTTTCTACAAACGTACAACGCCTTTCATCAGATGAAGCTAAACGAACCGACTGCTGCAACCTATCAGTGTTAACAAAACTATACAACCAAGGAGGACATATGTCCCAAACTAACAAATTAGAGCCTACATCAACCGACCGAAATTGCATCGGATTACTTCTGGAACTTGTACTGGAATATTAGGATGCCCGCTACCTAATTATCATTTAGATTTTGATTCTTTTGTAATTGACTTTTTTCTTTTTAATAATTATCATTCGTTATGATCTCGTACTAATAAAAACTTTTTTGTCGTTTAAAAAATAAAAATGTGCGATCTCAAAAGGAAAATCATCAATTAGCTGGGAAAAAAAAATGATACATACAAGTGTTATGTGGGGATGTTAATGATAAATGTAGCTTGACACATGCAAACATTTTACAAGGTGTAGAACATTATTCTTCAAAAAGTAAAACTTAAGCAGTGCGCAGTGTATTGTTCGAAATGTCAATAGCTTAAAAATACCAACTAGAGAGACATATAATATTATTCGTGTACCCTCATAACATGAAATGACATGCCCACGAATATATGGGCATAGCGGTGATGAGATGCCACCCAGATCGTGGGCACCTCAGTAGCTACACACGGTCTGGGTGGCATCTCATCGTCGAGCTACCTAGATTTTTGTGGGTAGCTAGGTGATGAGCTGCCACCCAAATCGCAGGCTAATGTGTCAGTGCCTAAATTTTCGTGGGCACCTATGTATCAGCTTTAAATTTACTATTTGGTCCGTAAATCTACTTAAAATTCAATGATATGGATAAGTCGTGCATATGAAATTCATTTATATGAATAAGTCGTGTATATAAAATTCAACAATTTCAAATCATACTACTACATAACCATCTTCATACCTATGATAGTTGTAATTTTTATTGTAGTCACTCATGTTGCAATTTTTGTGCGTTACAAAATTTTCATTTACGTTTATATACTTACATACAAATGAGGCATTTTTATTCAAAATATATTATTAATATGGCTCCTTTTGTAATTTATCAAATTTATGGACTTTCTTATAGAATGTCAAACTTTGTCCTAAAATTAGTAAATGTGTGTCCTAGAAATAGTAGTATTCTTTAATTTCGACAGACGATTTTTAGTAGTGCGTTGAACCTTCTGCCAGTCCACAATCATTTTCTTTTGGCCCGTAGTTTCGTACGTGTTTCACCTTTTTTCTAAAACCTAACGCCACAAAATTTTCAAGCTTTCTCCACTATATAAAGTTATAAACCCTCCTAAGCACAGTCAATCAACATACACCTTCTTTACTCCACACACTCAATCGAATCTGGCCCGAATTCCTACCCCAGCATGCGTGATCTGAATCGATTCAGATCTGGCTCCCAGTCTGATCCACATAGTTATAATAATTATTGAAAAAAAAATAGAAAAAATATTTGTCTTTTCTAGCATTAAAAGAAAAAAGAAAAAAATTACAAAATAGTGATAGTTTCAAGATTTTATCTTAAATTAGTGTGACCTAAAATAATTCTTACAACGTTTTAGTGAAAACTTATTGTAATTTTGCTAACTTTGGTAAGATATTCCTAAAATGTATTCCTTAATTATATCTTAATTACCATGTAAGTTGTTTTAATTGAATAATTTGAAATCAACAAAATTATAAAAATATATCGAACCAAGCATATCTTCTTGACCGCATCACTTACTTTCTTCAAGTATCATTATCAAACGTGATTTTTGGTTTCTTAGCCCAAGCATCACAGTCACACAAGCATCATCAACGACTCATACCACAGTTCCAAGCATCATTCTTAAACGTAATTTTGGGTTGCTCAGTTCAAGCATCATCAACAACAAAATCCACACTTTCAAGCATCACAGTCACATAAGATAATGATTGATTTAGATTGCTCAGTGCTAGACATCACAAACAACCCAAACATTGCACCCGTTTCTCGCACACATCCACTACTAATAATCAGTCATCATAATAAGACATCGTTGAACTCATCGAAACCTTCCAAACTTATTAATGCTTTGATGGATTGATTTGTGTTAATTCGTGTAATCAAAGGATTATAATTTTCAATGATGTGTGCAAATTGATGTTTGATTTGAAATTGGAAGATGATATGAAGTTGGACAGGATACGTCTTCTTAATCAGTTGAATGACAAAATTAGAAGCCATAAATTAAGGATAGTATTGATTTTCTAATTAATTAATTGACTAATTGAAATGGGAACGTTATAGACAATGGAAATTAAGACAGGGATAGTTTTATGTATATTTATGTGTAAAAAAGATTTGGGGGATATACAATATATCCTTATAACTTACCCACAATTGTATTTCCAAAATACAAACAACACATAATTGTATTTCCAAAACACAATTAATTCAATTAATATTCTCACAATATTAATTGTGCCACAACTAATTATAATTAATCTAGTTAATTATAATTCTTCCTATAGAGCTTTGGACGCCGGTTCACCACATAGTATGACCCATAGGGCCTCATTGTATATATTAAACTAGACAAGACGACTATGCATAATGGAATTCGATTCCTAGACGGTTCCAATTGCAATATTAATACATGAGGACGTTTGAGGAACCTAAAAACTACCTTTTGCTGGGAAGCCTGTTGCACTCAATGCTACGATGGTAAGGTCCTTTTATCTGACTTACTCGATATGCATCTTGGACCGACTCATGGCGTCTTTAGTGAGTTGTTTGGTTACCATGATATATTTATGACAATCATAAATATATTTGTACGATGGCCAGTGGTTTCTCTAACACAACTGTGAACGACTTGAGTAGTACTCTCAATTAATGATACACATGAGAGACGAATCCTCTACTGGGACCAACTATCACCAACCCTATGCATATTTCTAAGGTCCAGATGGACCGTATCTACCCTTTATTTGGGTGCAAGCATTGGTTACAACTAAAGAACAGAGTTCAGCATATGTGTTGATAAAGACCTGAGAGTCTAAGGACGACTGGCATCACTTCCACAACTCTGGTTCCCATAGACACCTCGGTATAGAGTATACATCGATGGGAGCTCCGGTGGGTTCTTCCATTGTTCGGATATCCTCCTCAAACAACCATGCGCAGTTATGGGAACATCATGGACTTGCCCCCAGCGATCCGTTGCGTGGCTGCGGGATCGCGTCATTCAGACCCCCATCCGAGATGACATTCGACTAGGGAGAGTTCGGGGCATATGATGTTTCACATAGTTCCCACTTACTATGTGATTATGCATACACCCTCTGGGGACATGTTTATATATCGATACAGACCAACCAGATAAAGATATGACATGTTATTGCTAGTGTAATATATATACGCAAGTAAACATAAACATGAATAAACAATAAATCCATTGAAGAAGCCCACAATCTAGATGAAATGGAGTTCAGCTAGATCGGATCCATGAAGAGATGGTTTACGAGATGTCCGAGCTATATAAAGCAATACATTTCAAATGGAAAAAGCAGATCAGACTAACGACGAAGTACTCTGTTGAAGGGTAATTTGTTCACTTTCTAATTCGCCTTAAGTCTTCTCCAAAGGGTAACACTTTGGTCTTCACTCGAAGGACGTTCCTTTGAGTATAAGTATAAAGTTTCTTGGTACCTGAAATCAACTAAGAAGGGGGGGTTAGTGTCTTCTACCCGGTCGGTAGGATATCAGACCGGAGTGTTGACTTTACGAGTAGGGAGTTGAAGGCTTCCCTAGTGAGTGAAATATTGAGAATAGGTGAGTATTGATTGATTACCTTGGGATCTTGAATGAGGCCTCCTTATATACTCATAGTATTTTATTGTCACTTTGTGTAGGATCGTGACAAGTGTCCGTCTGAGATTGAAGCCTTCTTTGGTCCAAGCCCATTAAGGAGGTCCATTGGCTTTGACCCAAACATCTGACCTAGGGTTTGGAGGGCTCTTTAGGCATTTCGAGACTTGATGGATCTTTCTGGAAGGTGGGCCACCTAAAGACCGACCAACTGTGCTCGACTTAGGTGCTTGAGCCTTTCTCGTGATCCATCGCTCGAGTAGGACTCTGCCTGGCTATCCCTTGAGGGTACTTCCTTGACGTAAGGTCCTCGATCGACCACCAAGGGTGGTCTCTCCCTAGGGATGGTTCTCAGTCGCCTTATCAGCTTTTCCTTTGTGAGCTTTCTTCAAGGGCGAGCCCATAACTCTGGTCGTTGTCTTTGTTGGTCGAGCCACCCTCCGGTGACGTACTTGGAAGGGTGATCGAGCCCTTTGAGGGACAGTCTTTTAGAGATCTATCGCGCTCTTAGACCGCTCCAGTTCGTAAATGCGGGCTGGACATATTTCAACACCAACATATGTCCCCCTAGTTTCCAAGTATCTTTGTAGAAGATAGTTGTGGAACTATTTAAAAGTCTGGTCGAACAGTTTGTAAGAGGTATGTTTCCTGAAAAGAGATCGGATCCGGATAAGCGTCGTAAGGTAGAAATACAGTCCTCAATTTTTCTATCTCCTCGATTTCTTCTTTTGGCTCATCGCTTGGTAATTGGTTAGCTTGAATTGCTTATATGGTTATTACTCTCTTAAGCTGTTCGTTCTCTTTGAGATGATCGAGCGATTCATATTTTTATCTATGTAACTTTCCACGTTCTATGAATTACCTAGAGGGACAGGTAATTCGCGAGCCACCGATGTTATGGGACAATTCGCGAGCGTGAGGGACAAAACCGTCTTTTCGAGAGGCGGTTGTGATCTTAACCGTCGGACGTGGACACGTGGTCGTCCCAGATCAATCGAGGGTAGGCCACGGTTCAAATTCCCGGGATACCCTTCTTTAAATAGGCCTTTACCAATTCATTTTTCACTTTTGCCAAACTTTTCTTCAGAGAAAATTAGAGCGATCGACCACCTGTATCCGCGAGCGAGGAGCTTTCTGACTACCAGATCTCAGCCTTTTCTGGAAACCGTCGACGTTTCCGGGTAGAGTTTGACTCCAACTGTTGTTCTAGCTACTCAAAACAAGTAAGTAATGCTTTTTTGCTGTTTAAAATCTGATATTGCTCTTTTAGAACTCGTACGTCGTCCGTTGCCGGAATATTCTCCGTTCACCGGACGTATACAGTGCTCCTTATTGCTTCCTTTCGCTCTGATTTTGCCCCTTAGAACTCCATCATTGTATGCTTGTTAACTCGTTCGTTGTATGCTTGTAATTTCTCCCCCTTTTACTTGCTGTTATTCCCCCTGCCTCGTTTAGAATAAGTGAAAACTGATAATACGCATGTTGGCTCTTGAGTGGTTGGTCGCTCCTCTATGTTTGAGCGGTTGGTCGCTCCTTTGTACTTGTCATTACTTCGATTAGTGTAACTTCTCATGTGATGCTCTTCTTTTGCGATTTTTCTCTGTTCAGGAGGTCGAACATAATGAATATACATAAGCTGACCTCTCAGACTATAACCACCCTTCTCACCTTTTTCTGGCCTTACCCTTAGGATGTCCGAGAGGAGCGAAGATAGCCAAAATCGTCGTGATACCGAGGATTATGGGTCCGACCATGATGCGTCAGCAGGGACGTCATTATCGACCGGATTCCTTGATGACACTATAGAACCCTTTTTTGAGGCCGAGGAGCAGTTCAACACGTCCGATCAGGATCACGAAGAAGACGAGCGAGATTTCGTTGATGGGAGCGAGGAGGGTAAAGAGGGATCTCAGGCTGGTGACGCGGCTCGATTTTTGGAGGAGTCCGACGAGGAGGAAGCCGTAGAGTATCGACTACAACCTTGTAAAAGGCAGAGGACGAGCGAGGATGACTTCATAGATGATCGGACCGAGGCTGGGGGAGGTCGTCTTGAGACTGGAATTCCTCATGATCTTATGATGCGAGATGCTCATGTCAGAGGTAGATTTTACCATGCTCACGACGTAGTGGACCCGTTAGAGATTCGCATAGAGGATATGGATGACACTGATCGTCCCATTCCTGCTATCATAGTGTTCGAGGAGGGCGAACACTCTAAACAAGAAGGTGAGAGAGAGGAGGAAGATTCTGATGAGGGTACTCTTAGCCCTAATCCTCTTCAGGTTGCCATCCCTGGATCGCGCCGTCGAATAGACTTTCCTCCGCAAACTGCTAGGAGAACGGTAATCTCCTCGGATGATGAAGATAGCTTTCAACTCATCCTTGATGCTCATCGGGATGAAGCTGGTCCGAGAAGCAGAAAGTCTCTGTCCCTTCCGAGGAACGATGGGGCTTCATTTTATGACCCGGAATTTCAAGCTAAGTATGGAGGTCGAGAGGAGGAAGAAACTAGTTATCACTCCATAGATCCTCGGACCATTGACTTTGAGTTTCCCGGGCCCGACACTCAAGTGGAGGACATTGCTAACGTGATCGAGGAGCAAGAGCATGCTCCCGGTAAAGCTCCGAAGAGAAAATCTGGTCGCTCAAAGAGGAAGTCGGCTGCGGTGGTCGAGGAAGAGGACGAGGTCAAAATCACAAAGGCCACCAAAAAGAAATTTACACGTGGACCTTTAGACGTTGACCTCCCCGATCCTGATGGCGAGCGCAATGAAGACGGCATGATCCCGACCACTGCTTCTACGGTGCTCGAGAAGGAGATCCCGACCATTAGGTCGAACTACTGCATTGATGAGGATATTCTTGACATTCTGATACCTAAGCCCGACCAGACTTTTTACAATGCTCCTCCCGGTTACATAGCAGTGCATCTCCTAGCCTTGGAGTGAGGATGGATACTCCAGTTTTGTGATGCCTTCAAGGATATATTCAACCAGCTCGGGATCTCTCCCTGTCAACTAATCTCGAGCTCCTTTGGGACGTTGATATGCTTTGGCGTCTACTGCCAAAATAGGGGGATCGAGCTCAACTTCCGGAACTTCAACCAAATGTTCCGTGTTTCAATGAGTGGAGGAAATAAGTTCTTCTGCTATTTCTCTACTCGACCGGGCTTCTCGTTCATTAAGGACGCTCCCTCCTCCTCGAGATATAGGTGGTGGAACCGTTACATCTACGTGAAGAAGAAGAAGCTCCCTGGCATGAGCGATGAGGATGCAGAATGGGGTGTTCCCAAGTTGTTCTATCGAGGAGCGATAGCGAAGAAGCATCCCTTGCCCGAGACTCTTGATGATTGGGCGGTCGAGCTCCAGGTAGAAAATGAGAGCGACCTGGCGCAACAATACTTCTATTGGGGGCTTGTTCTTCAGCCGCTCCCCTATCTCTCTGGGTTGTCCGCTCCCGTCTACACCGGCTTCCGACCTAGTTACGAGAAGGAATACCTCTTCGGTAACTAAAGTGCGTCGAGCAGTCATTTCATACTTGTGTTAAAAACTTGCATGTTTTTGCTTTCATTTTTGCTTGTTGACTTTGTGTTCGCTCTTGTTTGCTCGCTCTCCATCATTAACTGTTGCTTCTCTTTTTGCAGATTACTGGTTCAATTGGATCATGAACGAGACGTTGAAGGCCAAGGAAGACGCCCGGTGAAAGGCGCGACTAGCCGGGAAAGGGACCAAGATACTTGGTTAGATCAATATAAGCCACCCGAAGAATGCTGCTACTCTTCGGGAGAAGATGAATTATGAGGGGAATGCCCCTCCTGTGGATGATGTGGAGGTCGGGCTTGAGAGCTCAGTCGACCAGGGTAAGGGTGCGAAGAACCCTGAAAAGCAGCCCGCTCGTAGTGCCCCTGCACAAAGACCTAGGGCTCAAAAGAGAATCCTCGAGCTTGATGGGTCTGGGCCCGCGGTCGATCCCTCGAGGAAGAAGAGTGAGTCAAAAGAGGTCGACCGAGACGCTGAGGTAAAGCGGTTCATCCAGATGACCGATCTTAATCGCGCCCATGCTTTAAGCATCTGCTCGCGCCAGGTATCATTCTAGCGTAAAAAATTTCACTAAGTCCTTTTTGTTCTCCTCGCACCAATTCCTTTTTCTTCCTTCTCGCTTTCTCATCTTTCTCCTCTCCTTTTACTTGACAACTCGAACAACTTACAATGGCTTATGGCCACATTGTTGCGGATCGCTCGGATGTCTCCAAGGTGATCGAGGATCTGGAGAAGTATTTGGCGGATGAGCGGTCCAAGAATAAGGCTGCGGAGCTAGAGATGAAGAAGTCCCTTGGCAGGGTCGATTACTTGGAGAAGGAGCTAAAGAATGAGAAAACTCGAACGAGCGGGTACATGGGTGCCTATTCTGCCTTGTCGGTTGCTATGACCAAGTTCAAGGATCGTCTCTTGTCGCTCCTTCAGGGCACGAGGATGGAGGGTGCTCGGGCGTTCAAGGAGTCTGACTCGTACAAGATGGCCATGCAGGAGGCGAAGGAAGCGCGCGAGGATGGCTTCTTTGCTGCGGTCGACCAGCTGAAGGCCATAAAGATGCTGCCGGAAGACTTTGATGCAGATGAGGTCGAGGAGCTAAAGCCTGGCTTGAAGGGAGACTTCACTCCTTATGTTGATGATGCAGTCACTAAAGGGATGCATCGGGCTTGCGAGTTCGGCGAGCTGGTGGCCGATCCCTCGGTTCCCTATTCAAGCAAGTCTCCACTCCTTCCTTCATGGGTTCCAGATGTACTAAGACTTGGGCTCATTCTGCCGTTCAAAAAGTGTCCTCTCCGAAATTCCGACTGGATCACTGTGAACGCTTCCGTGCATGGTCGTCCGATGGATTTCGTCGAGCCCGAGCTCAGGACTTATGAGAAGTCTATGCGGGAAGCCCGAGCAAAGGATGGGGCAGGCGAGCAACAGAACGCCGAGGAGCAAAGGGGAACAACGACGACCCCTCAAGGAGCGCAGAGCGACTTCACTGCTAGTCGCACCCGTTGAAGCCCGAGTATGCTCGGTTAAAACTGTTGTAATTTTACTTGCTTAATTTCAAAACAATCAACTCATTCGGCCCCTCGCGGCATTTGTACGAATGATGAATGTAGTGCAGAGGTAAGATGACCTCGAGTGTCTATCTCTAGGGACTTAACTAGCTTTAACTACAATAACTATTATAAATTCAAAAAACAAACTAATCTTAGCTTAACTTAACAATATATAACGAGGGCTGGTGATAGTAATGCTCATTCTAACATCGGGTTCTAATTATGCGTAAAAGTGCAACACATACTACTTTAAAAGTAATTCGAATTAACAAACATCAAAAGACAGATTTTTAGACATGTATTTTGAAAGTTTCCTATCTATACTAATACTTGGCTAAGGTTGTCAGGCTTAGTTCAAGCAGTACTTGATAATTATAAATATTGAATGGATGATCTTGAATTTTCCTAGTGTTTCTAACACTTTTATACGAAAATATTTGACTTAGTCGGATCAAAGAATCGAATAAAATAATTATACAAGTAAAAGACTCAGAAACTCAATCATGCACAATATGAACCCTAGCTATGAATTTACATACTATCACCAACTAGAAATTTAGCTACTCATATCAAATCAAGATCAACAATAGCAATCATAGATGAAAACATAATTGAATTGAAAGATAGAGTATGAAAAAGGTGAGATACAAAGTTACCACAGAGGGTTGTCAATCTCCGGTGAATTGCTAAACTCACAAGTTTCTAGCAAGGTGAGATCAAAAGATGTCCAAATCTCTACCTTGGTGCTCCAAATTGCTAAAATAAAGTAGTTCTAAGTGAAAGAAAATCCAGAACAAGCTCTAGGGTTTATGTCTGCAAAATTATGATCTAAGATATGAAAATTCGCAACTTTTACAAATATATATATCTGCTGCCGAAACCGCCCCAGGCGGACCACCTGAGATGCCAAGCGATGCGCCTGGCACGGGCAGATTTCTGCCCGTGCTTTTCTTCCTCCAAGTCTTCGATTTTTGGTCTTTGGCAAGACTTTGAGCTCCGAAACTCGGTCATGTGGCCTGGAAATATGTCCCGGTACTCTTTGACACACCACGGGTGATCTCGTTGCACCAAAACTTCAATGTTTCGCCATGATTTATATCCAAAAGGTGCGATTTTCACCTAAATCCTGAAAAGAACAAGGAAATGGAAACGTGACACTATTCTAACAAAATGCACTAAAATGCATACTAGAGGATAGCTAAATTGGTTAAAAAAGAACCGAATGATAGTGTAATAAATACTGTCATCAAACTCCTCAAACCGAACCTTTGCTTGTCCTCAAGCAACTAGCTAGACTCCATGCAAACTACATGCAACACAAAGAGGAGTCTCATGCCAAACAAGAAGAACTAATCTATTGTATCTACCAAATGCTTATGAACAAAGACCATACAAATCATAACATGGAAGTAGGTTGAAGAATGCCTCGATTGAACCTATACACATTCACATATGCACTTTGTTAAGCAAGGGAGTTTCTCGTAACATTCCCTACCTGGACCTAGGCAATGACGACATAATGATGCATATTAAAATACAAATGGTTGCCCCGTGCCTATGAAACTGAGGGCTTACTACTGTTCACCAAGTGAGACTTTCCCTCAAGAGAGGTCGAACCAATACTGGCTCTCATCAAACGAAATAGGGTTCCCTAAAAGACAACACTCCCTTATCTACCCGACTCTTAGAGCAAAGACTCTTCACCACTTCTTGAATGGCAGGACGAGGGTGGTCTAGAACAAGCCTTGACTAGGCGACACGAAAACACAAGGAAGAATTTACAACTCGATTACAAACTACTACAAAAGTTGAAAAATGAAGCAACGCTTTGCTAAACTGCTGTTTGGCTTGCTTGGACCCTTCTTTTGTTTTTTTGGGTCTTATTCTTTTTTTTTCTTTTTCCAGATTTCTGGAATTTTTTGATTTTTCTTCTTTTTTTTGTTTTTTTTTTGTTTTTTTTTTGTTTTGTATATAGCCAGTAGTAGCACAATGAAAAGAAATAACAATGACTCTACAACGACCTCCCCAAACCTATTCGAAAGAATAGGTTGGAGCACAAACTCACAAAGAAGAACAAAAACAAACTCAAATGACTCAACTATACGAAAAACAAGTCATACAAATGGTAACCCCCTCCCCAAACATATTCGTTAGAATAGGTTTCAAACAAAGGATCACACACCCTAGTCTACCTCCTTCCTAGGCATTTAGCAATCTCAAAAAGCAAGGTGAAGACTTGTTGCATCTTAGGTACATAATTACACGAGAATACAACCAAAGACTCTAACATGCAACATTTTATAAGGCCTTCGCGAACCGCAGTAGAGAAAACACCACATAGTGATGCGAGACTACCAAGTTTAACTAGTGCACATACGAATATGACAAGTCAAGCGAGACAAACCTCAAACTAATCCATAGAGATGCAATGCATGGTCAATGGTAAAAAACACTTAGTCTATACAATAAAAAAGTTCAAAAATTTGGCAATAAACTCCACACAACATCATGCAAAACTAGACTAAGGATGAATGCATACGAACAAACTAAATGCTAAGAAAGGGGTAAACGTGCAAACAAAGGCTTTCACGAGTTGACATTAGAAATATAAGTCATTGGAATACCCAGAGATAACCCCCCCTAACCTGAACTTCGTCGTACGTCCCGAACGTCGAAAGTGGATATTGGGTGAGAGCTGGAAGAGTACTTGTAACCTGTATTACTCAATGAAACTCGTGAAAAACCAAAACGGATGATAAAAAGGGTAAAAAGGTCAATATGTTAGCATACGGGGGTGATTCGTGGTGTCTGGATGAAAATCTAGACACCCGGAGCACTAGCGCCCACAGGCGCACCGCCCCATGTGAGGGGCGTTCCGCCTGGGGTGCCCAGAGGCGCCCAGGCTTCGGCCTCTCCCGGGCGCACCGCCCCGTGTGAGGGGCGGTCCACCTGAGGTGCCCAGGCTTCTGCCTCTCCCGGACGCACCGCCCCGTGTGAGGGGCAGTCCGCCTGGGAGCGGTAGAGGCGCCCAGGCGTTCTGTCTTTCTCGGGTGCACCGCCCCGTGTGGGGGGCGGTTCGCCTGGAACGGCAGAGGCACCCAGGCGTTCTGTGTCTCCCGGGCGCACCGCCCCGTGTGAGGGGCGGTCCGCCTGGGAGCGGCTGAGCCTTGGCTCCGAGTTAATCATCCCCGAACTCAAAAAATACCAACTTTTTACCTATTTTATCACCAAAAACACACTCTAACACAAGGGGAAAAACAACTAAAAACTCAAAAAAGGAAAAACTACAAGCTACATACTCTCATGTGAAGGTGGGAGTGGTGAGGTCGAGATGATCAACCTCCACTTGATCAATGGGAAGCTCAAATTATGGTTTCACACGTTGCCCATTCACCTTGAAGGTGTCTCTAGTCTTCGGGTCCAAAAGTTCTACAGCTCCATGGGGAGCAACTTGGACAATCTCGTATGGTCCATCCCATCGAGTACGGAGCTTCCCTGGAAATAAGCGAAGTCTGGAGTTGAACACTAAGGCTTTTTTACCAGGGATCAGCTCTTTCCGCACAATACCACGGTCGTGATACTTTTTGGTGCGCTCCTTGTAAAGCTTGGCGTTCTCATAGGCACCGAGGCGTAGTTCATCAAGCTCGTCGAGTTGCATCAACCTTTCTTCCCCAGCTTTTCGCATATCAAGGTTTAGCTCCTTTATTGCCCAATAAGCTCTGTGTTCCAGCTCAACCAGAAGGTGGCATGCTTTCCCAAACACAAGTCTATACGGAGTGGTGCCGATTACTATTTTGTAGCTGGTTCTATACGCCCAAAGCGCATCATTCAGTTTTCCAGCCCAATCCTTCGTGCTAGGCTTCACCACACGCTGAAGGATCTTTTTAATTTGACGGTTGCTAACCTCTACTTGCCCAGAAGTCTGCGGATGATATGGTGTAGCAACATTATGGGTAACACTGTATTTCTTCATGAGTGAGGCAAAGGAACGGTTGACAAAGTGAGAACCTCCATCACTGATAATTGTTCTAGGAACTCCAAACCGGGTGAAAATCACATCCTTCAAGAATTTCAAGACTACCGAAGCATCATTCTTCCTAGTGGGGATTGCCTCCACCCACATAGTTACGTAGTCCACCGCGACTAGAATGTACTCATATCCCGAGCTTATGGGAATGGTCCTGTTAGGAAACTTGTAATTTTAATGAGCAATTAACCATGCTAAATTAAGGAAAGTCCAGTAACTAGTATTCTTAAGGTCCATAGGAATTTAGAATTTTAAAGACATTGTAAAAGAGGAACGTTTGCTGAAGACTTAGAATAGGTGCTAGATAGGTTGGTTTTAAAGCTTATGATGTATCTTGTTTTCTGAAAAGAAATACAACCTATTGAAGCATTTGCTGATGATGTACTTTGTTTTTTTACAAACAAACTATTGAAGCATTTAGAACCGCTCAGAATCTTGAAGATTTTGAAGATCTGAAGACTTGAAGATTTTGAAGATCTGAAGACTAGAAGATTTCTGAAGACTGGTATCTACAAAGGCACATGTTGCTTAGAAAGTGGAAACTTCAGCAACAACATTGCATAAGTGAAAATCTATATGACAGAGTAGGTTGTGCTTGCTGAAACTGAGACTGACCACTTGCTGATGGAACATATGTGACCTCTTGCTGAAAGTACTTGTATTTTGCGCTCCAATGTTATTGTTTGAATTCTATTCAAAAGAGCATTAAATGCAAAGCATGCACGCGAAGGACGTGAAGACTAGAAGACAAACAAGGACGCTGCTGAATGTACAAAAGCAAGATAGTGACATTTTAAGGAACAGAAGCCTTAGAATTTGAAATTCAATGGCTCCTTATTTTCACTATAAATAGAGGTCATCCGGCAAAGAGTTGAAGTGTGTCAACAACGTGTTCATACTCTCACTTGTGCTTAAAGCTCACAAACCCTTCAATACTCTCTACTTCCATTGATCCGTTCCAAGACTTAAAGCTTGAAAAAGCTACTTGTGAAGAAGTAGAATTTACACGACTAAGAAATTAGTTAAGTGTTCTTTCTTTCTTTCGAACAAGAACAAGTCTTGACACTAGAAACAATCAAACTTGTTTACTGCAAAGTATTCAAAGTTTTGTTTCTTAGATTACTTGTTGTAACTGAATAAGTTATAATTAAGTTATCTCATCCCAAACCTCTCTAACTGAAAATACACCCTTTCAGGCGTGATATTCAGGGGGAACTTAATCGAGCATAGTTTTGCTGATTAAAAGTACCAAGTTTGGTGGAGAACAAGGTTGCGTTCTCTAGTTTAGGTTGGAGACGAAGCAAGTGTGATTTGGTTTCTGTTTGAATCGCTCTAGATAGGTGTTGTAAGGAACCTCAATCTTATCTTAGTGGATTCAGTCCCAGAAAGGACAAAGTGGATTAGTTGAGAGATTACGCCACTCTCAGATACCACTATAAAAGTGTTTGTGTGATTTACTTACTGTATTTGGTTTTTCAGCAAATCATATCTATCTGTACACAGTCACTCACATCACTTGCTGAAACCTTCATTTACTGAAAGAAGCACTTATTGTATCAAAGACTTCCGCTCTCTGATTTTAAGTATCAACAAACCTAGTTACTGAAAAGTATTTTACGCTTGCTGAGAAAGTTAAGTATCAGCAAACTCATTACTGAAAAGTAATAAGCACTTGCTGAGAAAGTTTTTTTAAATGACGAAAGTTTGAAAAGACTATTCACCCCCCCCCTCTAGTCTTTTCTTGTTGTTTAAAGGGACCAACAAGTGGTATCAGAGCTGGAGGTTCTTTAACCTTCAGCACTGAACCTAGATCCCCTTAGGTGCTTTCCGTAAATCACTCTCACTTGATCAGTTTGGTAGTGCTTTGGTGACAGGATGTCTTTAGGAGATGCTCCCTTGCTGAAGCTGGAAAACTACGAAAAATGGCGAAACAACATGATGCTACATCTTGAGGCCATTAGTGATGAGATGGTCACTGTCATTAATGATGGACCTATCAAGATCACTAAGGTTGAAAGGAGTTTCCCTCACAAGATCACTGAAGCTGGAATGGAAACTATCTTAGGCGAACCGACTGATACCGTCGTGCCAAAACCAAGAGAGGAATGGACTTCCGACGAAGCCAAGAGATTCCCTCTTGATGGCCAAGCTAGAAACATCATCATTCGATCAACTCCGGATATCATACAGTGCAAACTGTGGGGTGCTAAAAATGCTAAGGAGGCTTGGAAAATGGTTCAAGATCTTTGTGCTGGATCTGACAAAACCAAGGAAAACAAACTTGAAGTACTTAAATTAAAGTTTTAAAACTTTAAGCAAGGTACAAACGAGTCACTAGGAAGACTTGGATTTCAGATTCACAACTCTTGTTAGTGAAATGGCAGCCTTGGGTGTTGGAAATCATTACTCAGATTCTGAGAAGGTGAAAACCATTATCAGAAGTCTGAATCAAGAATGGATCCACACTCAGAATTTCTATTACAATTAAGGAATGCCAGATATTACACCAACAAAGTTGTTCTCTCATCTTGCTACTGTCAATTATGAGACAAAGCAAAGAGAAAATGTGTTTGCCGAAAAATCGCAAAACATTGCTCTTGCTGCAAAGCCGTCATCTTCTGAAAAGAAGAATGATAAAGAGCCTACTGATGAAAACTCTTTGGTTGTCAAAAACATGAAGAAATTCATCAGCAAGGACCTTGAAAGGCGAAAAGCAAAAGAGAAGCTGAAAAAGCATCTTGGTAACAACTACCATAAGTACAAGAATGAGACTAGCTCGCTGAACAAGCAAGCTCAGCAAGCAACTTCATCAGAAGAACCAGAAGTTGGAAATGATCTCTGTTATTACTACAAAAATCCCGGACACTTCAAAGCTAATTGCCCTTTGCTGAAAGGCAAATCTGCTGAAAAGAAGAAGAAGTTCAAGAGAGCTTTAATTGCTGAAGAAAAGAAGAAGCTTCAAGCAAAGATCGATGCATTGTGCATTGATACTAGCTCCGAAGACAGTGAGGATGAAAGTTCAGACACTGACGATGAAGAAGCCACTCTAGACATGGAGATTGGCAAAGAAGTTTGTGGAATAGCTATGGAAGCTTATCCAGATGTGTCAAACTACGAGTTCTGCCTCATGGTCGGTCAGGTAAACAACCCTACCTCTGACTCAGACTCAGAAAGTGAAGACGAGATTGACCTTGACAAGATTCAAGGAGAAATCGAAAGATTTGAGAAAACTCTGAGCAGACAGCAAGAGAAACTACAGATTGCTGAAACTCTAACCAAGCAAACTACTGAAAAGTATGTCTTGCTGAAGGAAGAGACCCAAGAAAAGGATGCTGAAATAAGGTGTCTTAAGAAGTTGATTGCTGAAGCTACAGAGAAGAATTCTCAAATGGCATTAGAATTGGAAGAATATCAGTCCTCAATTCTAAAGTTACTTGTTGAAATCCAAGAATGAAAAAGATGAAAATCAATTTCAAATCATATGTGGACGCAAGTAATACGTTGACTGAACTAAACTCTTACTTGAGAGATCCATCTCAGAAAGAAGGTTTAGGTGCAACGTATGAAGGTGATGACGTAGAAATCTTGAGTAAAGATAAATCACCGATTTCCTTTGTACGTGCTACTGATAGTGGTCTACCAGAACTCTATCAGTTTGGTCAATCTAAGGTTGCTGAAACATGCAATCAAGTACCTACGGCCATAAAGTCCGCTGTTGCTACTCAAAGTAACAAGACTTTAAAAGGAAAACAGGTTGCTGAGAAGCAAACTGGAAAGAAGAAGGATGCTGTGAAGCATTCCGCCAAACAAGTTGCTGAAAAGCAAATTGTTAAGTCTAAAGGCAAGATTACTAAAAGTAATTGATGAATGTGTATTTTACACTTTCATTTGAGTCGTTTTTACCTATTTTAGCTATCCTCTATATTAATTTAGTTATATTTTAGTGCATTTTATTAGAATAGTGTCACGTTTCCCTTTAGTTTTTATTTTACAGGTTTTGGTTGAAAAACGAGGATTTCCGGGAAATTATATTGAAGTTGACAAGGAATTGGTGTTCCAGAAGCCTAATTGGAGTATCTGAAGGTTTCCGGATAGGATTTGAAGTCTAGGGGTCGAATCTGGAGGTTAGAAGGCCACTAGAAGTCAGAAACCGAGTCCGAAAAGGGGAAGAAATCCAAAATCACGTCGAAAACGCGTAAATTTCCGAAAAATACTCCCGGGCGAATCGCCCGGGATGTGGGGCGAATCGACCCACACCAGGCGACTCGCCCGGTGTGTGGGGCCCTTCGCCCCACACTAATTCGAAGCCTATATATAGTTGCTCAGTTTTTCTCCGTTTTTCATACTTTTCCAGACCTTTTCTCTCACCTTTCTCTGTAGTCTTAGGTAGGAACTTCCCAGAGCCTGTTCTGGGGGTTCGTAGCTTAGGAGATACTTTTTCATAGCAGTTTGGAGCTTGTAAGATCGCGATTCTTCGGAGACTGACAACCTTCGGTAACATTGTATCTTACAGTTTTTCTACTTATTTTTATATATCTTTCAACATGTTTTCTTCTATGATTTCTATTGATTGCATGACAACAATGAGTAGCTAAACTTCTCGTTGGTGATAGTATGTGAATTCTTAGGAAGGGTTGATAATTATGCTAATGGCTATATCGCGCATTATACTCCGTGTTATTGCTTTATTTCTTTGATCTATCCAAATCTCTATCTTCGTATTGTTGATTAATTATTGCACACAACTGGACAATTCATTGGTCTTTGACCTATCTAAATCTATATCTTCGTAGTGTTTGATAATTACAACAGGACAATTCATTGATCAAAGATCTCCATGCAAAACCGAGGAATTTACGCATGATTATTAACCCGTTATGCTTTGAAGGACCATACTATCACCAATCTCCATTATCTGTTAAGAAAAACCTTTGCTAAACCTGCTGTTTTATATTCTAAATTAGATTAGATAAAGCTAGTTATAGTCCTTAGAGATCAACACTCGAGGTTATTCTACTGCTACACTACGGTTTTCGTTGTAGTTATGAATTGCCTTTGGCTAAATAACAAATTTATTTGATTGATTGGGACCCGACAATCCCTGCATCATCAAATTGGCGCCGCTGCCGGGGACTATACTCCTTTTTTCTGTTTAATTTGTTTATATTTTCAGCATTCAATTCCTAGTTCTAGTAGTTTTATTTTTCCTTTTTAATCTCTATCTGATATTGCTTTCCTAGAATGTTACAGATAGTGTATGCCACATACACGATCTAGAGGAACACCGCTTGCTGATTCAATTGCTTAGATCGACAGAGTCTACCACCAAAGAAGGCGACTACTTCAAAGGCGTGAGCTAGAGGAAATAGAGGATACCGATTTCTCTAAATCTCTACACAGTCTTTTCAAGGAAATCGACGGAATGGCAGAAGCTAGACCACTGAAAGCATGGGTTCAACCCTCCAAGGATCGTATGAGGGGACCGGCGATTGTTCTTTCGTCTGCAACTCGAGATCTGGAAATCAAGAACCACGCATTCCAACAACTTCCGAGGTTCTATGGCTTAGCAAGGGAAGATGTGATGGGGTACTTGCACGATATTGATGATTTCGTCAACCAACTCCCACGACCCGGAGCTGAAATAACAATGGATGAGTTGCGGATGAAGGTTTTTCCTATGGGGCTTGGCGACAGAGCCAAGTCATGGTTGAGTTCTCTACCAGCAAGCTCGCTGGACACTTGGGAGAAGGTTTTTTCAGCTTCCATGGAAAAATACTTCCCTCACACCTTGACTACCGCGCTCAAGGCGCAAATCACTGGATTCAAACAGGACTATGATGAGACCATCTACACCGCGTTTGAGAGGTTCCAAGATCTCACGAACAAGTGCCCTCACCATGGTTTTGAGCTTTCTGACCTAGTCCAACACTTCTACAATGGACTAACCTTTGAGAACCAACAAGTGGTGGATTTCCAATGCCGTGGCAATATTTGGGAGGAAACCGCAGAAGCCGTCTGGGCCGTTTTCGAAAGGCTTGCTAAGGGTTCGCAGTTCAAGGACCCTAGAGCGATGGTTAGGAGACGTGGACCTGAAGCTCCACCGACTCAAGAAGCCCCTATTTATAGGGGGAATGGGGATCAATTCGAGTGCTTTACCAATGAATTGAAACAAGTCCTCAAGAGCGCCACTGGAACAACTGTTTCGAACGAAGTTTGCCGAATATGCAAGAACAATGGGCATGGGGCTCATATGTGTAGATCGGAGCTTGCGTACGATGATGGCAACTGGGCTCAAGGAGGCCTTTGCTACGGAGTTTGGTACTCAAGAAGCTAGCTACGGACAAGATGGTAGGAATCCTCGAGGTGGATTTTGGAGAAGAGGGTTCCGAAACAATCAAGGATGTGCACCAGCTAGCCAAACTTATGGCCCTAACCAAGACCGTAGTAGGCTTAACTATGGTAATGACCACTGCGAAAACCCCGCTCCGAAAGAACAACCGAAGTCGAAGTCGGCTCAACTGATGGAGAACTTGCAAAAGATGGTTGATCACACCCAATGTTTTCTCAAACGTTATGAAGAAGATTCTGAGAAAACTAGAGCAAGACTTGATAGGTTGGAAGAGAGCACTAGGCGTGCCCAACAAAAGATGCAAGATTTGATCGACCGAGGAGCAAGTAGGGAACAAGGCAAACTGCCTAGCAACACTGAGAAGTCAATGTCCATTACCATGACAGGTGATCTACCTGTTGAAATCACCATCAAGAAGGTTGCTAAGTGCGAGTGTTGCAAGAAGGAAGAACCTCCACAGGCTAAGGAAGAAGAGAAGGACCTTAGTTCTGACGAGAGTGAAGAGGAGCAAGAGGATCCCGAGCCACTCCCTCAAAGTTTCGATGTTAAGGTCGGGATTGGTGAGCTTGAAGATGTCCGTGCAACACTAGACACGGGATCCTACTCTAATGTGCTCCCTTTGAATGTGTTCGAGAAGAGTAGCCTTGGAAAACTATCTGAGCATAAGGCTATTGTGCAACTGGCGGATGGATCCTTTGTGAGACCCGAAGGCGTTGTGAAGAATGTATTGGTCAAGATTGGTGACGCTTCTGTATACACCAATTTTGTAGTTATGCCGGCGTCTACACCTTGGACAGGGGATGTCATTCTCTTGGGGCGAACGTTCTTGACTAAGCTACGCTCCGTGATGGACATCTACCAAAGGACTTGCACTATTGAGGTGGATGGCAAGCGACATGTGTTGCGAGCCATATCTGATCCGCCTGATACTTCTCACACTACTCACTACTGTGGTCTTGCAGCCTATGTTCATTCTTATTCACAGGTTCGTGGCATGAGGAGGAGATCCATGAAGGGGAAGTCTAGTACCCTCAAGAAGAAGAGCTAGGCGCAGACAGGAGTCGAGTCAAAGACTTTAAACAATGACGCTATCCGGGAGGCAACCCGGAGTTTTTATCGCTTTCTTTACCGCTTTTATGCATGCATTCATATTTGAATAATTTGCTTTTCATATGTGAATTTGTTCGTCTCTGTGTCGTATGTGCGTATGTTATGCTTGAGTGAGATTTTTCGAGTGTTTTGTGAGAAAAATGGTTTTCGGGGACTTAAGAACCGCATTTTTTCGAAAAGTTCATCTCCCCGCCTCAGGAGGTGGGGGGCGAATTGCCCTACGAGTCTAGAGCACGCCGCGCGCTCTGGACGCGCGGGGCGATTCACCCCGCACGGGGCTACTCGCCCCAGGCGTGGGGCGACTCGCCCCGCGTTCTGCAGAAAAAAAAATCGGGGATTCTTCCCCATTTCTTTATTTTTTCTCCATCTTCTTCATCTAACTCCTAAAACTTCCCCGTTTTCAAAATATCTTCAAACCTTCATAACTTCTTCATATTTCCATCAAATTGTGTGTTCTTTAGCTTCAATCGAAGCCCGTTACGTGCTCTTTCTTTTCACCCGAACAAATTTCTTCCTAGTTCATTCAATCTTCGGATTTGAGGTAATCTCACATGAACCCTAATTTTTCAAATTTGGGGTTTTTTTGATTTATGCTTCAATTAAGCTTGTATGATGTATGGGTTGATGATTTATGTGATTAGAAACGTTATTCATTATCAATTGCATGTTCAATTAGGCTTGGTTTGTTGGTTTGAGATTTTTTGCTATTAGATGATATATCTTGTTAGGAAATGTATCTTTTACTTTCATTCCATGTTTAAACATGTGTTTGTTGATATGATAATGATGGATGTAATGGTAGAATGCATGATTGATGGAGTTGAGGATTTATGTTGTTAGATTTTTTGTTACTATGGTATGAATTGAGCCTTGTGATTCAAGGCATTTGTTTTCTAGCAAGAGCATAATGTGATATGTGATTGTAGTAGTTACATTGATATGTTGAATGATGAAGTAGCTAGACTAGACATTGGGTTTTTGAGGAGTTGGATTGTTGTAAATATTGCTCGTTTGTTCGCTCGTGCATTTACATATGCATAAGTCTGTTTTGCGTCATACAAGATACTAATTGCTGTTTGTAGGAATCATGGCTCCAAGAGGATCGAGGAGAGCTGGCTCGAGCAAGAAGGGAAAGGGAGTAGCATCAAGCTCCCAACCTTCTCACAACATGTACGAGTTGTCTTTAGCTGCGATAGATGTCCAACAAAGGCTCGAAGCGAGCTAGCCGAAGGTGGAAGATCGATCATTCCAAACAGGAGGATTGATATTCCGGAGGCAGTAGCTGGAACGGCAGGGTATAGGACGCTCTCCCGATTGGCATCAAGAAGGAATTGGGTTTGGTATAGTTCCAACAGGTTCAAGGGGTACGACGTGAGCCTCCTCCAAGAGTTCTACACTGGATTCACTGATCTCGAGGAGAAGAATGGGGTACTAGTTCGAGGCCTGATAATACCATGGACACCAGAGTCAATTTCTTCATTCATCCATTTTGGGCAACAGGAGTTCACAGGGAGCAACCATGCCTACCTATATTCGAGGGCCTCTAGGGGGATAGGAAGACACTATTACGGACGTGATCTGCAACAGGGAGTACAGATATCCAGAAATCGGAGCAGAACCTGCAAGGATCCGTCAGAGCGACCTTAGCATTGAGGCTAAGGTGATGATGAAATTCTGTATCTTCAACTTGATCCCTAGGAAGAATGATACTTGGATACAGCCAAATTACGCCGAGCTCCTCTACTGCTTGATAGACAGACATCGGATCGACATCGGGCACATCATGTATGAAGAGTATGAGCGCCACTGGGAAAAGAAGAAGAAACCCTTCATCTTTCCGAGTTTCATCACTGCCTACTGCAAATATCATGGGGTCGAGGACATTGACGAGGGGGATTGCGAGGTCGCTGCCCTTTCACCCTCGACTATTGAAGTACAGTTTGCTAGGTATCAGATGAAAAACCCCACGGCTGCCGCTGCTGATGTGGAAGCACCCTTCCAACCGAACGATTCAGATAACGAGAATGATTATGAGGATGCTATGGAAGCTGATGATGGCGAAGCCCCTATCCCGGATATTCCATTTGTCCATAGAGCACCGCATGCACCGCCTCGAGCACCACAGGGGTCTAGAGGATTTGACTTCTCTGAATTTCGGGCCTACCTCGACGATCGTTTCGATAGAGTTGATGCCAGCACCGCGGCCTTGCGACAGGACCTCGACGGGCACATTGCCCAGCGCAACCGCGATTGGGAGACATTCGAGGAGCATCGCCGAGAGGATAGGCAACAAAGGTGGGAGCAGCAACAGCTCATCCAGCAGCAACAGGAGGCTCTACAGCAGTCCAACGATCTCCTGTCTGACATGTGGAGGGACTTTTATGGGGATTACCATCCCGATGATTAGTCTTTTCACATGTCCACTCTCAGCCAACCGAGGCCAAACCGTTCGGTAACATCTAGTATCACTTCTTATTACTCATTCTCTTTTGCTAGGGGCTAGCTTAAGAATCATAAGGGGGATGGGATGTGAACCGCGATGTTAAGTATTGTTTGGCTTTGTGTTGATTAGTATCTTGTTCTTTGTTTGCATTTGCATTTGCACATTTACCGCTTTCTTAGTTTTTTTTAGGTTGCATTCACTATATTCATCTAAGGATAGTCTTGCATGTTTTATATGGAGTTTATTGCCGAATTTTTTGAACTTTTTTATTGGGTAGATTAACTAACTATGCCATTAATCATATGCTTCGTCTCTATGAATTTGTTTGAGGTTTTTCTCGCTTGGCTTGTCACATTCATGTACTGCACTTAGTTAAGCTTGGTAGTCTCGACATCACTTAGTGGTGTTTTCTCTACTGCGGTTCACGAAGACCTTTATAATAGGATGATGCATGTTAGGGTCTTATGGTTGTTTTCCCGAGTGATTATGTACCTAAGAGGCAACAAGTCTTCACCATGCTTTGAGATTGCTAAATGCCTAGGAAGGAGGTAGTGTGAGGTTGTGTGATCCTTTGTTTATAACCTATTCTTCCGAATAGGTTTGGGGAGGGGTTACACTATCGTAGACTTGTTTTTCGTTTTTCATTTCTGTGATGTGAGTTTATTTTTCCTTTCCTGTAAATTTTGTACTCCAACCTATTCTTTCGTTGTGCTACTGCTGGCTAAAAAAAAATCGAAAAAAAAAGAAATATAAATTCCAGGAAAAAAAAAAAGAAAAAAGAAACTGGAAAGAAAAAAAAGAAAAAAAAAAGACAACAAAAAAAAAGCAAAGAAGGGTCCAAAAAGAAAGCCAAATAGCAGTTTAGCAAAGTGTTGTGTCTCATTTTCCAATTCTTGTAATGTTCGTAATCGTGTTGTAATTTTCTATTTTTTGTCTTTTGTTTTTGAGTGTCATCTGTTCTAGACCACACTCGTCCTGCCATTGAGGAAGTGGTGAAAATCATAAGGCTTTGCTTGAGAGATGGGTAGAATAGGGGAGTGTTATCTTTTATAGGGAACCCTCCTTCGTTTGATCAGAGCCAGTACTGGTTCGGCCTCTTTGAGGAAAAGTCTTAACTTGGTGAACAACAGTAAGTCCTCAGTTTCATAGGCACGGGGACAACCATTCGTATCTTAACATGTTTCATTACGTCGTCACTGACTAGGTCCAGGTAGAGAATGTTACGAGAGACTATCTTGTCTTGACATAAGTGCTTATGTGGATGTGTATGAGTCAATCGAGGCATTCTTCAACCTATATTCATGTTTTGATTTATATGGTTTTTGTTCATATGTTTTTTGATATATTCGGTAGATTAGTTCATTTTATTTGGCATGAGACTCCATATTATGTGTTGCATTGTTTTTTGCATTAGAGTCTAGCTTAGTTGCTTGAGGACAAGCAAAGGTTCGGTTTGGGGAGTTTGATGAATGTGTATTTTACACTTTCCTTTGAGTCTTTTTCACCTATTTTAGCTATCCTCTATGTTAATTTAGCTATATTTTAGTGCATTTTATTAGAATAGTGTCACGTTTCCCTTTAATTTTTATTTTACAGGTTTTGGTTGAAAAACGAGGATTTCCGGGCAATTATATTGAACTTGACAAGGAATTGGTGTTCCAGAAGCCTAATTGGAGTATCTGAAGGTTTCCTGATAGGATTTGAAGTCTAGGGGTCGAATCTGGAGGTTAGAAGGCCACTAGAAGTCAGAAACCGAGTCCGAAAAGGGGAAGAAATCCAAAAACGCGTCGAAAACGCGTAAATTCCCGAAAAATACTCCCGGGTGAATCGCCTGGGATGTGGGGCGAATCGCCCCACACTAGGCGACTCGCCCGGTGTGTGGGGCCCTTCGCCCCACACTAATTCGAAACCTATATATAGTTGCTCAGTTTTTCTCCGTTTTTCATACTTTTCCAGACCTTTTCTCTCACCTTTCTCTGTAGTTTTAGGTAGGAACTTCCCAGAGCCTGTTCTGGAGGTTCGTAGCTTAGGAGATACTTTTTCATAGCAGTTTGGAGCTTGTAAGATCGCGATTCTTCGGAGACTGACAACCTTCGGTAACATTGTATCTTATAGTTTTTCTACTTATTTTTATATATCTTTCAACATGTTTTCTTCTATGATTTCTGTTGATTGCATGACAACTATGAGTAGCTAAACTTCTCGTTGGTGATAGTATGTGAATTCTTAGCGAAGGGTTGATAATTATGCTAATGGCTATATCGCGCATTATACTCCGTGTTAATGCTTTATTTCTTTGATCTATCTAAATCTCTATCTTCGTATTGTTGATTAATTATTGCACACAACTGGACAATTCATTGGTCTTTGACCTATCTAAATCTATCTTCGTAGTGTTTGATAATTACAACAGGACAATTCATTGATCAAAGATCTCCATGCAAAACCGAGGAATTTACGCATGATTATTAACCCGTTATGATTTGAAGGACCATACTATCACCAATCTCCATTATCTGTTAAGAAAAATCTTTGCTAAACCGTCTGCTGTTTTATATTATAAATTAGATTAGATAAAGCTAGTTATAGTCCTTAGAGATCGACACTCGAGGTTATTCTACTGCTACACTACGGTTTTCGTTGTAGTTGTGAATTGCCTTTGGCTAAATAACAAATTTATTTGATTGATTGGGACCCGACAATCCCTGCATCATCAGTAATCAGAAGACCTTTGCTGACAAACCTGAATCAAGTAAGGTTGCTGACACAAAAGCTCAGCATTCTCCGAAAAGTGGACTCGGTTTCAAAACCAAGCAAAGTCAACTTTTTCACGAGTATAAGCAAAGTCAGCAAAGATACTTCAAAGAGATGAAGAAAATCAAGCCTAAGAGTTCTGAAAAGACTCTTAATGCTAGGGCTAGAAGGAACCTTGCTAGAAAAGAACTTATTGAAAGTATGTTTGATGAACGTGCGGATGTCGTGCTCCAACGCGAACGAATCAAATAAATTTGTAATTAGCCAAAGGCAATCCACAACTACAACGAAAACCGTAGTGTAGCAGTAGAATGACTCGAGTGTCGTTCTCTCAGGACTATAACTAGCTTTATCTATTTAACAAGAGAATATAAAACAACAGACAGATAGCAAAAGGGGGTTTCTAGCAGATAATGGAGATTGGTGATAGTATGATCCTTCTTAACATAACGGGTCGATAATCATGCATAAATTTCTCGGTCTTGCATAGAGATCTTTGAATCAATCTAGTGTTCTGTTGCAAATATTAAGCACTACGAAGATAATTGGTCTGACAAGTCAGTCACTATTGTCCTATTGTGTTCCGTAATTATTCAACACTACGAAGATAATTGGTCTGATGGTCGACAAGTGTCCAATTGTGCATAATAATTAATACAACATACGAGAATTTAGGCTATGCCTGATCAACGAAATAAAGCAATGACACGGAGTATAATGCGCGATATAGCCATTAGCATGATTATCTTCCCTTCGCTAAGAATTCACATACTACCACCAACGATAAGTTTAGCTACTCATAATAGGCATGCAATTAACAGAAATCATAGAAGAAAACATATTGAAAGATATATAAAATAAGTAGATTAAACTGTAAGATTCAAGTTACCGAAGGTTGTCAATCTCCGAAGAATTGCGATCCTACGAGCTCCAATCCGCTATGAAAAAGTATCCCCTAAGCTACAGAACTCCCAGGACAGGCCCCGGGAAGTTCCTACCTAAAACTATAGAGAGAGGTGAGAAAGTAGGTCTGGAAAGATATGATTTTCGGAGAAAACTGAGCAACTATATATAGGCCCCGAAATAACACGGGGCGGTTCGCCCCAGCTATACGGCGGTTCGCCCCCGGATTTTTCTCGCGGAATTTCGCGTTTTCGACGCGTTTTTGGATATCTTCCCCTTTTCGGACTCGGTTTCTGACTTCTAGTAGCCTTCTAACCTCCAGATTCGGCCCCTAGACTTCAAATCCTATCCGGAAACCTTCAGATACTCCAAATAGGCTTCTGGAACACCAATTCCTTGTAAACTTCAATATAATTGCCCGGAAATCTTCGAATTTCAACCAAAACCTGTAAAATAAAATCTAAAGGGAAACGTGACACTATTCTAATAAAATGCATTAAAATATAGCTAAATTAACATAGAGGATAGCTAAAATAGGTGGAAAAGACTCGAATGAAACTGTAAAATACACATTCATCAAACTCCCCAAACCGAACCTTTGCTTGTCCTCAAGCAACTAAGCTAGACTCTAATACTAAAAATATGCAAGACACAAAATGGAGAGTCATGCCAAATAAAATGAACTAATCTACTGAATCTATCAAATAACATATGAACAAAAACCATATAAATCAAAGCATGAATATAGGTTGAAGAATACCTCGATTGACTTATACACATCCACATAAGCACTTATGTCAAGACAAGATAGTCTCTCGTAACATTCTCTACCTGGACCTAGTCAGTGACGACGTAATGAAGCATGCTAAGATACGAATGGTTGTCCCGTGCCTATGAAACTGAGGACTTACTGCTGTTCCACCATGTTAAGACTTTTACTCAAAAGAGGTCGAACCAGTACTGGCTCTGATCAAACGAAGGAGGGTTCCCTATAAAAGATAACACTCCCCTATTCTACTCATCTCTCAAGTAAAGTCTTAAGTTATTCACCACTTCCTGAATGGCAGGACGAGGGTGGTCTAGAACAGATGACACTCAAGACAAAAAAGATAAAAGATAAAAAACACGATTACGAACATTACAAAAATGGAAAAGACTCAACAATTTGCTAAACTGCTATTTGGCTTTCTTTTTTTTCGGATACCCTTCTTTGCTTTTTTGGGGTCTTTTCTTTTTTTTCTTTTTTTTTCAGATTCTTTTTTTTCTTTTTTTTCTGGAATTTTTTCTTTCCTTTTTTTTCGATTTATTTTCTAGCCAGCAGTAGCATAACAAAGAGAGAAACAAAATGACTCACACGACTTCCCCAAACCTATTCGAAAGAATAGGTTGGAGTACAAAATTTACGGAAAAGAAAAAACAAACTCACGATACGGAAATGAAAAACAGAAACAAGTCTAATGATGGTGCAACCCCCTCCCCAAACCTATTCGGAAGAATAGGTTAAAAACAAAGGATCACACAACCTCACACTACCTCCTTCCTAGGCATTTAGCAATCTCAAAGCATGGTGAAGACTTGTTGCCTCTTAGGTACATAATTACTCGGGAAACAACCATAAGACCCTAACATGCATCATCCTATTATAAAGGCCTGCGTGAACCGCAGTAGAGAAAACACCACTAAGTGATGTCGAGACTACCATGCTTAACTAAGTGAAATACATAAATGTGACAAGCCAAGCGAGAAAAACCTCAAACAAATTCATAGAGATGAAGCATACGATTAATGGCATAGCTAGTTGATCTACCCAATAAAAAAGTTCAAAAAATTCGGCAATAAACTCCATATAAAACATGCAAGACTATCCTAGGATGAATGTAGTGAATGCAACCTAAAAAATCTAAGAAAGCAGTAAACGTGCAGATGCAAATGCAGACGGATAAAGCATGCGAGGTACTATACTCATCCTACCAATACCAAGCTCCAAACTAACAACATCAGATCACTTAAATCCCATCCCCCCTCATGAAATTAATGCTAGTCCCTAGAAGTAAGAAAATGAGGAATTAAGATGTGATACTAGATGTTACCCCATGGTTTGGCCTCGGTCGGCTGAGTATGCTGCTTGTGATGGGCCTGCTCTGGGAGCTTTATAGGGTGTCATCAGGTCTTCAGGTAGGCGTGGTAGTTTCAATCATAGGCCGGATAGGAACAACTCCTCCATAAGTATCGTCATTGCCCGTATGGCCTTCATTGTCACTACTTTCACGCACATCCTCACCAGTAGAGTTGTAGTGGCAGGTAGAATTCTCAAGATTAGCCGCCGCTGTTATGGAATCCTCCATCCTGTAGCCCTCCAATAGGATGTGAACTGTTGAAGGGGAAACGGTAGTGGTATCAGGACCTCCCCCTCCAACGTTTTACACCACGAGAAGGTTTCAGTAAGCTGCTCGGATATTCAAAAGTCTTCTACCTTTTTCTCCAATTTTGACCACATTCTCTACGGTGGATCCGACCGATGTCTATATGATGCTCACTTTAGAGGCAGGCAAGGGGCACCCCAACAAGGTGCTGGGCACCCATGTCATTATGTTTTGGAACCAAGCTAGCGCTTCGGAACCTTCTAGCAACTGCGAACTCATGACTGAATTCGTCGCGGCGAGAATGTCCCGGTGCCTTCCAGTTCACTCGAACTCTGCAGTCCTCGTGATGGAGTGATGACGTAATAATGGTTTTTGTCCTTTCGGTGGTGCATGAATAGGCATAGGAGTCCTTACTCCAGGTGTACTCTAGCTCCTCTTCTTGGATAATCCACGATGTTGTTGCAAAACCCCTTGGCTCGAACGTACATCTAGCGAGGTCACCTTCCTTGACATGGTTCTTCACAGCAATCATACTGGAATGCTCCTTTCCCTTGGTATGGTACCTACAAACAGCAGTTAGCACCTCGTATGACACAAAACTGACTCAAATACATACTAGTGTAAAAGCGAAACACACAAGTGATAAAATCAACAATTGAGCTCCCCAAACCGTAATGTCTAGCCTAGCTTCTTCATCATGCAACATACCAATGTAACTACTACATGCAATACATCACATCATGCTCTTACTAGACAACCAATGTCCTTGATAACAAGGCTCAATTCATACCATAGCAGCGAAAAATTCAACCATCATAAATCCTCATACTCAACAAATAAGCATTCTATCGTCAAATCCACCAACATTACGTCAATAAACACAATCATATGCAAGAAATCAAAGATAAAGACATATTGCAGAACAAGATACATCATCTAGTAGCAAAATACCCAAATCAACAATCCAAACAAAATTGAGCATGCAAATGATAGTAAATAACATGTCTAATCATGCAAACAACATACCTATGCATCAAATAAGCATAAATGAAGCTCAAATTAGAAAACCCCCAAATTTGAAAATTAGGGTTCTAAGGATGATACCTCAGATCTGAAAATCTAACGCTTTAGGACAAAATCTGTTCGGATGGGATGATAGATCATGTAATAGGCTTCGAATTAAGCTAAAGAACACTCAATTTGGTCAAGAAATGAAGAAGTTATGAAGATTTGAAGATGAAATCGCATTTTTCGGGTTTTTTGGGTGGAGGAATGATGAAATATGAAGAAAATGAGGTTTTGGGGAAGAAATCCGCGTTTTTGAAGATCTGGAGCCGTGGGGCGGTTCGCCCCGTGCTCCCCAATGCGGGGAGATGGTTTCCGTTGTCAGAAAATGCGGTTTTAATCCCCGAAACCAATTTTTTCAAAAAACCACTCGAAAAATCTCACTCAAACATAAGCATATACGACACAGACATGAAAAAATTCGCATACGAGAAGCAAATAGTTCAAGAATGAAATGCATGCAGAAAAGCAGTAAAGAAAGCGATAAAAATTCCGGGTTGCCTCCCGGATAGCGTCATTGTTTAAAGTCTTTGACTCGACTCCTGTCTGCGCCTATCTCTTTTTTTTGCGGGTACTAGGCTTCCCCTTCATTGATCTCCTTTCCATGCCACGAACCTGTGAATAAGAAAGAATATAGGCTGCAAGACCACAGTAGTGAGTAGTAATATCAGGCGGTTCAGGTGGATCAGGTATGGCTTGCAACACGTGTTGCTTGCCATCCACTTCGATGGTGCACGTTCTTTGGTAGGTGTCCATCACGGAGCGTAGTTTGGTCAAGAACGTTTGTCCTAAGAGTATTACATCCCCCGTTCCAGGTGCAGACACCGGCATAACTACAAAATTGGTGTATATAGATGCTTCACCAATCTTGACCAACACATTTTTCACAACGCCCTCGGGTCTCATAAATGATCCATCCGCCAGTTGCACAATAGCTCTTTGCTCAGATAGTTTTCCAAGGTTGCTCTTTTCAAACACATTCAAAGGAATTATGTTCGAGTAGGATCCCGTGTCTAGTGTGGCACGGACATCTTCAAGCTCGCCAATCCCTACCTTAACATCGAAACTTTTAGGGAGTGGTTCGGGATCCTCTTGCTCCTCATCACTTACGTCAGAACCAAGGTCCTTCTCTTCTTCCTCAGCCTGTAGAAGTTCTTCCTTCATGCAACACTCGCACCTAACAATCTTCTTGATGGTGATTTTGTCAGGTACATCACCAGCCAATGTAATGGCATTCGACTTCACAGTGTTGCTAGGCAGTTTGCCTTGTTCCCTACTTGCTCCTCGGTCGATCAATTCTTGCATCTTTTGATGGGCAAGCCGAGTGCTCTCTTCCAACCTATCGATCCTTGCCCTAGTCTTCTCGGAATCTTCTTCATAACGTTTGAGAAAACTTTGTGTATGATCGACCATCTTTTGCAAGTTCTCCATTAGTTGAGCCGACTTCGACTTCGGTGGCTCTTTCGGAGCGGGCTTTTCGTAGTGATCATTACCATAGTTCAGCCTACTACGGTCTTGGTTAGGTCCATAAGTTTGGTTAATCGGTGCATATCCTTGATTGTTACGGTATCCCCTTCTCCAAAATCCACCTCTAGGATTCCTACCGTCTTGTCCGTAGCTAACTTCTTGAGTACCAAACTCCGTAGCAAAGGCTTCTTATTCGCCTCCTCGAGTCCAGTTGCCATCATCGTATGCCAGCTCCGATCTACACATATGAGCCCCATGCCCATAGTTCTTGCATATTTGGCATACTTCATTCGAAACAGTTGTTCCGGTGGCGCTCTTGAGGACTTGCTTCAATTCGTTGGTAAAGCACTCGAATTGATCCCCATTCCCCCTATACATAGGGGCTTCTTGAGCCGGTGGATCTTCAGGTCCACGTCTCCTAACCATTGCTCTTGGGTCCTTGAACTGTGAACCCTTAGCAAGCCTTTCGAAAACTGCCCAGACGGCTTCTGTGGTTTCCTCCCAAATATTCCCTCGGCATTGGAAATCCACCACTTGTTGGTTCTCGAAGGTTAGTCCATTGTAGAAGTGTTGGACTAGGTCGGAAAGTTCAAAACCATGGTGAGGGCACTTGTTCGTGAGATCTTGGAACCTCTCGAACGCAGTGTAGATGGTCTCATCATAGTCCTGCTTGAATCCAGTGATTTGCGCCTTAAGCGCGGTGGTCAAGGTGTGAGGGAAGTATTTCTCCATGGATGCTGAAAAAACCTTCTCCCAAGTGTCCAGCGAGCCTGCTAGAAGAGAACTTAACCATGACTTGGCTCTGTCGCCAAGTCCCATAGCAAAAACCTTCATCCGCAACTCATCCGTTGTTATGTCAGCTCCGGGTCGTGGGAGTTGGTTGACGAAATCATCGATATCGTGCAAGTACCCCATCACATCTTCCCTTGATAAGCCATAGAACCTCGGAAGTTGTTGGAATGCGTGGTTCTTGATCACCAGATCTCGGGTTGCAGACGAAAGAACAATCGCTGGTCCCCTCATACGATCCTTGGTGGGTTGAACCCATGCTTTCAGTGGTCTAGCTTCTGCCATTCCGTCGATTTCCTTGAAAAGAATGTGTAGAGATTCAGAGAAATCGGTTTCCTCTATTTCCTCTAGTGTGCGCCTTTCAAGTAGTCGCCTTCTTTGGTGGTAGACTCTGTCGATCTCAGCAATTGAATCAGCAAGCGGTGTTCCTGCAGAACGTGTATGCGACATACACAATCTGAAACAGACTAGGAAAGGTGATTAGAAATAGACTAGGAAAGCAGTATCAGAGAGAGATTAAAAAGGAAAACTAAAACTAGTAGAATTAGGAATCTAAAGCTGAAAATATAAACAAATTAAATAGAAAAAAGGAGTATAGTCCCCGGCAGCGGCGCCAATTTGATGAACGCGCGGATGTCGTGCTCCAACGCGAACGAATCAAATAAATTTGTAATTAGCCAAAGGCAATCCACAACTACAACGAAAACCGTAGTGTAGCAGTAGAATGAGTCGAGTGTCGTTCTCTCAGGACTATAACTAGCTTTATCTATTTAACAAGAGAATATAAAATAGCAGACAGATAGCAAAAGGGGGTTTCTAGCAGATAATGGAGATTGGTGATAGTATGATCCTTCTTAACATAACGGGTCGATAATCATGCATAAATTCCTCGGTCTTGCATAGAGATCTTTGAATCAATCTAGTGTCCTGTTGCAAATATTAAGCACTACGAAGATAATTGGTCTGACAAGTCAGTCACTATTGTCTTAATGTGTTCCGTAATTATTCAACACTACGAAGATAATTGGTCTGATGGTCGACAAGTGTCCAATTGTGCATAATAATTAATACAACATACGAGAATTTAGGCTGTGCCTGATCAACGAAATAAAGCAATGACACGGAGTATAATGCACGATATAGCCATTAGCATGATTATCTTCCCTTCGCTAAGAATTCACATACTACCACCAACGATAAGTTTAGCTACTGATAATAGGCATGCAATCAACAGAAATCATAGAAGAAAACATATTGAAAGATATATAAAATAAGTAGATTAAACTGTAAGATACAAGTTACCGAAGGTTGTCAATCTCCGAAGAATTGCGATCCTACGAGCTCCAATCCGCTATGAAAAAGTATCCCCTAAGCTACAGAACTCCCAGGACAGGCCCCGGGAAGTTCCTACCTAAAACTATAGAGAGAGGTGAGAAAATAGGCCTGGAAAGATATGATTTTCGGAGAAAACTGAGCAACTATATATAGGCCCCGAAATAACACGGGCGGTTCGCCCCAGCTGTGCGGCGGTTCGCCCCCGGGTTTTTCTCTCGGAATTCCGCGTTTTCGACGCGTTTTTGGATTTCTTCCCCTTTTCGGACTCGGTTTCTGACTTCTAGTAGCCTTCTAACCTCCAGATTCGGCCCCTAGACTTCAAATCCTATCCGGAAACCTTCAGATACTCCAAATAGGCTTCTGGAACACCAATTCCTTGTAAACTTCAATATAATTGCCCGGAAATCTTCGAATTTCAACCAAAACCTGTAAAATAAAATCTAAAGGGAAACGTGACACTATTCTAATAAAATGCATTAAAATATAGCTAAATTAAATAGAGGATAGCTAAAATAGGTGAAAAAGACTCGAATGAAAGTGTAAAATACACATTCATCAATGTTCAGCAAAAAGGTCAACCGAGCAAGACACCACATCAGAAAGTGGATTTGATCAGCACGAATCAAAAGTCTTTCAGCTCAAAACCTCCTAGTTCCTCAGCAAGTAGAAAACAAGTCAAAGTTGAAAAACTTAAGACTTGGGTTTCCACTGGACGCGTTCTTGAACATGTTAATGGACATCCACTATTGGATAATTAACTTGTTTGCTCTTGATTGTGCAGACTTCAGCCACGGAGACAAACGATGCAATCTTGCACTTTGTTAGTGGTTGTGGAAAGTACATGACGGGCAACAAGAATAACCTTATAAACTATAGACGGTGGTCTAAAGGTCCAACAATAAGGTTTGCTGGTGGAGGCTCCGGTTCTACAAAAGGCTATGGTGACGTGAAGTTAGGATGCATAACCATTACTGGAGTTCTTTATGTCAAAAATCTTAAGTTTAACCTTTTCAGCATGAGTCAGTTTGCTGACAAAGGATACTTATGATTGCAAGAAGATCAGGAGGCTTGTACACCGTAGATTGGTCTTCAGCAATCGTTGAAAAATGTCTTGTCTCAGATCACGATTGCCTTGATGAAAAAGCATGGTTATGGCATAAACGAACAAGTCATCTAAACTTCAAGACGCTGAATAAGCTATCTAAAAAGGCACTTGTAGTTGGATTACCTAAGGTTACTTTTAAGAAGGATGGTTTTTGCAATGCATGACAGCAAGGAAAGCAAACCAAATCTTCTTTCAAGAACAAGGCAGTACCGTCAACTACAAAACCTTTACATCTCTTGCACATGGACTTGTTTGAATCTTCTTCAACAAGCTATGCTGGTAAGAAGTATGGTCTTGTCGTGGTGGATGACTATTCAAGATTCACTTGGGTAGTATTCATCAAGCAAAAATCTGAAACTAGGAATGAAATAGCTAACTTGCTGAATAAGCTTGAAGTCATGAAAAATGACAAGGTAAAATTCATAAGGACAGACCATGGTACTGAGTTTGTAAACCAGTACATAACTGAATATTGTACCTCAAAAGGTATACAACATTAGTTATCCTCATTAAGAACACCACAGCAAAACGGTGTTGATGAATGGAAGAATCGTACCCTGAAAGAAGCCGCAAGAACAATGCTTGCTGACACTGAAATAAGTCAGGCTTACTGGGTTGAAGCGATTAATACCGCTTGTTATACTCAAAACAGATGTTTGATTACTAAGGAATACAACAAAACTCCTTATGAGTTGTTTGTTGGAAGACCTCCCAATATCACTCATCTAAGAGTATTTGGTTGCAAGTGTTTCGTTCTTAATAATGGTAGAGAATACCTAAGAACATTTCAACCAAAGGCAGACGAAGCAATATTTCTCGGTTACTCCTTGCATAGTAAAGCTTATAGAGTTTACAGCAAAAAGGCACAAAATATCGAAGAATCAGTGCATGTTGTATTCTACGAAAAGTCACAAGGAGTGCCTGCTGAAGAAGAAATATCAGAATGTATGAAAAAGTTAATCATACATGAGCAAAGAACTGAATCTAATGCTAGGAAAATCAAGTCAATTGAACTAAATGATGATTCTGACAATGACTCTCCTCCCCCTAGTCATGACAAGATAAATATAGTTCACGACAAAGAATTTCCAGCAAAAGACGTAGTTGCTCCGGAAGTTGCTGAAACTATGCAACCTCCACTGCCTGCTGATGAAGTACCACAATCAAGCAATGCTGAACAAGCAGTTGCTGATGAACCAATCTCAGCAGAGACACAAAATCCGAGTAGTACTGAACAAGTACATACTGAAGAGTCACATGCTGATGAGCAAACATATCCTGATCCAATAAGCAGAAAACCTGTTAATAAATGGATTAGAGATCATCCCTCTACGGATATGATTGGCGATATTAATAAACGCCAAGTGACTAGATCCAAAGCTACTCATAGACTTGCTGAAGAAGCAACTGTTGTAGAAGTAGAATCTTTGTTCTCTTGCTTTGTTTCAGAAATTGAACCTAAAACCATAGAAGAAGCTTCAAAGCATTCTGAATGGATAAAGGCAATTCAAGAAGAACTGGATCAATTCGAAAGGAACAAAGTCTGGAAACTTGTACCACTCGATGAAGACAAGAAAGCTATTGGTACAAAGTGGGTGTTCAGAAACAAGCTGAGTGAGTCTGGTGAAGTAACAAGAAATAAAGCACGTTTAGTTGCTCAAGGTTACTGTCACACTGAAGGATTGGACTATGATGAGTTTATGCACCAGTTGCAAGATTGGATGCAATTAGACTTTTCTTAGCCTTTGCTGCTCACAATGACTTCATTGTTTACCAAATGAATGTTAAAAGTGCATTCTTGAATGGTGAACTTGCTGAAGAAGTCTACCTAGAACAACCCCCTGGCTTTGAACTTCCCTCAGAAATCAATATGGTATACAAGCTTCAGAAAGCTGTATATGGTCTAAAGCAAGCACCAAGAGCATGGTATGATACCTTGGCTAAGTTCTTGCTGGAAAATGGTTTCAAGAAAGGTAAAGTTGACAAAACCTTATTTACCATGAACCATGATGGTAAAATACTCTTAGTTCAAATTTAGGAAGCTCATTGGTTCCTTGTTGTACTTAACAGCAAGCAGACCTGACATTCAGTATGCTGTTTGTGTGTGTGCAAGATTCCAATCTGATCCAAGAGAATCACACTACAAAAAGGCAATCAAGATACTGAAATATGTCAAAGGTACAGTTAATGTTGGATTATGGTATCCTAAAGATTCTGGACTAGAATTGGTTGGTTATTCTGATGCTGATCATGGAGGATCAACTCTTGATAGAAAAAGTACCTCTGGAACTTGTCAGTTTTTGGGTACTAGATTAATATCATGGTTCAGCAAGAAGCAAACCTGTGTTGCCAATTCATCCACTGAATCTGAATACATTGCAGCTGGTTGTTGCACAGCTCAAATCCTATGGATTCAGCAACAATTAAGAGATTATGGTATTTCTGCAAAGAAAACACAAATCTTTTGTGATAATACAAGTGCTATTGCTATCACGCAAAATCGTAAGTTTCACTCAAGGACTAAGCACATTGATATAAGACATCATTTCATTAGAGATCATGTAGAAAAAGGAGATATTGAGGTTGTGAAAGTAGGCACTGATGATCAGCTTGCTGACATCTTTACAAAGCCCCTACCAGATAATAGGTTCGCAATGCTAAGGTATAACCTTGGATTGATTGAACCGCCTCAATAAAGAATACATTTGGCAGAATGCTGAAACAGGTATTCAGCAAGCCAAAGTATTCTTACTTAAAAGCTCCGTCTACTAATTTCTTCTAAGAAATGATAAGTCACTACATGTTTGCTGAAACAGGAATTCAGCAAGTAATTCCTTCAAAACGGGTATTTGTTAGGAAACTTGATCACTTGCTGAGACAGGCACTCAGTAAGAGAAAAAAAAAAAAAACCTTAAGGATTGCTGAAACAGGCATTCAGACAATCAATGATACTGAAACAGGTATTCAAGTATCAAGGGAATATTCTGAGATGGGAACTCAGAAAAAGAGCAAAACTCATTTCTCAGATTTTATCAAAAGATATCTCAAGTACAAAAGAATTTACTGATACGGAAAATCAAAAATATCTTTTAAACTTTAGAAAATATGAGATATCTAAGTAAGGGGGAACTTTCAGCAAGTATCTAGGATGTTAATGCAAACTCGCTGAAAAGATTCTTGTCTATTTCAGCAAGCAATCTAATCCCTTAAAACTCGGTAAAATCAATTTGTGACGTTAATCAGGCACAGATAAACTCGTAATAATCATGACATGAAATACAATCGTGGCCATTGATTAAATGGAGTTATTGATCTAACGGTTAATAAAACAAAGAGAGAGAATGCTCTGACGGTTTCAAGTTAGTGGGCCACTACGCATTCAATGCAAAGGCTCCACTAACGCCTGCTCTGTTTTACCCTTGCTGAGAGCTCAAATCGATTGAGTTTCTCACACATCAGAGACACTATATAAAGAAGGAGTTAGAGAAATGACAAAATTCTTTAACTCACATTTCCGTTCTCTGCAAATTTTAGCCTGAATCTACTGTACCTCCGGTCAAAAAGCAAACTATCTTTTTCGTACACTTTCTTCTCTATAAAAGAAATGGCACCAAAGAGACAGTCTTCTAAGTCCTCAAAGTCATCTAAGGTTGACAGTGCTGAAACACGCACTGCTCCGGTGACTACTCCGGCAACAAACACAACGAAAGTTGTGTTGAAAAACGATAGGATATCGGAAAAACCTATGCCTCCGTCATATCTTGACACTACAAAGTGTGAAGTGTGAGATGTTGATGCAATGGGGTGGATTTGCAAAGGAGAAGTACATTAGGTACTTCTATGAACAAAAACTCGATGACGAGAATGAAGAGGCGCTTGAGTTTATCAAGCAGCAAGGCCTCATGAACTTTATATCTGCTCGCACTAAGCAAGTGAGCATGATAGACACAATGGAATTCTACAATAATGCAGAAATCCAGTCCCTTACTGATAGTAAAGGAGTCACTGAAAAAGTGATCTTTACTATAGTTCAGAACACGCAAATCGTCCTGAATTGGACTGATTTAGCGGAAATATTTCAGATTCCAACCACTGGAACTGAAGATGACGTCACTGCCACTGACGAAGAAATTGAAGCTTTCTACAGTGACGTCAGAAATGAGAAAATGAAGAAAGGAGAGATTGCTCCCGTGACTTGGACAAAGCACGTTAAGAGGAAGCATCTCTGTCATTCACTTGGTCTAGTAGCTCTGCTACTGATAAAAGTTTTGGACTCCCAAGTCGGAGGAATAGACCAAGTAGGCCTGAGAAGATGGCCGCTGCTGATGCATATCCATGAAAATAAAACGGAACTTAGCTGGGCTAAGTACATTTTCAACAGGCTTGTTGATTGTGTTACTAAGTTCAAGGTAAAGGTAGAAGACTGTTGGTCCCTTTAAACAACAAGAAAAGACTAGAGGGGGGGGGGGTGAATAGTCTTTTCAAACTTTCGTCGTTTAAAACTTTCTCAGCAAGTACTTATTACTTTTCAGTAATGAGTTTGCTGATACTTAACTTTCTCAGCAAGCGTAAGTTACTTCACAGTAGCCTGGTTTGCTGATACTTAAAATCAGAGAGCGGAAGTCTTTGATACAATAAGTGCTCTTTTAGTAAGTAAAGGTTTCAGAAAGTGAAGTGAATGACTGTGTACAGAAAGATATGATTTGCTGAAAGCTAAATACAGTAAGTAAATCACACAAACGCTTTTATAGTGGTATCTGAGAGTGGCGTAATCTCTCAACTAATCCACTTCGTCCTTTCTAGGATTGAATCCACTAAGATATGATTTGAGGTTCCTTACAATCTCCTATCTAAAGCGATTCAACAGAAACCAAAGCACACTTTCTTTGTCTCCAACCTAAACTTGAGAACTCAACCTTGTTCTCCACCAAACTTGGTACTTTTAATCAGCAAAACTATGCTCGACTAAGTTCCCCCTGAATATCACGCCTGAAAGGGTGTATTTTCAGTTAGAGAGTTTTGGGGTGAGATGACTTAATTATAACTTATTCAGTTACAACAAGTAATCTAAGAAACACAACTTGGAATACTTTGCAGTAAACAAGTTTGATTGTTTCTGGTGTCAAGACTTGTTCTTGTTTGAAAGAAAGAACACTTAACTAATTTCTTAGCCAAGTTTGTTCTACTTCTTCACAAGTAGCTTTTTGAAGCTTTAAGTCTTGGAACGGATCAATGGCAGTAAGAGTGTTTGAAGGTTTGTGAGTTTTAAGCACAAGTGAGAGTATGATCACGTTGTTGACACACTTCAACTCTTTGCCGGATGACCTCTATTTATAGTGTAAGTAAGGAGCCGTTTGAATTTCAAATCCTAAGGCTTTTGTTCCTTAACATGTCACTATCTTGCTTTTGTACTTTCAGCAGCGTCTTTGTTTGTGTTCTAGTCTTCATGTCCTTCGTGTGTAAGCTTTGCATTAAATGCACATTTGAATAGAATTCAAACAGTAACATTGGAGCGCAAATTCACGTACATTCAGCAAGAGGTCACATATGTTCCATCAGCAAGTGGTTAGTCTCAGTTTCAGCAAGCACAACCTACTCTGTCTTTCAGATTTTCACTTATGCAATGCTGTTGCTGAATTTTCCACTTTCTGAGCAACACGTGCCTTTGTAGATATCAGTCTTCAGCAATCTTCTAGTCTTCAGATCTTCAAAAATTCTTCAAGTCTTCAGATCTTCAAAAGTCTTCAAGATTCTGAGCGGTTTCTATTTGCTTCAATAATTTGTTTGTAATAAACAAAGTATATCTTCAGCAAATGCTTCAATAGGTTATTTTCTTTTCAGAAAATAAGATACATCATAAGCTTCAGCATCAATAAGTTATTTTCTTTTCAGAAAACAAAATACATCATACGCAAAAGAAATAACTTATCTAGCACCTAATCTAAGTCTTCAGCAAATGTTCCTCTTTTACAATGTCCTTAAAATTCTAAATTCCTATGGACCTTAAGAGTACTAGTTACTGGACTTTCCTTAATTTAGCATGGTTAATTGCTCATCAAAATTACATGTTTCCAAACAAATTTCCCCCTTTTTGATGTTAGCAATCCATGGCTAAATTAATTGTTACCCTTTTAGAGGTTTCTGATGTTGAATAAATCAGTTGATTAATGCAAGCATACTTGGATAATTAAACAGTAAGCATAAGTAAATTGCATAATCCAAAACCAATAAGAGTCAAAAGTTTCATTGCTGATAGTTATCTTTCAGAAGTTTACATCAAATAGCATAGATAACATAAACAGAATCAGCAAACAAAAACTTTAACAACAACTATTGCAGGGACTTAAGCTCTTTCAGAAGATTTTCTCAAAATCTCTCTTACACTCTTCTCAGCAAGTGCATTAAATTCAACACAGTCCTTTTCGTAGTTTTCCAGAAGCCTACGGACTTGTAGTTGAAGAATTCTTGCGTTTTTGCAGACAGTATGATGATTCTTTTCAGCATTCATTTCCATGTAATTAATTACCCACAAATGCATGCCCCAATTGCTGGCATGGAGAAGCTGTGTATCTGAAATGCTTTTCGGATGAATCTTTTTTAGCCAGAGAAGATCTTCTTCTTGATCCTTAGTAGTGAGATAGAAGTACTCATAAGGAATCAATCCAAGTTTCTTCTTAGGTTTCTTTGTTACCGGGTCAGCGTAGTAAGCGATGCGAGGTGGTTTGATCAGATTTGGTTCTTGTTTGTATGTCTTACCAATGGCAATTCTTCTTACATGGACCTCAAGATTCAACAATTTCCCAGCAATATTTCTTGGGAGGGATTCTTCCCTTTGCTTTCTTTGGACCTTGAGCTCAATCCATTTGAACATTTGATTCAATATGGCTGTAGGAAAGAACTCATTTACCAGCAAGTCTTCCAGCTTTAAAATCCAGCGACCATGAATGTTTCTGATTACATTCTGAGTGGTTTCCTCATTGCTGGTCTTTGTGTATTCAATGCCGGAGCCAATAGCAATGCTGGCCAGCCTTTTCTCTTCCTGTCTTTGCCTTCTTCTTCTTTTTTTAGCATTGTTTTGATCTCTTGCTGAAGAGTCAGACGAGAAATGCTTTGAATGGCCAGACGGAGTCACGGCTGTTAAGGGTCTAGCTCTTATGGATTGAGCTATTGTTTGATTGTCATCATCTTCTTCATCATCTTCATTCAGATTGTGATGACTTTCAGTATGACAAAAATCTTGAGTTTCAGCAGCGGTTTTTCTCTTTTTGTTACTTGCTGAATTCAACTCAGCTTCTGCTTGTCTTTTAGAACTTTGCTCTTTTTCAGCAAGAGGTTCTATTGGTAGTGGCGCATCAGCAGGAGCAGGAGGGGTTTGGTTTCTTTTTCCAGTGTTCTTCTTTTCCCCCTTAGACATGGATTGCAACATCGGAGTGATGTGCAGAGAATAAAACTCATTGCAATTTTCAGCAAGAGTGTTTAAACTGTTATACTTCATGATGATTTGTTGTTGGTCAGATGTCATTGTTGACAACTCTCTTTGAATATTCATCATGTTCTCTTCATTCCTTTTCTCTGTTGCGGCCTTCTCATCCATGTAAGTCTGAGCCTTTACGAGAGCATTCTTTATAAGCCTGAGCGCTTGACTTACATCTTCTTTATAGCTCTTGTGATAAAGACTGATGTCTTTCTGAGCTATTGTCAAAGTTGTAGTGCGTCTCAGCACTGTAGCCAATATCTTTCCAATGTCAAGTGGGCTCTCAGCAAGCAATGCCTCATCTTCAGCTTTGCAGGCATCATGGACTTGTTTTAGTGCTAGAATTCTGGGAGTAAACTCCTCAACTCTTGGGAACGACACTAAATGTGGTGTCAAGGAATGAACTTTTAGTTCGGAAGCAAACTGATCATCTTGTAATAGCAGTTCGACTCTTAATGAATCTCCTTTATCACTGATGTAATCAGGAGGAGGAATCTGAACAACTTTTGGGTCTCGCTTTGATTGTTCATCGTCATGATCTGACAAGTCGTCATCATCCTCAGATTCATCAAGTTGAGCAACTTTTGAACCTTTATCAGTAGCTTCACTTCCTCTTTGTTGAGTGGTTGCTGATGGCAACGCTTCAGACTCAACAACTGGAGTTTCACCAGTAGGTAGTTGTTTCAATTGAGTTTGTGGCTCAATTACTGGAGTTTCGCCAGTAGTTAGTTTTAATTGAGTTTGTGGCTCAATTACTGGAGTTTCGCCAGTAGTAAGTGGAAGGGATGGAACTTCCTTTGTTCTTGGTCTTGAAGATTCACCAATTTCTAGATCCTGCGTATGCCTTGCATGGATCAAGAGACTGTTTTGTAAAGCGCGTTGGTAATCTTCATCTTGTTCATCCTCATCATCAAGGTTTTCTTCAGTAACCTTGGCATCAGAAACGGGATTTTTGCCATTTTTCAAGGCAGCCCTTTTTCTGGCGTATTCTTCTTCAGTATCAACACCTTGCACGGGTGCTTGATTTTCAGCATCAGCAGGAGGAGGTTGAGATTCTTGCTTAGATTGTTGTTGTTCAGCTTGCTGATTGTCAGATTGAGTATTTTCAGCAACTGTTAACTTCAATCCACCAGCACCAGGACTTGGACCTTGATTGTCATCATCGTCGTCTTTCTTATCCTTAGAATCTTTCCCTTCATCATCACTGGGATCAGTGGGAATGTTCTCATCTTCTTCTTCTTCTTCATCATCTGTTATAATGACTAGCTCCACGTGCTTATACAAAGCAACACTTGTCACTTCCTCTTCCTTAGTTAATTTGTGGGGATCAGGCACCACAGGTACAAAAAGACCTTTGAGCACAGCTTGTTCAGCTGGAGAGGCACTCTTAAATTTGGCCTTCATATTCTCTCTGATTTGAGCAATCAGATTTGAGCTCATTTGCTGAGAATATGTCATTTCTTCAGGAAGGATGGAGTGGACAAATGTTTCGAGCTTTAACAGAGAAGATCTCTTTTTCTCGTTTGAGAGATGAAGGTGAAGATCTGAGAAATCCATTCTCCTGTACCTTTGCCAGTTGCTGACGGACTTAGCAACTATTTACAAAGTTGTCCTTTTGAAGTTCAAGTATAGTTCTTCAGAACTTACTTGCTGATCTTCAGTGATGAGCACCACATCAGTGGTCTCCTTTTGAGCCTGAAAATGAATTTTATTTAGATCAGGATTGGTTTGGAGAATTGTTTTAGAGTTTACATCTGAAACATGATTTACCTGCTGAGAGTCAGCAAGCTCATGTAGTACAATTTCCATTCCATGAGGAGCTTGAGTAGCATTCTCCATTTGTTCATCTTGAAATAATTTATAGTTAGACACAAGTACTAAGCTGTCAAACTTAGTTTTTATACAAAAATTATTAACTACCTGCAAAGCAGGGAGTGTTGGTTATGGTGCAGAGGCTTCAGCAACCATCTGACTTGCATCTTGAGAAGTCTGTAGAGAAAGGATAATTTTAGCAAAAGAACAATTTTCAGAATTTGAAGTTTTACTGATGGTTGAATTAACTACCTGCTGAGGAAGGACAGGTTGTGGCTCAATCCTTTCAGCATTAACAGTTTCTTCAGCTTCTTGGATTGTTTCTTCAGCAGACTTCTGGTTTTGCTCTATCTGAGAAAGCTGTGCGGTTTCAGCAATCTCCCTTGTCTCTAAAATGACAAGTTGAGCAGAAGCATCTTGACCTTTGAGCTCACTGCTTGTCATGAAGAGATCAATTGACTTATTGGATGATTCTTCAATCTCCAACTCCATTTGTTTGCTTAAATCTTCCAGTACCAGCTGGACTTTGTCAATTGGTGTCTTGGGCGAACTTGGGCCAGTATTCTCAGCATTATGAGATGCGTCTTTGAATAATGCTTCTTGAGTTTCAGCAACTTCAGGAACTGGAACCATTGCTATTTCAGCAACTCGTCCTTCAGCAAGCGTTGTTTCAGCAACTTGATGAGTTGCTTGGTCAGCAACCATCTTTTCAGCAACATCAGCAAGTGCCGCTTTTTGCAGATCAGCAGCAATGTCGCTTACTGGTTCCATGGTTGGATCAACTAAGTTATCTACAATGTAGATATCGGGGACTTGGGCAGGAATTTCATTTCCACTGCCTTGTGGTCTATTCTCAGTAGAGTTATCAACGTTGAGTTGATTGTTGAAGGCTTCCGCAAACACTTCAACATTGCTGACATAGGCTTCAGTAATCACATCAGCAACATCTACTGGCAAATGCGTTTCATCATTTGTCTGGGAATTGACTGAGGAGTCTTGGACATCAGGGACTGACTGGCGAGCCAGTATTTTCTTTCTTTTGTTGCTTGTCCGTTTCCTCTTAGGTACGGGGTTTGCTGATGACGCTGCAGTCTGAGTGTCATCATCAGCTTTCCTCTTTTTCTTGTTAGATTTCTCCAATTTCCCAGAGTCATCTATAGTTGCTTTTTCAGCAACAGGTGTTGTACACGTACCTTGTTGAGTTTCTACAGCAGTTTCATTTGTGTTACCACTACCAACAACAGTTTCATCTCTAAGTTGCTGAGTGGTAACATCTGCAGCTGTTGTATACCTTTCTTGCTGGCTTGTGCTGACAACATTTGCAGTTGTTGTCTTCTTAGTTTTCTTTCCAGCAATCTTAGGTACATTCTGCTTGTAGAAAGATCTTCCCACATTGCACACAGATTTCTTGATTGGCAATGGGTTTCTTAGATGAATCCTGAAATGTTCAAGGATATAGCATATCTTGATTCCATACATAACTGGAAAGGAAGGTGAGACCTTGTTGTCTTCTACCTTTACCTTAAACTTAGTGACACAATCAACAAGCCTGTTGAAAATGTACTTAGCCCAGTTAAATTTCATTTTGTTTTCATGGATATGCATCAGCAATGGCCATCTTCTCAGGCCTACTTGGTCAATTCCTCCAACTTGGGAGTCAAGAACTTTTATTAGTAGCAGAGCTACTAGACCAAGTGAATGGCAGAGATGCTTTCTCTTAACGTGCTTTGTCCAAGTCACGGGAGCTATCTCGCCTTTCTTCATTTTCTCATTTCTGACGTCACTGTAGAAGGCTTCAATTTCTTCGTCAGTGGCAGTGACGTCATCTTCAGTTCCAGTGGTTGGAATCTGAAATATCTCCGCTAAATCAGTCCATTTCAGGACGATTTGCGTGTTCTGAACATAAGTAAGGATCACTTTTTCAGTGACTCCATTACTGTCTGTAAGGGACTGGATTTCTGCATTGTTGTAGAATTCCATTATATCAATCATGCTCACTTGCTTAGTGCGAGCAGAGATAAAGTTCATGAGGCCTTGCTGCTTGATAAACTCAAGTGCCTCTTCATTTTGGTCATCGAGTTCTTGTTCATAAAAGTACCTAATGTACTTTTCTTTTGCAAACCCTCCCCATTGCATCAACATCTCACACTTTGCAGTGTCAAGATATGAAGGAGGCATAGGTTTTTCTGTGATTCGGTCGTTTTTCAACACAACTTTCGTTGTGTTTGTGGCCGTAGTAGTCATCGGAGCAGTGCGTGTTTCAGCACTGTCAACCTTTGACGACTTTGAGGACTTTGATAACTGTCTCTTGGGAGCCATTTCTTTTATAGAGCAAGAAAGAGTGTACGAAAAGAGATAGTTTGCTTTTTGACCGGAGGTACAGTAGATTCAGGCTAGAATTTGCAGAGAAAGGAAATGTGAGTTAAAGAATTTTGTCATTTCTCTAACTCCTTCTTTATATAGTGTCTCTGGTGTGTGAGAAACTCAATCGATTTGAGCTCTCAGCAAGGGTAAAACAGAGAAACACTAGAGTTAGTGGAGCCTTTGCATTGAATGCGTAGTGGCCCACTAACTAAAACCGTCAGAGCACTCTCTCTCTTTGTTTTGTTAGCCGTTAGATAAGAAACTCCTTTTAATCAATGGCCACGATTGAATTTCATGTCATGATTATTGCGAGTTTATCTGTGCCAGTTTAACGTCACAAATTGATTTTACTGAGTTTTAAGGGAATAGATTGCTTGCTGAAATAGACAAGAATCTTTTCAGCGAGTTTGAATTATCACTCTTGATACTTGCAGAAAGTTCCCCCTTACTTAGATATCTCGTATTTTCTTTAAGTTTAAAAGATATTTCTGATTTCCCGTATCAGTAAATTCTTTTTGTACTTGAGATATCCTTTGGTAAAATCTGAGAGATGAGCTTTGCTCTTTTTCTGAATTCCCGTCTCAGAAAATTCCTTAGATACTTGAATACCTGTTTCAGTATCTTTTGATTATCTGAGTGCCCGTCTCAGCAATCTTTAAGTTCTTTCTCTTACTGAGTGCATGTCTCAGCAAGTGATCAAGTTTCCTAACAAATACCCGTTTTGAAGGAATTACTTGCTGAATGCCTGTTTCAGCAATCATGTAGTGACTTATCATTTCTTAGAAGAAATTAGTGACTGAGTCTTTTAGACAGGAATACTTTTTGGCCTTCTGAATACCTGTTTCAGCATTCTGCAAGTGTATCCTTTATTGAGGTAGTTCAATCAATCCAAGGTTATACCTTAGCATTGCGAACCTATTATCCGGTAGGGGCTTGGTGAAGATGTCAGCAAGCTGATCTTCGGTGCCTACTTTCACAACCTCAATATCACCTTTTTCCACATGATCTCTAATGAAATGATGTCTAATATCAATGTGCTTGGTCCTAGAGTGAAACTTAGGGTTTTGCGTAATTGCAATAGCACTTGTATTATCACAAAAGATTGGTGTTTTCTTTGCAGAAATACCATAATCTCTTAATTGTTGCTGAATCCATAGGATATGAGCTGTGCAACAACCAGCTGCAATGTATTCAGATTCAGTAGATGAATTGGTGACACAAGTTTGCTTTTTGCTGAACCATGATATTAATCTAGTACCCAAAAACTGACAAGTTCCAGAGGTATTTTTCTATCAAGAGTTGATCCTCCATGATCATCATCTGAATAGCCAACCAATTCAAGTCCAGAATCTTTAGGATACCATAATCCAACATTGACTGTACCTTTAACATATTTCAGTATCTTGATTGCCTTTTTGTAGTGTGATTCTCTTGGATCAGATTGGAATCTTGCACACACACAAACAGCATACTGAATGTCAGGTCTACTTGCTGTTAGATACAACAAGGAACCAATGAGCTTCCTATACTTGTGTTCTTCAACACTGTTAGTGTTGAAATATGTCCAGTCCGCATGTACGAACTGGAGCGGTCTAAGAGCGCGACAAAGCATCATAGGCCGTCCCGCAAGGGGCACAACCACACCCAAGTATGTCACTAAGGTGTGGATCGACCAACATAGGGTCCGACCATCACTGGGAGGACAACCCTCAAAATAAGCTCCTCACAAGGACAAAGCTGCTAGTGGGCTCGAGGAGCATCTCTCGGGCTCGAGGAGACCTTACGTCAAGGTAACGCTCCTTGACAGAAACTGAGCAGGACACGACTCGCATCATCCACGCACAAGGAAGGCACGAGGACCGCAGAGCGACCAGCCATGGTTGCTCTCTTGGGCCAAGGCCCACGGACCGCCTTAATGGGCCTGGGCCGAGGAAGGCCTCAATCCTAGCCGTACACGTGGCGTGATCCTACGCGACCGGAAGCTGAAGGGTCACAAGTATATAAAGGCCTCATTTACTCCTAAACAGTAAGCATTAATGACACCACACGAGCACCACTTTCACTACTCATACTAGGGAAGCCTCACAACTCCCTACTCGTAAAGTCGCCTCTCCGGTCTGATACCTTACAGACCGGGCAAGAGACACTAACCCCCCCCCCCTCTAGTCTATTTCAGGTACGAAGAAGCTACAAGAAGGTTCACCTCCTATCTTAGAGGAACACTACAAGAAGAAGAACTAGAATGACTTAGACTAGCAACTCATTGCGAACTTAGAAAGAAACACGAATTACCCTTCAACATTTGGCGCCGTCTGTGGGAAACGACACGAAAGGTCATTCCTTGCCCTACTGGTCGAGCCACCTTCCTCCTCGTGACACATCACGAATATGCCTCCCAGAAGAAGCAACCGTCTTGCTAATGCACCACCCGGAAACCCTCCTCGATCTAGAGGCCGTCCCTCTAGTAACGGTCGCGGAGGAGGAACGGATGGTGTTCCGAGGGAGCCGAGAAACAACAATGTTGCAAGGAACCGGGATTACACGGAGGGGGCATTTACTAATGTCACTCACTCCCAAAATGAGACATCGGGGGAAAATAATCCACAAGGAGTTCCGGTAGGAAATGCCTACGGAGCTTTGAGAGTCGCGAACAACGCCGAGTCTAGGGGGCAACCTCATCCGGTAGCAATTAACCAACCTCCCGTGACAGTGAACCCTCCTCAACCGGCCGCATTGACCTTCACCCTTCCTGATGGACGTGTCGTCCGACCATCAGATTTCGGATGGGCGAAGCTCAATACGGTCTATTCCTTCTTACTTTACAAGGATATGTCGGAGGTAATGAGGCTATTAGGTTAATACCGAGATACAAGCCCAAGGAGAACCACAGGCCCCGGTGCAAGAGCAACCTCGGGCCACTCTGGTCGCTCCTCGTCAATCCCAGGGAAGAGCACCTGTTGCGCAAGATGAAGCACATTCGAGAGCCAACACCAGGCCGATCCAATCTCGACTTGGACCATCAAGATTCCAGTCGAGGTTAGGACCACAAGGTGCCCCGGATGATTTGAGAGACCTGATTGACAGAAGAATACGGGCATCATTGCAAAATGTAGCGCAACAAGAAAATAGAGTTCAGGTGGTCGCTACACCACCCGCTCTCCCCAATCAAGTTACCCCCAACCAGGTAACTCCTCAAAACCAACAAGAAGCAGTGGAAGAGAATCAAGCATTGAGAACAGTAGCTGAGGTAACCCCCCTGGTCGATCCGATCACGGGGAGGAGGCTCACTATGGAGGAACTCAACGCGAGGAAATCCGCACTTGATGCTCAGATAGAGACTCTTCGAGGAACCGTCCAAGAAAGAGAGCAAGACCAAGATCCGAGCCCTTTGTGTGATGAGATCAGAAACCACCAAGCCAAAATTGAAAGAGGATTCCCCACCTTCGAAAGCTATGATGGAACAAGTTGTCCGAAGGACTACTTGGTAAGATTTGGCACTAAAATGGATGCCTACGGGCATGACTCAAGAACCAAGGCACTCCTCTTTCCGGCTAACCTCTCCGGAGAAGCCATGAAGTGGTGGTCGCGCCTCCCTCACCGATCCATCAAGTCATATAGGGATCTCTGTAAGGAGTTCTCTAAACGATTTGAGAAGGTAATGAACGCCAAGAGATGGGTGAGGTACTTGGCCGAATTGTCCAGAGAAACAATGAAGACTTGAGGGACTTCATCAATCGCTTTCATGAAGCAGCCCTCCAAGTCGAAGATCACTCGATCAATGAGAGGAAGGAATATTTGTATGGTAACACTACCAACATCAGATTCCAAGATGTGCTCTCAGCATCGTGTGTAGAAAATGAAGCACAACTTGCCAAAGTTTGCAAGGACTTCCTCGAAGCTGAGGAATTCCGAAGAACGGTCACCGTGAGAACCAATCTTCCCAAGGAAAAAGGGAAAGAAAAAGAAAAAGAAAAGGAGTACCCTCCTCGCCCCCAAAATCCCGGGAAGCAGAGGAAAGAGCAAAAATTTGGGTTGATCAAGGAGGGCAACTCAAGAAATGATTTCAGAGACAAGAGGTCTCCTCCCAGAAGGTCACCTCCAAGACGATATAGCAACTACACAGACTTGAATAGGCCAAGATCCGACATCTTGAACTATATAGTCTCGAGGAAGCTAGACGTCTCATGGCCACCCCCGATTAAGGAAAATCAAAGGAACAAGAGTTCGGAAAAATTTTGCAAGTTTCACAAGGGAAAGGGCACACCTCAGACGAGTGTGTCGAGCTCAAGAACGAAATTGAGAGGATGATACGCAACGGTCAATTGGTTAACTACATCCGGAAGGAGGAACCCCTGGCACTACTGCCCCCACCTCCTCAAAGCGGGAGCGAGCACCCTTACCAAGGAAACCCTCAGGACGACGACATCCATAATTACAACAATTATGAGAACCGCCCTGTCAATGGAAGCATCCGCACTCTCACAATTGCGGGAGGACCCGCCGGCGGCGACACTCGTAATCAAAGGGAGATCACGGCGGACAACCTCAGAGTCCGAGATGTGAAGTATGCTCAAGCCGCGCGACCAGGAACCAACGTTATCTCTTTCGATGATAGCGAGATACCTCTGAAGCATGCCGGAGGAGGCAACATCTATGACCCTTGCGTCCCACTTGTAGTGTCCTTGGATGTTCAATCCTACAAGTTGGGTAGAATCCTCGTCGACACTGGATGCTCGGCAAACTTGATTTTCACCGGAACCTTGAAAAGGATGCACATGAACCCAAGGGAAGGGCTCAGAGAAGTGAGGAGCGCATTGGTAGGATTCGGAGGACAACCTATCATGCCGCTCGGAATGATCAACCTCACAGTGTCAATGGGTAGCGCTCCTAGACGGGTAACCCAACAGGTTCCTTTTGTGGTGGTCGATATGCCATTTGATTATTTCGCAGTCCTAGGCCGACCCGCTCTCTCTCAATTCCGAGCCGTAGTGTCCACGGTCCACAACAAGCTGAAATTCCCCACTCCTTTGGGAATCGGACAAGAAGTAGGAGACATACGAGAAGCATGGGAATGCTACACCTTGTCGGCCAAGTTCACTTCAAGGGTTGCCATTGGAGAACCCAACCTTGGGCAGCCATCCGAGGATACACCCCTGGTCCACAATGCGCCTTATCGTTTCTACACGGTTCGGCGAGTGAAGAGAAAATCAAAAAAGCCAAGTCCGTCACTTAGGCGAAGAAAAGCAATCATGAAGAAAGACAAAGATACTCTAGTAGGAGCTGTTAAGGAGCTCGAGGAGTATCAAGTGATTCCACCAGTCCCACCCTCTTCCAAAAAGAAAAAATTCTTTGAGGAAAACAAAATTGAAGCAAGAGAAGCCCTAGAAGAAATCCAAATTGTCGAAGGAAGTGCCGACAAGGTCACAAAAATTGGCACAGAGATGGCCACTGAAGTCAGGATGAAACTCATCCAATGTTTGAAGGATAACAACGATATCTTCGCATGGAGTACCGAGGACCTGAAGGGGATCGACCCACGCGTCGCCGTTCACCGTCTGAACGTAGACCCATCGATCACCCACATCAGAGAAAAGCGAAGAGACTTCAGTGCGGAAGATAATGCCATCATAGAAGCGGAAGTACAAAGGCTTCTTAAAGCTGGCCACATCAAAGAAGTGAGATACTCAGACTGGGTATGCAATGTGGTCCTCGTGGAGAAGGGTCCGGAAAATGGCGAATGTGCAACAATTTTACAAGGCTCAACAAGTTTTGCCCGAAGGATCCATACCCTCTCCCACGGATCGACCAGCTTGTTGATTCCACCGCTGGATGCGCCCTCCTGAGTTTCATGGATGCATACCAGGGCTTCTACCAGGTCAAAATGGCCAAAGATGATGTGCCTAAAACTGCCTTCTTCGCTAACGGCAATGTGTATTGCTTCAACGTGATGCCATTTGGTCTTAAGAACGCCGGAGCGACCTACCAAAGGTTGGTTAACAAGATGTTCAAGGAAGAGCTAGGTAAAACAATGGAAGTATATGTCGATGACATGCTCGTCAAGAGCAAGACCGAGGAGCAACATGTAGGTTACCTGGCTAAGTGCTTCTCAATCTTGAGAAAGTATGGCATGAAGCTCAACCCGGCGAAGTGTACCTTTGGAGTCAAAGGGGGGAAGTTCGTCGGCTACATGGTGACAGAGAGAGGAATAGAAGCAAATCCCGAAAAGATAAAGGCCATCCTCGATCTTCCCCAACCTCAGTCCATCAATGAGGTGCAACAATTGGTCGGAAAATCAATTGCATTGAGTAGATTCATCTCAAGGTCTGCCGAGAAAAATCTAGCTTTTTTCAAGGTATTGAGAAAGAGCAGCCACTTCGAGTGGACAAAGGAGTGCGAGGAAGCCTTCGAGAAGCTGAAAGAATACCTACTCGCTCCTCCTCTATTGTCAAAGCCCGTGGACGGAGAGGTACTCTATTTGTACTTAGCAGCAACCGGGGAAGCTATCAGCTCGGTTTTGGTGCGAATCCAAGGAGACGACCACTTGCCCATCTACTACTTGAGCAAAGTACTTGCCGGGGCTGAAACGCGGTACATGGATATCGAGAGGCTTTCCTTTGCCCTCGTTTATACTGCAAGGAGGCTAAAACCCTACTTCGGTGCTCACAAGGTTGTTGTTTTGACAAAGCAACCTCTCAAGCAAGTCCTCGGAAAACCCAAAAATTCGGGAAGAATGGCAAGATGGGCGATTGAACTAAGTGAGTACGACATCGACTACCAAGCACCCGTAGCCAAGAAAGCACAAGTCATAGCCGACTTCCTAGTGGAGTATCCCTCAAAAGGAACTTCAGAGGAAAACTCTTCAGCAACAAAGAGTGCGTTGATGATGGTCGAAGAGCAACCCCATCAAAACAACCCGATGCAAGCTCTAGAGGATGCTTTAAAAGAGCTTAAGGCAATGTCCCAAACCAAAAGGAAAAGGCATGAAGTGTTCCTGACAGAGAAAACCGACGAACCAAAGGGTGCGGAGACCGTCTCTCCAAAACCCAAAGAACTAGTCGACCACAGAGACGTTTGGATTCTTCATGTGGATGGATCCTCATCAGGAAAAAATGGCGGGATAGGAATATACTTCAAGAGTCCCGGAGGGGCTGAACTAGACTATGCCGTCACTCTCAGTTTCCCGGTCTCCAACAATGAAGCAGAATATGAAGCCATCCTCATCGCTCTACGTATGGCAAAGTCTTTGGAAGTGAAGAAGCTACATCTCTTCACTGATTCCCAATTGGCCGAGAAGCAAATCTCGGGGAAATTCAAAACCAAGAAAGACTCACTGGCTGAGTACAAGAGCGCCATCACTGAAGAAATCCAAAAATTCGAAAGTTGTGAGATTGAAAAGTTCTCGAGGGATCTCAATCAAAGAGCAGATGCCCTATCAAAGTATGCTTCAGCCTCCGGGGAGTTGATACCCGGAATGTGATACTCATGAGAATCAACGCATCATCTTTGTGGTCATCAAAGCCAAACGTCTTGGCAATTGATGATCAACCGAATTGGATGCAAGAGATAACAACATATCTCAAAAATGGAAGCCTTCCTCGTGACAAGGCTGAAGCAAGGAGAATCAAAGGAAAAGCTCCTCGATACATCATGCAAGGAGATTACTTATACAAAAGGTCTTTCGAGGGAGTTTACTTGAGATGCGTCGCCGAGCATGAAGTTCAAAAACTTCTTGGAGAAATGCATCGAGGAAGTTGCGGCGACCATGCCGGAGGAAGAACCCTCGCGCAAAAAGTCATTCGACAAGGATACTACTGGCCCACTGTGCGCGAAGACGCTGCCCAATTTGTGAGAAAGTGCGAAGAGTGTCAATTGCACGCCAATTTGATCAACGTGCCGGCGAAACCTCTCATGCCCATCGCCATCACTTGTCCGTTCGACATATGGGGCATCGACATAGTCGGTCCCTTCCCAAGAGGCACGGGTCAAAAGAAGTTCATCATTGTTGCGGTCGAATACTTTAGCAAGTGGGCGGAAGTCGAGGCAGTATCCACCATCACCGAACAGAGAGTGATGAACTTCGTGTGGAGGAACATTGTGTGTCGATTCGGCTTGCCAAGGGTCCTCATCTCGGATAATGGTGCTCAGTTTTGTGGCCAAAGATTCAATGAATGGTGCAAGGAAATGAAGATTGAGAGGAGGTATACCTCTGTAGGACATCCTCAATCCAATGGGCAAACAGAAGCCGTCAACAAAATCCTTGTCAACAACTTGCAGAAGAGGTTCGCTACCAACAGGGACTGGGTCGACGAGCTTGATGGAGTGGTGTGGGCATACCGCACTACTTCAAAAACAGCTACAAGAGAGACTCCCTTCTCGCTAGTTTACGGGTCCGAGGCGGTCATACCAGCAGAAGTGGCGGTGGAAACCCTCAGAATCCAAGGGTACCAACCCGAGGACAATCACACAGAGAGACTCTTCGACCTGGAGACAATCAGTGAGGCAAGGACCAACGCCTTGGCCAATATCCTCAGATATCAAGCACTTATCGCGAAGACCTACAACAAAGGCGTGAGAGAAAGAGACTTCCAAGTAGGAGACCTAGTACTCCGAAGAGTAGACATCTTGGGCAAAGTGGGGAAAATGCAACCCAATGGGAAGGCCCCTACAAGATAATTGAAGCAAGGTCCAACGGAAGTTATCGTCTTCAAGACATGGAGGGAAGGGTATTGAAAAATCCATGGAATACTTCTAACCTCCAGAGATTCTACGCTTGAAGTTGCCAAGGGAAAAAGCTTTTTGAAACTAATGTGGAAGGTCCATTGATCGAGGAGGATTCCTCACTGGTCCAAGTGAGAGGTACCCCTTGCTTTTGTTAAAAGTTGTTGTAAGCAAGCTGGCCGAAGAGCCCCCATTGTAATTGCATTTCGACAAATCAATACAATGTCTCTTTCAACAAGAAAATGTTCAAGTATAGAGCTACTATACTCAAAAAATAAGACTACTCGATCGAGAAAGCTTACTTAAATAAAAGCTATTCGATTTCCATGATTAAGGGGAACCCTCCCGCTCTCTAAACTCTATGAGAGAATCGATCAGGAAACCACTCAAAGAAGAAAAAGCGAGGAGACGGAAGTGATCGAGGAGAGAGACTTCCAGTCTTTCTAACTCAACACTTAGAAATTTTTCTAAGTTCAACACTTAGAATTTTTCTCAAGTGATCAAACGATCGAGAAGCATCTACGTTGATAGATCGAATAGCTCGCAGCGAAGAACATTGGTTCTCGATTCTAACTTATACGTGTTTAACTACTCTATCCAAGTTATACGTCATAACAAAAATTGGATTTAGAAAAAACACAAGTGTAAGAAAGCGAAGAGCATTCATTTTATTGAAAGAAAAAGAGTAGCAAAAAACAACAACAGTGAAATTTATGTTACAAACATAGATGTTGCGAGGAGTGCCACAAAGGGCCAATGAAAATTGTTTGAAAATAAAAACAAGTACAGAAATGGAAAAGATTACAACATGCCCGAGCATACTCGGTCTTCAAGGAGGCTCCCCGATCTTAGCGAGTACGGCTGTCGGTGAATTCAGTGACCGGGGTGGTCGCGCTTGTAGCTCCTCCTCGAACCGTGCTCGTTTCAGGGCCTTCAAGGTTGTCTCGCTCCAAGCCTGAGCCTCTTCGATCGCTTTTGATACATAGTGAGCTCGGGCTCGACGAAGTCAGCTGCCCTCCCGAGGACCGGATCGCTCAACTTCACCCAGGCAGCATTCCGAAGAGCTGCCTTCTCGAACGGGTAGATGATCCCGCTTCTCAAGCACTCGGGCACCCAGGCGGGGAGGTAAGCTGGCTTGCTGGGATAAGGAACTTCTGGGTCGGTCACCAGCTCGCCAAACTCGCACGCCTCGTGCATCTCTTCAGTAATCTCCTCATCGGGATAAGGAGTCGGTCCTCGCGCGCCCGGGATGCAAGTCCTCGCGGTCATCAGGGTCGAAATCAGCCGGAAGCATGTTGACCCTCTTTAGTTGGCCAACACACGAGAAGAAGCCCTCCTCGCGCGATGCCACTTGTACATCTCTCAGGGCCAACTTAGTGTGACCGACGACATGAAGTCGCGAGCAGCAGAGACTCGGCTCCCTTTGAGGAAGGACAGGATGCTTGCCTTGCTTTCTTCATGCAAATGGACAAAGTGGCGTAAGCACCCTTGAAGCTCTTGCTCCTCGATTTCTCCCGGGAGAGCTCCTTCTCCAGCTCCTCGACCTTTATCTTCAGCTTCCCGGCCTCAGCCTCCGAGACCTTGGCTTTTCTCTGAAGCAGCCAGCTTCTTCTCGAGGTCCTCGATAACGACCCCTATGTCGGCCCGATCAGCAGCAATTGGCCATAGGCCTCCTTCAAGTTCTCGAGCTGCAAAAGAAAACAAAGTTAGCGAGGAGAGAAAATTATACTTAGAGAAATTTTACAACAAAGTATAAAGACAAGTACCTGGAGCGAGCACATGCTGAGCTCGTGCGCCCGTCTAGGTCGCTCATCTGGATGAGCCGCTTCACTTCATCTCCAGAAGCGGCCACCTTACCTTTTTCCGGGCAGGCTCATTGTTCCACCGAGGTTGAGCTTCCTCGCTCCCTTTTTCGCTGCAGGCCCTCCGGCCCTCTTCTCCGCCTCGATCGTATTCAAGGCTCTCCTCGGCCTCCTTAGCCTCCTTGGCCCTCTTCGCAGCGCCTCCTCCTCGGCCCTCTTGATGGCCTCTACAGGGTTCTCTCGGTAGCGGAGCCCCTCCTGCACCAAGGCATCACGATGGTGCGCGGCGTTCCGGGAGGGGTCAAGTTCAAAGAACGAGGATCTTGGTCTGTTTGTTGGCCACCTTTGCTTCTCCTCTGTTTCCTCCTTGGCGGCCAATGTCTTCGACATTATCCACTGGAACCAATAAGCTGCAAGAGAATAAACACAAGTTAGTACGATCGAGGAGCAATAAAAATCGACGAGGAAAGCAAGAGAAAGCGAGGACCATATCCAACCAAACAAAGCAAGCAAAGAAAAAATACAAGTACAAAGCGAAGAAAAAGCGCGAAGACTAGTTTACCGAAGAGGACTTTCCGGGTATATCGGTTCCCGATTACCCTGTGTAAGCATAAGGGGAAAGTCCCGCCAAAACGGAAGTGGCTGAGGGACCAACCCCCAGTAAAAGTACTTCTCGGATGGGGTCCCCGATTTGCTCCTCGAGCTCCATACCAGGATCGGACTCCTCGGGCAACGGATGCTTGTCCGCTATCTTCCTGAACATGAGTTTGGGCACTCCCCACTCCAGCTCCTCCTCGGTCATGTTAGGCAACCTTCTCTTCCTGATGTAAGAGTACTATGAACCACTTATAGCCCGAGGAGTAGGAGCGTCCATGATGAACCAAGGCCTGGTCGGCGTTGTTGAAGTAGTAAAAAGTATTTGTTCCCGGAGCTCATCGAGACTCGGAAGTTTGGTGAAGTTATGGAAATTCAGCTCGATCCCCTTCTTCATGCAAAAGACTCCAAACCAAACCAGGGTTCCAACGGCACTTGGCACCAGTTGCCAAGGAGCGATCCCCACGTTGTTGAAGATGTCGCGGAAAG